>JARYGA010055571.1:0-405327 GCA_030545235.1 Helianthus tuberosus | reverse complement strand
AGTTAAAGGATATCTATTGCAATTCGATACACACATACCCAAAAGTATATCCATCCAGTCCTAAAATAATAATTTATTAAAAACACAAAACTTGTTTACAAAATAATGAAAATAAATATAAAGCAAAACATTTTTAGAGCTTTTAGAAACTCTAAAAATCTACTTGTTTTCCATCTCTAAACTTTGGAGATTTTTCAAGATTTCTTCGTACGAATCTACATATTCAAAATATGAAGATTTAGATATGGTAAAGCTCTATACCTCTTCATAATAATTCCAGCAATTTGGTTTGTATCTCAAACATTTTGGTTTTTACCTCAGTCATAAAAGAAAAGGAAATACATAACATAAACATATAAACATATAGATATAAAGATGGAGGATGAGAATACGATCGAACATAGTTTTTCTTTTTCATTTTTCTTTTGTAATATGTCATCGTGTTTTTGTTGCAAGTCTTTTAAAGCAATTAATACAATTCAGTGATTAATGATATAAGGAGTGGATTTTGCTAAGCAATTAATACAATTAAGTGATTATTGATATTAGGAGTGGATTTTACTTGCGATGTTACGGCGATTTGTTTTTGTATATGGTTTATAGTAAAATGTAGATATAAATAAGTGTGTCGTCACGGTATATTTAAAATTTTATAAACATGTCACATCGATCGAAAAATGTAAAAACGAATATCGACACCAGTGCCGATTATATAGATACCGGCACCCCTGTTTGGTTCATGTCATTTTGGTACGTTTAGTTACCGTCACAGTACAATGCTGACAATCGGTATACTTTATGACATTAAAAAATTATTCTGAACACAAATGAGTTTGTTACGGTATATGTACTTTTATGTTATAGTTTACCATACAACAAAAAGTATTTACAACAATTTTATTACACACAAGTTGTCTAATGTAGGCTAAAAATAAACTTGTGTAATAAAAAGTTGGTGTTTTGTGTCGATCGAAAACTATAAAAACGAATAACAATATTGTTTCTCATAATACCAACATCGATACCGATGTTGTTCGGTTGGTAACAATATCATTGGTCACGTTATATATTATTATGGTACCGACATTCAATATAGCATACGTTACCAAAAAAACACTATTTCGAACAAACTTCATTTTCAACGAATTTATGTCGCAAAGTTAAAAAGAAAAATTAAACATAGCTGCGTATTAAGTTTTTTTTTAGTAAGCTAACAAATGTATGTTATAAGAGGAAAACCAAATTTGTAAAAACTCAATGGGTTAGAGCATTCACACCCCATTCCGCATTTTTACGTGAGTGGTTTTTACATATTTTAAAAAGTGCATGTGAAAAAAGGAGACAGAGAAATGTTACTGTTCATCTGTATATTTGGTTGGACACTGTTCATCCTATTAATTTTTAATAGTTTTTTAAGGTGATTCTAAGTGGGGAGAGAGAAAAAATAATAATAAATATATAAAAATAATATTTAATTAAAAAGAGAGAGAAAATGTTATGATTTTTATTGTAATTATAGGAATGGAGATGTGGGAAGGGATGTGAATGCTCTTAAAAGCGTATGTTATATATTTTACAACTGTGAAAATAATTATTAACAAAATAATAAAGTCATTATTAATACTTTTTTTATTGCACATACAATTAGAAACTTGTTAATATATGTATGTATATATATATATATATATATATATATATATATATATATATATTGCGAGAACAAAAAGAACAACTCTAAATCACTAAATTTTGTGATTCAAGGTTCATATTTTTTGAATTTTATGTTTCTTACATTCATATGTGTATGATATACACATAAAAAAACCATATATTTTTATCTACAAATAACCTATATACATGTAGCTAATTTTAACATATATATAACCTACATATGTGTATGTTATATAAAAACAAAAAAAAAATCATATTTTGTTTTGAATTATAGTGTGAGAAACAATAAATCTTACATTTGTAACATTTTCATTTACTTTTTAGGCTTTTAAGATTTTGTTATGCGTGTTCTTGCAATATTTAGTGTTCTGTATAGAACATTCCCATATATATATATATATAGAGAGAGAGAGAGAATCATGAGAAAACTCCATATAAATGTTAAAACTAACTAAACAAGCCTAAAAAACATGATAATTTTTTTACAATTTTTTTATAAAAATTCGCTACTTTTTATATATAAATTTTTTTTTCGAAAAAAAACTAATACTGCACATGTGCATTATATGCTTAAAATTAGCTTTTGAGTTTAGCTTTAATGGTTATGTTTTTTGGAGGTTTAGGATTAGAATTAGGTTTTTGGGTATGAGGGGAGATGGTTTAGGTTTTCGGGGAGTGCGGGGGAGGGGGTTTAGGTTTTTTGAGGGGTGCGGGTAGAGAGTTTAGGTGTTTTTTGGGGTTTATGTTTAGTGTTTAGTTTTATGTTTTTTCTTTTTATTTATTTTTTTTTGGGGGGGGGGGGGGGTTGGGAGGTTTAGGTTTTTGGGGGGTGTTGGTGGGGGTTTGGTTAGGTGGTTTAGGATTTTTCGTATTATTGCACATGTTCAGTAAATTTTTTTTGGAAAAAAGTTTTTTTATATATTAAACGCTATCGAATTCTAATAAAAATCATAAAAAAATTGGTATGTTTTTAGGCTTTTTTAGTTAGTTTTTTGGTTTTCTCATTTAAACTAGTTTACTCATGATCCATCCCCTACATATATATAAGGATAGGTTCATTTGTGAATAGCCCCATTGATTGTGAACACTAGTGAGCTAATCCTATCCCTTGACTATCAATACACATGTGTAAATCAATTGCCAGGATTTGATAATGAAAATACACTAGTGTATTTACGATTTGATGATGTAAATCAATGGTCATGATTTGTTCCCTCAGTTCACAAATACACTACTATTCACTCTAAAACCCCACCATACACACACACACACACACATACATATACTAGGTTATAGACCCATGTGTTACATGGGTTTGAGGATAGAAAATGAAAGGCTTTAAGATAATCATGGAGTTGATCGAATTCTTTTGGAATAAAATGCGTTTTCAATTTATATAAACTTAAATGAGTTTTTATTAAAATAAATATGTTACTTGTTAAGGTTGATTGCGTTTAAATGACATAATGATTATAAATTTTGAATTATTTTTTATTTCGTATTATTTCTTAATTCTTGCATCACACATAATAAATAAAAATTTTGATATGAATACATATAACCTTAATATGAACTATACATACAAAATTAAAGAAAAAAATATAAAATTACTCATTTTAAATGATGCGTTTACGAAGTAAGATTTTTGTTTTTGAATACAAAAGAATTAGTATATTTTATTTCAAATTAATATTTTTATTATTTTGAAAAGTGTTATCAAAGCAGAAGATGGAATGGATTTGATTTGTATTTACGATAATGAAAATACACTAGTGTATTTACGATTTGATGATGTAAATCAATGGTCATGATTTGTTCCCTCAGTTCACAAATACACTACTATTCACTCTAGAACCCCACCATACACACACACACACACATACATATACTAGGTTATAGACCCATGTGTTACATGGGTTTGAGGATAGAAAATGAAAGGCTTTAAGATAATCATGGAGTTGATCGAATTCTTTTGGAATAAAATGCGTTTTCAATTTATATAAACTTAAATGAGTTTTTATTAAAATAAATATGTTACTTGTTAAGGTTGATTGCGTTTAAATGACATAATGATTATAAATTTTGAATTATTTTTTATTTCATATTATTTCTTAATTCTTGCATCACACATAATAAATAAAAATTTTGATATGAACTTTTGGAATAAAATGCGTTTTCAATTTATATAAACTTAAATGAGTTTTTAATAAAATAAATATGTTACTTGTTAAGGTTGATTGCGTTTAAATGACATAATGATTATAAATTTTGAATTATTTTTTATTTCATATTATTTCTTAATTCTTGCATCACACATAATAAATAAAAATTTTGATATGAATACATATAACCTTAATATGAACTATACATACAAAATTAAAGAAAAAAATATAAAATTACTCATTTTAAATGATGCGTTTACGAAGTAAGATTTTTGTTTTTGAATACAAAAGAATTAGTATATTTTATTTCAAATTAATATTTTTATTATTTTGAAAAGTGTTATCAAAGCAGAAGATGGAATGGAATTAGTCCATGATCTAAGATTATATATATATATATATATATATATATATATATATAAGGTTCAATTGAAAACCATTAGTTATTGTGAAAAATTGAAAACTAACTAAAAAAAGCCTAAAAAACATACAATTTTTTTACTAAATTTTCGCTACTTTTATATGTAAAAAAAAAAAAAATTTCAAAAAAAAAAAAAAAAAAAAACTTGTACTGCACATGTGCACTACAATTTTTTTTTTTTTGAAAAAAGGTCTTTTTTATATATAAAAAGTAGCGAAATTTAAAAAAAAAACAGTATGTTTTTTAGGATTCTTTAGTTAGTTTTCACAATAAAACGAGTTTTCAATTGAACCCTCCCCTATATATATATATGCGAGAACCACCTTTATTGCGAGAACCGTGAGAACCAATCTGAACACAACAAAATAAACCCACTACGCCACCCAAAACCTAAAAAAAACCTAACCCCCCCACCCCCCAAAAACCTAAAAAAACCTAACCTTCCAAACTAAATGCTAAAAACTAAACCTAGAAAAACCTAAACTCCCCCCCCCCCCCCACCCCCCACTCAAGCTAGATGCTAAAAAATAAACCATAAAGCTAAACCCCCGCAAAAACCTAAAAAAAATCTAAAAAACACACAATTTTTTTTACTATTTTTTAATAAAATCTCTAGTTTTCATATTCAAAATTTTTTTTATTGATGAAAAGTAGTGATTTTTAATAAAAAAAATATTAAAAAAAGTTTTGTATGTTTTTATAGATTTTTTGAGGTATTTTTGGTTGTATTCACATTGGTTCTCGTGGTTCTCGCAATAAAAGTTGATTCCTAACGGATCCTTCTCATATATATATATATATATATATATATATATATATGGTCAGGATTTAGAGAGAACGGTGAGAACGATTTTGGTGGTGACATGTGGCATTGATGTTAAATTACACTAAGGGGTAATATTGTCAAAAAAACCCACTCACATGAACTGGGTGTTCAAATAAAACGCCATAAAAACACCAAATTTAGAAAAACGCCAAACACTCAAAAGCTATTTTTTTAAGCTATAATTTACAACAGCTCAAAAAAACCATTTTTTTGAACGCCATAAAACACTCAAAAACTATTTTTTGAGCTATAATTTACAACAGCTCAAAAAAAACCATTTTTTTGAGCCAGCTCCTAGTTAAAACGCCATAACAAAAAAAAACTATATTTTCAGGGTTCGAAGTGTAACTTAGAGTGTGAACAAGTGTAAACAAGTGTGAACACAAGTATTTAATTAGTTTCATCATACACGGGGGAATGTGATTGAAAATAAAAGAATTCATACTAGTTAAAACGCCATAACAAAAAAAGCTATATTTTCAGGGTCCAAAGTGTAACTTATAGTGTGAACACAAATATTTAATTAGTTTCATCATACACGCAGCTTTGGGGGGATGTGATTGGAAATAAAAGAATTCATACTCCAATGAAGACACACAGAGCTCCCAGTTAAAACGCCATAACAAAAAAAAAAAGCTATTTTTTGAGCTATAATTTACAACAGCTCAAAAAACCCATTTTTTGAGCCATCCGCCTAAATTAATATTTTTGAGCTCAGAAAAATCATAATTTGTACTGTAAAAACACCGTAAAACACGCAGTTCAGAAAAACGCCATGAAAAACTCAGTTGAAAACGCCATAAAACACTCAGTTCAGAAAAATGCCATGAAAATACCTAGTTAAAACGCCATAAAAACACATAGTTCAGAAAAACGCCATGAAAATACCTAGTCTAAAACGCCATAAAACACCCGGTTCATAAAAACGCCATAAAACCCAGTTAATTTTTTTTCGAAAAGTATATCAATAGTATACTCATTGGAAAGATAAAAAAACGCTGAGTTTTATGGTGTAATTTTTTTCAAAAAATAATCACGTATAAAAAAGTAATTGTCGTTTAAAATGATGGGGGGAAATGGCATGTGATTAGCATGTGCACCTTTGATTGGATCTTCCTATTTTACCCTTTCTGGTAGTTCCAAGACCCATATTATTTACAAAAATGCCACCGCATCAATCTCAGCCACAAACAACTAAGATCTTGTGGCTGAGAATCGTTCTCACCGTTCTCACACTTTGAGGCGTTCTCTCCTGATCCTGTTCCTATATATATATATATAGGATAGGAGTTGGCTACAAAGCTAACTTTTCCTACAAAGTGTAAGAAGTATTCTCCATTTGACATGTGGCATTTAATATTTTTAGGCAAAAGGACAAACTTGTAATTAGATAATTATTTTATTTATGGAAGATTTTATCTTCTAAACCAATTGGAGATATTTTTGGTAACTGAATATCTTGTTTGAATTCAAATTCGGCGGTTATAGTTTTATACTAAGATCATCGCTAATTCACAAACACAGTCCATTAGATTTTATCTCTTCCGATCGATTCATATTACTAATAAAAAATCACAATTTCAATGCCATGGTTGATTGCGGTTTATGTTTTAGGAAGAAGATGTGTTTTACCTACTACAATCCTTGATAAACAATTTCTTGACGATGTTTTTTACCGGCTGCAATCCTTCATGAACAATTTCTTAACGATGTGTTTTACCAGCTACAGGTTAATTCACAATGTGCTATAGCAGTTTATGTTTTAGGAAGGAGATGTGTTTGTAGATGTGTTTTACCTGCTACAATTCTTCATGAACAATTTCTTAATGATGTTTTTTACCAGTTGCAATCCTTCATGAATAGATTCTTGATGATATGTGTTATAGCAGTTTAGGTTTTAGGAAGGATATGTATTTGTAATTATTGACGTTGTGTTTTTAGGAAGGAGATGTACTTGTAATTTCTTGACGATGTGTTTTACAAGTTACAAATTAATTCACAATGTGTTATATCAGTTATGATTCACAAATGACATGTCTTTTATGGTTTCTTGACGTTGTGTTTTATAATTTTTGGGTTTCTTCACGATGTGTTATATTGTATAACACACGATACAAGTTAAATGACGTTGTATTATATTGTATGATTCACGATATGTTTCCTTGGGTTTCTTCACGATATGTTTTCTTGTATTATTTACGATGTGTTTTCTTGACGTTATGTTTCTTCGCGAAGGAGAAAAGGAAGAGAGGGGGGGGGGGGGAGAGCGCAACTTGCGAGAAATGTGGGGTGGTTTATGGTATGAAAGTCATTTCCATATTTAAAACAAGCTAAATGACACATTTAGCCATAATTAATTAAATCATCCTATTTTTAAGACACACATATTACCAAAATGCCACCAAGATGATCTCAACAATCAAACACACTCATCCAATGGTCAAGATCACTTCCTACACTTTGTAGGAAAAACACACTTTGTAGAGGAACCTCACCCTATATATATATATATATATATATATATATATATATATTTAACATTTGTGAAAACGATAATAACAAATTATAAACATGATGTGGTTTTAATTTTTTGGTTACGTCATATAGTGATGGATATATCAATTTTTGGTTATCCCATCTTCTTTCCTAAAAGTGTGAAAACAGTGAGAACAATTTTAGTGTTGACATATGGCGTTGATGCTAATTTACACTAAGGGTAATATTGTCAAAAAACCCATGCAGATGCCACTCACATACCAAAGACCATGCACATGCATATTCCACCATCTTTTTTAAACTCTCGTAATTTTTCTATACGTGATTATTTTTTTAAAAAAATTACACCATAAAATCGAGCTTTCTGTTATCTTTCCAATGAGTATACTATTGCTATACTTTTGAAATTAAAAAAATGACATGAACTGGGTGTTCAAATAAAAATGTCATAAAAACACCCAATCAGAAAAACGCTATGAAAATACCCAGTTGAAAACGCCATAAAACAAGCAGTTCAGAAAAAGACAATGAAAAACTCAGTTGAAATGCCATAAAAACACCAGTTCCGAAAACGCCATGAAAATACCTAGTTAAAAAACGCTATAAAACACCCAGTTCAGAAAAAAAATCATGAAAAACTCGGTTGAAAACGACATAAAAACACTCAGTTCAGAAAAACGTCATGAAAATACTTAGGTAAAAACGCCATAAAAACACCCAGTTTAGAAAACGCCATGAAAATAACTAGTTAAAAAGCGATAAAACACCTAGTTTAGAAAAACATCATAAAAAACCTGGTTCATTTTTTTTGCGAAAAGTATATCAATAATATACTCGTTGGAAACATAAAAAAAAGTTGAGTTTTATAGTGTAATTTTTTAGAAAAATAATCACGTATAAAAAAATTATTGGCACTTAAATATGATGGGGGGGAAATGACGTATTATTAGCATGTGCACCCTTGTTTGGATCTTCCAATTTTACCTCTCCTGGTAGTTCTAAGGTTCCCATTATTTACAAAAATGCCACCGAATCATGTTAGCCACAAATCACGAAGATCTTATGACTGAAAATCGTTCTCATGGTTTCACATTTCAAATCGTTTTCTCTTGATCTCATTCCTGTATATATATATAGGATAAGGATCATGTGAGAAGTAGTAGGCTAATTGAGAAACTTGAGAAACATTCTGGATCACACAATTTCCCTAAACAAAAAAATGCAAAAAAATGTAAAAAAATGCAATTTTTTTTTTTTGGAAAAATCGGAGCTTTTTTTATTAGGGTTTTTTTTAGGGATTTATACACATGTGTATATTGTTAATCTTTTAACTATACATATGTGTATATTGTCAATTATACATATATGTATATACATGTTTAAAATTGAAAAATAAGTGTTATAAATCTTTGATTGAGGTGAATGATTTAGTTTTAGCTTTAGGATTTAGCACTAGTATTTATAGTTTAGCATTAGGGTTTAGCTTTAAGGTTTCGCATTAGTATTTAGGTTTAGCTTTAGGGTAGTATTTAGGGTTTAGCATTATGGTTTAGCATTATGGTTTAGCTTTTGGGTTTAGCATTGGGGTTTAGCTTTAGGGTTTGCATTAGGGTTTAGCTTTAGCGTTTAGCATTAGGGTTTAACTTTAGGGTTTAGGGTTTATAACACTTATTTTCAATTTTAAACATGTATATACATATATGTATAATTGACAATATACACATATGTGTAGTCAAAAGATTAACAATATACACATGTGTATAAATCCCTAAAAAAAAACCTTAAAGAAAAAGCTTCGATTTTTCCACAAAAAAAAAATTTGCATTTTTTTACCTTCTTTTCTGTATTTTTTACTTAAGGAAAATGTGTGGTACAGAGTGCTTTTCAAGTTTCTCAAATATGGTGGACTTCTCTTAGGATCCCTACCCTATATATATATCCAGAATGCTTCTCAAGTTTCTCATGAACCGGATCACACACACACACACACACACACACACACACACACACATATATATATATATATATATATGATCCGGTTCAAGAGGGAACAAACCCGAGTTGCGAGAACCATGAGAACCCATTTAAGCCAATTAGAGTGTGCCACGTCATTAAAAGAAAAAAGACATCTGAAAGGGCAATTTTGACATTTAACTCATTTTTTTCTCTTTCCTATGACACCTCTATCTCTCTTTCTTTTTAAATCATGTCACTCTCTCTCCTAAGCAAATTAGATCTAGATCTAAACACCTAACCCATTTTCAGCCATCAAACCCTAAATATACTTATCCTCCAATTCCTTCAGACATGTCTTCTTTTCATCTTCATCTTACATATCCATCAATTTCATCCTCAAAGAACAAACGTCTTTTCTTCATCTTAATCGGAATCTTGATCGGATCCACCATCGTCACCTTCAAACCATCAATTTCCCCAATTTCCACAGTCACTACACTCAACACAACCGAAAACCCAGATGAAATCACGTCACTTTACACCCCAATAACAATCCCCGGTCGAGAATCAATAACCCGGTTCAACCGGCAGACGGTGGGCCGGGTTCCAGTGAGTATAAGCCGGAAACCATGGTGGATGTTCGCCGGAATCGTCTCTAATCTACTCGAAAGGTAACACATCTGACTTTTTACAAGAAAATATTTTTATGCATAAAAAACAAATCTTTAATTCAAAAGAACAACTTGGATACATGATATGAAAGTAAAAATTTGAATTGAAGAACTGATGAACAAGATTATGGTTTACCTGAAAGAAAAAAGACAGAAAGAGTGGAACTTTTGTGGTCCTGTAATTAGCAGGTTTTCATTTGATTAAAGAAGTAATTTGTTGACAGAAAAAATTTGGGGATTTTCACACATCAGCCAGAGACAGACCCTTCTTCTCTTGTTGCAGAAGTTTTAACGGCATCATCCTTTGTCAAAGGCCAATTTCTAGAATTTCAGGTTGGATTTTGACTTTTTTGCTGTTTTAGGTCTTTGATTTTGTCGTTGACTTTCTACGGTTTGAGTTTTGTGATTTGTTTGATCAGTTTTGTTGATGATTTTTTACAGGAATCGACAATTGGAGCCGCGTTTTTTCGCAGACGTTAGCGGTGAATGATGCGACGGTGAAGTTTGAGATCTGGGATACTGTAGGGCAAGAGAGGTATCATAGTTTGGCTCCGATGTATTACCGGGGTGCTGTGGCTGCGATTATTGTCTACGATATTACTAGCGCGATACGGATATGTGTTTTTAAGTTTATGCTTTACTAGAATGTTGTTTATAAGTTATAGCTATAACTAGTTGTTAGATTTTAGGTGGATGAATTAGGATTTGGTTTGATTTGTGTTAGTTGATGTGGTATAGATTGCTAACTAAGACATACTGGTCGGGTTTAACGGTATATTGGATGGGAGTGTGTTTGTTATTATTTTTTTGGAATCATGTTTGGGTAGTAAAATTTAGCTTAGAGGGGTTGTGATTATTGCCTAGTAGCGATTTATTTGGAATCTGTTTGTTTGATGTGGATTTCTATTAGAAAATCTAAAATGATACAAATTAGTTACCTAGATAACTTATAGTGCTATATTATGTTGAAGTTATTTATTGCTAATATTTACCTGTAATAATTTGGTGTCTTGTACCATTTTAGGGTTCACATATCAAACATCGAAACCCTAAATCGGACCACCACATCTCAAACGGTGCGGCAAGGGTTCTGGCGGTGGCGTGGGGGTTCAGATGGTGATGGCTTTGTATGGGTTCAATACCCAAATCCACGTTTCTATCTACATAAGGTATATGAATCTTGATCTTGGTGTCGAATGTAAATTTATTTTTACATACGTTTGTAAAAATGTTTATTTTACACACGTTTGTAAAAGTTGGCAACCCGAAACAACGTGCTTCAATATGTTTTTATGATATTTTGAGGGTTGTTTATAGATAAATTGGTTTAGGTGTGTTATTTTTAGCTTTGATACGCGGAATATATTGGCATCGATTTGGTAGTATGTGTAAGACCCTTACTTCTATTTTACAGTTTTCGTATAAGTTTCGACTATAAACGTATAATTACGATTACACATACATTGAAAATACAGGTTTATTAAAACCTTTTGTGATTTAAACAATTCAACTTAATATACAAATATTTGCCATTTAAAACGAGACGACGAATTGTATCGCGAAAGCTTGTATCTTGTTCGTGTTTGGTTCTTCAGCTTGTTTGATCGTCATCCGAGAGCCTTGTAACATTAACCTATGATCAAACCACCATAATCATTAGTTATGATGGTTCTAGTCTGCATTTTAACAAGTTCTTTAAGCTGAAAGGAACAAAACAAATAATTCGTCAGCTATTACACTCGTCGCGTGCCGCGACGACCGTCGCGTGCGCCACGATGAACTCTCTTATCTGTCGCGCATTGCGACCCTACCATTTCGATAATTAGTTATTTTCTTTGGAGCTGCAGATTCCCAGCTCTATATACTCAATCTTATTATGCACAAAAACGTGCATAACTTTCAATTTATATATCCGTTTTTCGATTCGTTTCTTCCTACATAATCGTAATTTAATTCTCCATCATATGGAGTTAAGACCCGATATCTGAATGCACAAAATTCTAGATTTCAAGCTCTCCCTTGAAATTCATATAACACTTTTGACCCGTTTCATGATTTATTAAACCACTTGCGTCTAAATCGTTATAAAACCTTGGAATATTTGTTATCTCAAAATATTTAACTCGTGAGTTATAACTTTCATGAATTATGCGACCAATAATCAAGCTATGCGCAATAATTCATTTTAACCCGTTAGAGAGGATTTAAACATTTAAGTTTAAATCCCACTCACAGCTCTCAGCCACATGGATAGTTCAATGTGCTCATCGGTGCCTGACCCTGAGATGTGGATCATCCAAGGCACATTAGCATGGCGTACTCCTCCTGTTCGAACTGGGGTTTGAAACCAAACTTCTCCTCAGGAGGATAGATGGGGCGCTTCAGGTGAGATCCAATGTAGATCCAACTTTTGATTCACTCGTGGGATCCGGGC
Source organism: Helianthus tuberosus (assembly GCA_030545235.1). Lineage (NCBI taxonomy): Eukaryota > Viridiplantae > Streptophyta > Magnoliopsida > Asterales > Asteraceae > Helianthus > Helianthus tuberosus. The sequence continues at coordinate 392,690 of JARYGA010055571.1, read as the reverse complement.
AGTCCGGGAGGACCACCATGGCTCCTCTCTTCTCGAGAATCTATACATGCCTTATCAGTGTATGGACAAGCTATCTCTCGAGCACAGGTTTAGGTTCGTCCTCAATGGGAAAATAAAATGGAGCACCTAACAACGCTCTGCTTTCATACGACATTTGTCTACGTTAAGGTATTTACTTATCATCCACCGCAACTATCTTTGCGGTGGATTAAATGATGTAAATTGTTTATTCCGAATTTACCCCTATCAGATTGTTAATTTACGACAAGAACCATTTTGAGGTATTTGACCCAAAAAGATTTATACATATACTTATACACTTATCAAAGCCTCACTTTATCGTAAAACTTATTTCCAAACGGCTCATAAGGACCGTTTTCCCGGTTTAATATTCATGGGAGTTTTGGTCAATCTTAGTCTCTTCTTTTGCGATGAAGGACTTTCAACAACATATTTGACCAAAATTACACCTTTTAGATTTAGTCTTACTTATGCGTACCTGGCTCATGTCATAGGATTAACCCGTTTAAATACCTTTCACTATTAGTTTCTAGTTAATAGCAACGCGACCCATATGTTATTTCTTGTGATCACAAAACTCAACAAGCGATCATCAAATATTATTGTCAAATGGTGTTATCAACACCATTTGACCTGTTTAGTCTAAATGACCTTTATCATTATGAGATGGTATTTAATTACCATTTCACCCCTTTAACCTATCCCGGTTTACTCATTGAATTCATCTTACTTAAAAGTCGTTTCATATTTTGTTTGACCCGTTATGACTTACGCCATGTGGTGTCTTTTCAAATCCCTTTTATCTATTCGTTAATCTATGGCCGGATTACTATTTTACTGTTTTTACCCCTTTTTACCATGATTTATGGTTTCTTACCATTCTCACTTGTTCCGACTCGCATTATATCGTGCCGGATCATCATATTTCATTTACTTAATATAATTCATATTCAATACTCACACGTAAGTATTTTGTAAATAATAAAAAGGACGTGAGCTTTATTTACCTTGCATCCAAACTATGCTTTTCTTTTCACACTTGATTCGTCTGACCCGCTTCCTTCCCAAGCTTCCACCTAGCTTGTTAAGCCTCAAACTATCATTCATTATTCACAAGGTGGTTAGATTAATCATAACTTAAAACGATTATTCCACCTTACGCATTTTATATCACAATTATCATTCATCGTATTATGAGTCAGTTTGACTTTCTAAAAGTCAACCGCCTATTAACATATGAAATGCACAATCAAGTTCAACAACTAGATTAAGCATTCCATTAATTACCTGGTAGGCGTTATCTTTAGGCCACCGTTTTTAACCAAAATTCTAACCAAGTTCATTACATTTCTAACACTTTAACTAGTTCAAGTGATTATCAAAGCTAATTTTTTCATCCATTTTGCAAGAACTAAGGGTTCTCATTTATAAGTGAAACCCGTTTCATCATGTCAATAGCATTCATCCGAACACCTAATATAATCAAGTTCTACATATCAACTAGTAGATAACATGATTTCATACACCTATTTACATGAACATAATTACCAATTTCATCATAATATACCAAAACCCATTTCAAGTCATGTATGAGCATTCACTCGAACTTATAAATTATTCAAGTATCTCGCTTCAACTATCAATTATGTTGATTCTAAGCACATGTATATCATCATCTTCACTATATAGTCAAAACCCACATCCTAGTTTACTTGTTAATCACTCACAAGTAACCTTACATCAAGTACTTCATAATTTCATCATAACTAACAAAATTAAACATACATAACATTTCAATTTCAACTTTGGATCATAATCCAACAATCTATTTGCATGTAACCTACTTGTCTCGATTTACAACTTTCACCAATCAAAGTTTTAAGACATACCTCATGATCCCCTTGTGTAGGTGATCATTTATTCATGTTTATTCATGACATCAAGCCCCAAATAACCCTTCAATTTGAACATTCTTGAAGAACTAGGGTTAGCTCCCCTTTTTGTCTCCTGATGTACGATCCACACATACCTTGTGTGTGTTGTGTGTAAATTTTTAGTTTTTAAAACTTAAGTTTCCTTTGTTACAACTTTGGTCCCTATAGTTCCAACGTTTTATAAAAATGTTCACCAGTTCTTGTTTTCTTTATTGTATTCACTTAATTACATATTACTAACTAGGTTAATTATTCCTAGTTAACTTAGTGGTTCTGGGGGTTATAACATGTTTTATTTTAAGTCCCGTTAACTCGGCCTCTTACAAACTTTGTTTTCTCAAAAGCTTTCGCTCACCTTTTATTTAATTATTAGGTTTATTTATTTAAATCCTAATATTCACCAGGTTAATTTTACCACTAAGGGCATTTTACCCGTCTTTTTAATATTAACGTGGTTTGACCACCAAACTCGTTTTCGGGGTGTTACAAGTCTACCCCCTTAAAGAGGTTTCGTCCTCGAAACCTTATTTACGTAGTTCATTGGTTTAAACCAAATGGACTTAGTTTCATTTTTAAGGCATTCATTCTTTTTGGTCAATAGTTATCATTTGTAGTGACGTGTGCGTCTTCCATGTGTAAGTCCTTACGGACCGTAACTTTCATTTTGTATTTCTTATCTTTGTCGCCTATTTGGCCGAGTTGACATTTGACCATCCGGTCGTATTAGTCCATCAACATGCTTATTCCATGCTAATCTTATATTGACAAGCGCTTTGTATAAGTCATAACACTATTTGACTTTGAAAGGTTTTACCGGCTAGACTGATTAGTCACCGCCATTTCATACCCTGTCACTCGGGTATACCATATCGCCATCTCCGGCCTTATGTGTGTTTATGATTTCCTAAACCATCTCATACTACTTATGTTTGTTAAAATGTTGCTTTTGACTAAAAACTGAATTTTTAGTTTAACGTTTTCTCTTTGTCTTTCGTCATTTACTCATATCAAGGAATTTACGTCCAAGGATTTATTCCTTTCCGTTATTATTTTACGCGGGGAATTGTAATAAGTTCCCACGCTTTACCCCAAATGACCCATAGGTTCTTTCACTTAGCCTCATAGGCCATTTATTTAGGCTTTCACCCTTTTTTGTGAGGGCTCTAAAGTTTATTTCGTTCTATTCGTGACCCGAGGGTCATTTTGGTCCCGTAGACCTTAATACTGCTTATAATCCCGAAGGTTATGACGATCCCGTAGATTCATCTTTTACTCGTGTCATCATTAAAATGCGTGTGTGTGTGTGTGTGTGTGTATATATATATATATATATAGCATTAAGGCACCCCTTGTTATGTTTGGAATCATTTATTTTCGTTTTTGAAATTCATTTGACCTTGACCGTAGTCTAAGGCTAAATTCGTTTTCTTTTTGGACTATTCTTCTGACTCTATGACTTCTTACGCCATTTACACGTCGGTTTGTTCTACGCTTACCGTTATCCGGTTTATGCCTATATTTCTTTACAACCCGTTACGCGGGTTCTTTTATCTTAATGTTTTTAACGCTCCCGTTGCCAGGTTTGCGTTTTCCTTACATTATCAAGCGTTATTCTTTATTTAACTCGGTTGACTTGTTTCGTGTGAAATTTCATCACTTATGAATGTCAAACTTCATTCTTTATTCGACTTGTTCAATTTCGAAATAGTTGAAAGTAACTATCAACATTTCTGTTTGCAAAATCTTACCGTCTTTTAGTCATAACTCATCATCCGAGTCTTTTGACTTTCTAATCCACGTTCCCGTCTCTTGGTTTACGCATATACTCAAAATCCTACCCATCTATTGAGTATTTTACCGAAGTCATCATCAAAGCAACCATTCTGGTATGCATTTCGACTTCGTTTCAATTTATTTGGTCGTCTTAGCAAAATCCATCGCTTTTATTCAACCAAGTCCTTTATTCTTTATTCAATCTGTTTGACTTGTCCGTGTGAATTTCATCACTTATGACAGTCAAACTTTATCCCTATGCCTTAGCATTCTTATTAGTCGGTTTGTATTTTCATTTACTTTGATTCTTGTCCCTTCCCTCGGGCTCGTTATTCAAATGTAATATGCTTCCGTTACCCGGCTTGCGTTTACATTTATTATCAAACATTTTACTTATTTGATCCTTTTGGGTACTTTTTAATTCGTCCCATTCACCCCATCCTTACTACATCAGATGTAAATGCGTCCATTATAAGAAGTTCATGGTGTCACACCCCCAAAATACCACATGCGGAAACACCGCGGGACGTGTGACGTACCAGGATCCAGCCACCAATCACATTGAACTATAACAAGATATTAAATAAAAGTTTCCTTTTATTTCATAAAGTCATTTCAAAACACAACTTAAAAATCCATACGTTCAGCGGAAGCATAATGTAAACCGTTATTCAAATGTTTTAAATCAAAAGTACGAAACCAATGAACATGTATCCAAGAGACTCGACCCATGACCACTCCAGCACTCCCAGATAGCAAGTTCCATAACCATGACTCTAACGACCTGCAAGAATGCAGACAAGTGTATCAGACAACACTGGTGAGTTCAAAGTTTGTTAAAATGTTTAGTTACCCAGTATAAGCTTTAAGTACTTCAAAACACAATGTCGTTAATAACTCGATTACCGCAAGATGGCTCCAGATTATTTGCCCTTTCCCAATGCTCTATCAAACATTGGTCGAGTGGTTAAGGTAATTAGTTCATGATTGTCCTCCCCGATACGGTGTGAGGGTGCCAAACCAAATAGCGCTATCAACTAATAACCCCGTTGCCTCCCCGACAACTAATTCGGTATATGATGGGACTTAAGCGATAGATATGAGTGTATTAACCAACATCCCAAGTTTAACGTTCCAGTTAAACCCATTTACCCAATATTCCTCCCCAGAATATTTACCAGATGTCCCTCCCCGGGATGCATGCTTGGAAAAAGAGCAGTGAACTCACCTTGGATTGCTCGGTAATGTAAATTACTTGTTCACAGTTGATCTACCAACCACGTCCTAACATGGTTATCAATACTCGTCAGTTTTGTTTACTTATTAACCACATAATTTAACTGGTAACATCATTTAGCACATATTATACAACACATAGCATGTGAAGACTATCATGCCAGTTCATAAACAAACGTCACGCATTATGCTAAACATTAAATTCACAAACGTGCGGCCCAGACATTCAGGCCCACACCTCAACAGCCCAAGGCCTTGTGCGATCCGGATGATCTTGTGCGACTCGAAGGGCCTTGTGCGATCCGGTTGGCCTTGTGTGACTCAATTGGGTTGTGCGATCCTCAACCCATTCGGCCCATATGTCTTGTGCGATTGGGCCAAAATGTGTCACCCGTGCTTGTGCGATCCAGCCCAAACACCCGGCCCAATTTTTGTGCGATTAGGCTACACCTTGTGCGATCCGTAACAACTTGTGCGACTAGGTTTGCTTAACCAGATTGATACCCCCCCTTGTACGATTGACCAAAGGACCACTTAAGTTTGTAACCGTCCTAACTTTTAGGATCTATTATTATTTTGAAACCGTTTCCTTTTGCAACCCTAAACACTTCCATCTTTACAACATAATCAAGAATGTGTTTCATGTTTTACTTAGCACTCTAATCATTCCCTTTAACAATTTTATGAGCATGATTCATGTTCAAACAAATCAATCCACATGGTTATTCTAAAAATTATTCATCACCATTAACAAGGAGTTTATCACATGCATGATCTAAATCGATTACATCATTTAAAGTTCACGAAATCATAACAACTAACACTAACTTGATTCAACACATGCTAACCATCGAATTCTCCTATAAACAACCCTAGATTCTTAGTAACATCTCATAGTCTGAACGATTCAATAAATTTATCATAAACTTTCATTATCATGTTCTAACCCTAGTCAATAATTACGCATAAAGTCAATCACAACAACAAGCATTCAACTAAGGAGATGATAACTAACCGAGTGATTATGTATTGCTAACAAGAGCAACGGACTTTGAAGAAGAGGAAGAGAGCTTCGATAGGATGGGTTGCCGTCGAGTTCAAAGAGAGGGAGAAGAGAGAGCTTGGGTTTGCACATATGTTTTTGTGTGATGATAATGATTGGGGTTTACACACAAATCATGTGTGTATTTCCATCATGTGGGCCGAACCTAGCTTTCGGGTTTCATTGGGTCGTGGGCTAGTCCACATCAAAGGGGAGTTGTGCGACCCGGAGGATGTTGTGCGATCGAGTATACGTTGTGCGACTAAGTTATATATACTTATACGTCACACATAACTACGTAACATTCAAACTCGTAACATTCTATTTAAATTAAACACATCACTAGATCACATAATGTTCATACAGGTTACATTAAAATACAAATGAAGGGTTCTAAAATACGAGTTATCACACATGGTATCATTTGTTCACTACTTACTTGGCCAGAGTAAGCGATCAACACATGGTACACATGACCTTTTTATAATTTTCACATCACGCCCCATGTAAGTAACACCTCTATTTATTTCCATATCTTTGATTTCATTCAGTAAAACAATATTTAATTGCTAAACAACAATCATTAGTTTTACTCGTTTTGCACTTGAACCTATAAAATGTTTTCTTTTTTTATCAAACTATTTTACAATCACATTTGTTAATGTGATTGTTACTTTTCTCAATAGTATTCGTATTGAGAATACTTACTTGGATAATACTTCCATCCAAGTTTCCACATAAACTAATTCCGTTATTGTTTTGTTATTTACTATCGTGAATAACACATATTTCTACTTATTTTCTCTTGGAAACATCATCCTGGATAGGTATCCTATTTACGTTTTCCAAGTTTTATCCTACATATGCAACAATTAGTCTCTACCTATTTGTTGCATATTACTATTCGTGCAATGAATTAAAAACGTGCACCTGGTAAATGCTTGCCCTAACGGGCTATCCTTGCCAATTATCCTTACTTGCTATCGTTACGCGATTTAGGTCCTTATTGAGCATGCTCTACTTGTCATACTTCGGACTGTTCATCTGTCAAATCTGTCACCTGTAAAACTCTCGTCATTTTCAGATGCGAGTTTCCTTTACCTAAAACGTTTACAAAGATTAGTAACGTCAATATCAATAAACGCCCGTATTATAATACAAGGCTTTTACTATACGTGTCAACACACGTAATTTCATTAACAATATCTATCATTTAATTGGGGTAACGTGTATTACAAGATAACCCTATGTGTTGTTCACAACACTTTAATCATGCTAAACCGTTAATATACATGTAACTTACCGGATTAGGCGATCAAGTCTCGAACCGAACACTTTACTCTTTAACCTTGAGCTCTGATACCAACTTGTAAGACCCTTACTTCTATTTTACAGTTTTCGTATAAGTGTCGACAATAAACGTATAATTACGATTACACATACATTGAAAATACGGGTTTATTAAAACCTTTTATGATTTAAACAATTCAACCTAATATACAAATATTCGCTATTTATAACGAGACGACGAATTCATCTTACTTAAAAGTCGCTTCTTGTTTTGTTTGACCCGTTATGACTTACGCCATGTCGTGTCTTTTCAAATCCCTTTTAACTACTCGTTAATCTATGTCCGGATTACTATTTTACCGTTTTTACCCTTTTTTACCATGATTTATGGTTTCTTATCATTCTCACTTGTTCCGACTCGCATTATATCGTGCCGGAACATCATATTTCATTTACTTAATATAATTCATATTCAATACTCACAAGTAAGTATTTTGTAAATAATAAAAAAAGGGCGTAAGCTTTATTTACCTTGCATACAAACTATGCTTTTCTTTTCACACTTGATTTTTCTGACTCACTTCCTTCCTAAGCTTCCACCTAGCTTGTTAAGCCTCAAACTATCATTCATTATTCAAGAAATGATACATATGCACATGTGCATCCATAACTGTTACTCGAAAAAAAAGTTTTTTTTTGGTAATGAAATATGCTGATTTTTGTTAGAAAAATATTAAATTTTTTTGTGTGTTTTTTGGATTTTTTAGGTATTTTTTTGTGTTCACATTGGTTCTCGCAGTTCTCGTAATAAAGGTGGTTCTCGCATAAAGCCTACCCTATACATATACATACATATACATATATATATATATATATATAATCAAACCATTTAATAGTCTTTGTTTTAATTTACTTATTATTTATTATGGTTGAGCTAACATGATAAATTGACTCATGGCATTTTGATGAAATCTTTTATTATAAGAGAATGTCATGTGGCATTAAGAAGACTCTTTTATTAGTATTAGATTAGATATTTCAACCAATAACAATACTTCATTTTGATTTATTTAATATTTGTATTTAATGTTATTCTAAGGGTATATTGATAAACTTACATTGATCATTAATTTATAGTCTTCATATTTAATAGCTAACTACATTAAATTTGTAACTTATTTTCAAAATATATAATTATTTTTCAAAAAATTAGAGTGTAGGATAAAATGTATGATGAATTTCAATATATGTAGGATAAATTTTGATTTGTGTAAGCAAAAAGTTTTAGTGTCCAGGATGATAGTTTTTATGACTAAGTCAAAGATAATAATATATGAAACGAGAGAAAAAATATTTAATATTTTACAATTGTAGCCTTTAATTTTTTTTCTTCTCAACTTAATTTTCTTCTCAAATGACCCCCGTCCAAACACACACACATACATACATACATACATACATACATACATACATACATACATACATACATACATACATACATACATACATACATAGGGAGAGGATCATGAGAAAACTACATATAAATGAGAAAACTAACAAAAAAAACCTAAAAAACATACCTAATTTTTTTTACAATTTCTTATAAAAAAATCGCTAGTTTTTATATACAAAAAAAATGTTTCAAATTTTTTTTTGTTGTACTGCACATTTGTATTATATGTGTACTACACATGTGCACTATATCCGTAATAGTGCACATGTGCAATACAACGAAATTTTTTTTATTTTATTTATTTTTTTTGAAAAAAATTTTCAATGCCTAAAAACCTGCGATTTTTTTATAAAAATGAAAAAAAAAACTAATTTGGTATGTTTTTTTTGGCTTTTTTAGTTAGTTTTTTGGTTTTCTCATTTAAACTAGTTTTCTCATGATCCATCCCTTATATATACACAAACATATATATATATATGTTTGTGTGTGTGTATGTGTGAGGACCGGGAGTGCGGTTTGCTCGAACACGCTCAGGTCAGATCAGCAACAACACAATCGTGCGGAACCCGAAAGTGATGTAGGAGAGAGATAGACAACGTAGACACTGTTAAACGTGTTCATTCTCATTGAAGATGTTGATTCGTACAAAGTTCCAAAGAGAATTTGCAAGAGCTCCGCTAAAGGTGTCAGAAACCAATGTCTCAAATGAGAGCCAAGACCCTCTATTTATAGGCGCGCTCCATCCGGAAGAAACCAGCTATGCCCATCCGACCGGATGGCTATCCATCCGGATGGGACTATGTCCATCCGTCCAGATGGACTTACAAAACATCCTATCTTTCTGTTTCGTTCCGGATTTGATACAAAACATATACAAAACTATACATAGACTACAAATAGGTAAATATAGACTAAAATACAGATGAAAGCTACAGGCATATGCATCTACAGACTCCCCCTTGGATGTAGCTGCAGTCTTTCTTCCTATATAGTCTTCAACGTGCCTTCCTGTTGCGTCTTCTGTCTCTTGCTTTCCTCCTCCTCTATTCTTTTCGTTCCTCTAACATTTTCTGCCTCAGGGGTCTCCCAACATTGTTTCACCATTTCCTGTACTCTGGATCACCATCTTTAACTTTAGACCACCTCGGAATCTTTTTCTCTTGAGACTCTATAGGTGTTTGATCAGTTTCAGTCCATTTCAACTTCCAGCTTGCACGTTCAGCAGCTTTAGCTCTTATCTCTTTCATCCTTTCACTGCGACGCTCCTTCTTTAGAAATTCTTCCACTCGAGATCTCTAAACATTGACTCCCACTAACGTCTAGAGTTGATGTCTTTCGCAAAGCAGACATTCACCAACTTCTAGTACTGTTGAGCTTGAACTTTATTGACTTCATTGTATACAATCTTGTTGAAGAATAAGCATTCTATGTCTTTCTTTGAAAAATTAACCAACCACATAGGATCTAACACATGAATGTGCCTCCAGTCATCTATCTTTGCATCAAATAAAGTAATCACATATTTCTACTTATTTTCTCTTGGAAACATCATCCTGGATAGGTATCCTATTTACGTTTTCCAAGTTTTATCCTACATATGCAACAATTAGTCTCTACGTATTTGTTGCATATTACTATTCGTGCAATGAATTTAAAACGTGCACCTGGTAAATGCTTGCCCTAACGGGCTATCCTTGCCAATTATCCTTACTTGCTATCGTTACGCGATTTAGGTCCTTATTGAGCATGCTCTACTTGTCATACTTCGAACTGTTCATCTGTCAAATCTGTCACTTGTTAAACTCTCGTCATCTTCAGATGCGAGTTTCCTTCAACTAAAACGTTTACAAAGATTAGTAACATCAATATCAATTAACGCCCTTATTATAATACAAGGCTTTTACTATACGTGTCAACACACGTAATTTCATTAACAATATCTATCATTTAATTGGGGTAACGTGTATTACAAGATAACCCTATGTGTTGTTCACAACACTTTAATCATGCTAAACCGTTAATATACATGTAACTTACCGGATTATGCGATAAAGTCTCGAACCGAACACTTTACTCTTTAACCTTGAGCTCTGATACCAACTTGTAAGACCCTTACTTCTATTTTACAATTTTCGTATAAGTGTCGACAATAAACGTATAATTACGATTACATATACATTGAAAATACGGGTTTATTAAAACCTTTTATGATTTAAACAATTCAACTTAATATACAAATATTCGCCATTTATAACGAGACGACGAATTGTATCGCGGAAGCTTGTATCTTGTTCGTGTTCGGTTCTTCAGCTTGCTTGATCGTCATCCGAGAGCCTTGTAACATTAACCTATGATCAAAACACTGTAATCATTAGTTATGATGGTTCTAGTATGCATTTTAACAAGTTCTTTAAGTTGAACAGAACAAAACAAATAATTCGCCAGCTATTACACTCGTCACGTCCCATGACGGGTTCAACCGTCACGTGACGGGTTAAACCGTCTTGGTCGCGTGCCGCGACGATGAACTCCGTTATCTGTCGCGCAGCGCGAACCCACCATTTCGACAGAAATTTATTTTCTTTGGAGCTGCAGATTCCCAGCTCTATATACTCAATCTTATTATGCACAAAAACGTGCATAAATTTTAGTTTATATATCCGTTTTTCGATCCGTTTCTTCCTACATGATCGTAATTTAATTCTCCATCACATGGAGTTAAAACCCGATATCTGAATGCACAAAATTCTAGATTTCAATCTCTCGGCTTAAAACTCAATTATAACACTTTTGACCAGTTTCATGATTTATTAAACCACTTGCGTCTAAATCATTATAAAACCTTGGAATATTTGTTATCTCAAAATCTTTAACTCGTGAGTTATAACTTTCATGAATTATGTGACCAATAATCAAGCTATGCACAATAATTCATTTTAACCCGTTAGAGAGGATTTAAACATTTAAGTTTAAATCCCACTCTCTCCTTTCACACGACATTTTTCTACGTTAAGGTATTCACTTATCTTCCACCGCAACTATCTTTGCGGTGGATTAAATGATGTAAATTGTTTATTTTGAATTTACCCTTTTCGAATTGTTAATTTATGACAAGAACCATTTTGAGGTATTTGACCCAAAAAGGATTTATACCTATACTTATACACTTATCAAAGCCTCACTTTATCATAAAACTTATTTCCAAACGACTCATAAGGGTACCGTTTGCCCGGTTTAATGTTCATGGGCGTTTTGGTCAATCTTAGTCTCTTCTTTTGCGATGAAGGACTTTCAACAACATATTTGACCAAAATTACACCTTTTAGCTTTAGTCTTACTTATGCATACCTGGCTCAGGTCATAGGATTTACCCGTTTAAATCCCTTTCACTATTAATTTCTAGTTAATAGCAACGCGACCCATATGTTTTCCTGTGATCACAAAACTCAACAAGCGATCATCAGACATTATTGTCAAATGGTGTTATCAACACCATTTGACCCGTTTAGTCTAAATGACCATTTATCATTAAGAGATGGTATTTAATTACCATTTCACCCCTTTAACCTATCCCGGTTTACTCCTTGAATTCATCTTACTTAAAAGTCGTTTCTTGTTTTGTTTGACCCGTTATGACTTACGCCATGTCGTGTCTTTTCAAATCCCTTTTAACTACTTGTTAATCTATGTCCGGATTACTATTTTACCGTTTTTACCCTTTTTTACCATGATTTATGGTTTCTTACCATTCTCACTTGTTCCGACTCGCATTATATTGTGCCGGAACATCATATTTCATTTACTTAATATAATTCATATTCAATACTCACAAGTAAGTATTTTGTAAATAATAAAAAAAGGGCGTAAGCTTTATTTACCTTGCATACAAACTATGCTTTTCTTTTCACACTTGATTTTTCTGACCCGCTTCCTTCCCAAGCTTCCACCTAGCTTGTTAAGCCTCAAACTATCATTCATTGTTCAAGAAATGATATATATGCACATGTGCATCCATAACTGTTACTCGAAAAAAAAGTTTTTTTTTTGGTAATGAAATATGCTGATTTTTGTTAGAAAAATATTAAATTTTTTTTGTGTGTTTTTTGGATTTTTTAGGTATTTTTTTGTGTTCACATTGGTTCTCGCAGTTCTCGTAATAAAGGTGGTTATCGCATAAACCCTACCCTATACATATACATACATAGGGGATGATTCAAATGAAAACCACTTTTATTGTAAAAACTCGAAAACTAACTAAAAAAAGCCTAAAAAACACACAAATTTTTTTTTTCAATTTTTTTTATAAAAATCGCTGGTTTTTATATATGAAAAAAAAAAGTTTTTTTCAATTTTTTTTTGTAGTACACTGTACACTGTACACATGTGTAATAATACACATGTGTAGTACACATACACATGTGCACTACACAAATTTTTTTTTTTTTTGAAATTTTTTTTATATAAAAAAACCTGCGAAAATTATTATGCAAAAAAAAAAAAAAAAAAAAATTGATATGTTTTTTTGGCTTTTTTAATTAGTTTTCGAGTTTTCACAATAAATAGTGGTTTTCATTTGAACCTTCCCCTACATACATACATACATATATATATATATATATATATAATCAAACCATTTAATAGTCTTTGTATTAATTTACTTATTATTTATTATGGTTGAGCTAACATGATAAATTGACTCATGGCATTTTGATGAAATCTTTTATTATAAGAGAATGCCATGTGGCATTAAGAAGACTCTTTTGTTAGTATTAGATTAGATATTTCAACCAATAATAATACTTCATTTTGATTTATTTAATATTTGTATTTACTGTTATTCTAAGGGTATATTGATAAACTTACATTGATCATTAATTTATAGTCTTCATATTTAATAGCTAACTACATTAAATTTGTAACTTATTTTCAAAATATATAATTATTTTTCAAAAAATTAGAGTGTAGGATAAAGTGTATGATGAATTTCAATATATGTAGGATAAATTTTGATTTGGGTAAGCAAAAAGTTTTAGTGTCCAGGATGATAGTTTTTATGACTAAGTCAAAGATAATAATATATGAAACGAGAGAAAAAATATTTAATATTTTATAATTGTAGCCTTTATTTTTTTTTCTTCTCAACTTAATTTTCTTCTCAAATGACATACATACATACATACATACATACATACATACATACATACATACATACATAGAGAGAGGATCATGAGAAAACTAAATATAAATGAGAAAACTAGAAAACTAACTAAAAAAGCCTAAAAAAAAAAAGCTAAAAAACATACCAAATTTTTTTTTTACAATTTATTATAAAAAAGTCGCTAGTTTTTATATACAAAAAAAATGTTTCAAAAAAAAAAAAATTGTTGTACTGCACATTTGTATTATATGTGTACTACACATGTGCACTATATCCGTAATAGTGCACATGTGCAATACAACGAAAAATGTTTTTTTTTTTTTTTTGAAATTTTTTTTCCATGCATAAAAATCTGCTATTTTTTTATAAAAATTAAAAAAAAAAACTAATTTGGTATGTTTTTTTGGCTTTTTTAGTTAGTTTTTTGGTTTTCTCATTTAAACTAGTTTTCTCATGATCCATCCCCTATATATACACAAACATATATATATATATGTTTGTGTGTGTGTGTGAGGACCGGGAGTGCGGTTTGCTCGAACACGCTCAGGTCAGATCAGCAACAACACAATCGTGCGGAATCCAAAAGTGATGTAGGAGAGAGATAGACAACGTAGACACCGTTAAACGTGTTCACTCTCATTGAAGATGTTGATTCGTACAAAGTTCCAAAGAGAATTTGCAAGAGCTCCGCCAGAGGTGTCAGAAACCAATGTCTCAAATGAGAGCCAAGACCCTCTATTTATAGGCGCGCTCCATCCGGAAGAAACCAGCTATGCCCATCCGACCGGATGGCTATCCGTCCGGATGGGACTATGTCCATCCGTCCGGATGGACTTACAAAACATCCTATCTTTCTGTTTCGTTCCGGATTTGATACAAAACATATACAAAACTATACATCGACTACAAATAGGTAAATATAGACTAAAATACAGACGAAAGCTACAAGTATATGCATCTACAGACTCCCCCTTGGATGTAGCTGCAGTCTTTCTTCCTATATAGTCTTCAACGTGCCTTCCTGTTGCGTCTTCTGTCTCTTGCTTTCCTCCTCCTCTATTCTTTTCGTTCCTCTAACATTTTCTGCCTCAGGGGTCTCCCAACATTGTTTCACCATTTCCTGTACTCTGGATCACCATCTTTAACTTTAGACCACCTCGGAATCTTTTTCTCTTGAGACTCTATAGGTGTTTGATCAGTTTCAGTCCATTTCAACTTCCAGCTTGCACGTTCAGCAGCTTTAGCTCTTATCTCTTTCATCCTTTCACTGCGACGCTCCTTCTTTAGAAATTCTTCCACTCGAGATCTCTAAACATTGACTCCCACTAACGTCTAGAGTTGATGTCTTTCGCAAAGCAGACATTCACCAACTTCTAGTACTGTTGAGCTTGAACTTTATTGACTTCATTGTATACAATCTTGTTGAAGAATAAGCATTCTATGTCTTTCTTTGAAAAATTGACCAACCACATAGGATCTAACACATGAATGTGCCTCCAGTCATCTATCTTTGCATCAAATAAAGTAATCACTGCTTCACATGTACTTGGGTTAAAGATCTAGCCTTTGAAATCTTTGTGGAAATCTTGTTCCATTTCGCGTAGAGGCATGTTCTTTAAACACCTTGGACGTTTGATTTGTAGCGTGATATCCTTTTCTCCAGTGACATGATCAATCTTCACTATCTGCTTTGGTTGGTGTGGTTTCCAATCAGGAAAGTTTAGCTTTGCTTGCTGCTTTATGTAATCCCACAACCTATGTTCATGATATTTCACCTCAGACCCGTAATAGTACTGCTTGATATTCTTCGTCTTCACCAGTTCCTCTACATCCCACCAAGGTAGATTTTTATATCTGACATGAATTCAAAATACTATACCCCAAACTCTCTCTTGATTGCATAAACCTTCAAATCTTCTAAATACCCCCATGATAAAATATCACCAAGAGACTTATCTGGATGTCTCGTGAAGAACTATAACGGTCTCTTGAACTTCCTCTCCTTAGGCATCACCTTAAACCATCTCTTTCTTTCTTCTAACAGATTTTCTTTAGATACAGTTTCTGGAACACCTTCAGTAGCAATCTTTTCAACTACTTTCCTCCTCACTTCATCTTCATTGTGAGATCGAAAAAGTTCATCAAAGGTAGGAAAATCATCATCTTGACCAGTATAATGAAATGGTGTGTCCTGGTCAGAATCTGAACCCTCCTCAATGATTACATCATTAAAGTTATCAGCTTCATTCACAAACTTGAAAGTATACTCCCTTTCTAGAGTTGGTGGAATCTCCTCTTCAATATCAAACTTAAATCTATCTTCTTCCATATCCAAACTATCCAACATGGACTCCCTAGTCCAGTTTTCTACAAACTTCCCCTCTTCCTCAGTATGATTCAAGTAAATAACTTTAGGAAGATTAAGCAATATCTGATGAACATCAGCATGTTTTGTTCCAGTTGAAGACTCCCCCTGATGTTGATCTTCTTCTCGTTGCTCATTTAGTTCATCATTCAAGAAATCTTCAATACTATTTGGACCTGATGGCTTTGTGATCAACAAACCACTAGCACCGTCATGATCATCATCATCACCCTTATCACCCTTATCATCTTTGTCGTCTTTGTCATTTTTATCATCTTTGTCATTATCATCTTCGTCTTCATCTCCAAACATTTAGTTTAACTCTTCATCGTCATCATCAACTTTGAATTTGTTCAACTTAGCTTTCAATCGACGACGTTCAACTTCGATCCTTCTAAGACTAGCTTCTTCACTATGAATCACATCCTTCACATCTCCAACAGGAATAATAGCAAGGTTTACTTCAACATCTTCCACATTCACTTCAACCTCTGCATTCTTCATCTCTACATATTCAACATTAACTTCAACATTAAAGACATTTACCACTGCATCCGGTTGTGATGGTTCTGGTTGACCTTTCGACCCAAGAATTTCTTCAGTATCGATCAAAAGACCCTTTCTTTTGTCTTTAAGTGCTTCAGTAGCCTCTTTAGCATCCTTTTTCTCTTTTTCCATCCTCCGAGCCTCAGCTATTTGGATTTCTATTTCGTCGAAAACTGCTTGAACATTAACTCCAAGACGGTTTTCTATCTCAATATACAACATATTGAGTTGTTCATCTTTGACTTCCTTTTCTGCTCTCAACGCTTCTAAGTCTTTCTTCAGAATTTCATTTGCACTTGAAGTAGATGTTTGCAGATCAGCAAACATCTCCATCATTGTTTTGTTAGACTCATCTATTGCTTTGTATTTATCTTCAACATCCATAATCTTTTCTGCCAGCTCTTCAACTACATCTGTCAGCTCTTCAACTTCATTTCTTAAAGCTACATTCTCTGCTTCAACATCTTTGAGCTTATCTTTCGTTTTCTTAAGCTCTGTTTCAGATTTAGCTTTAGCTTTTTCAAGAATACTTATCTTTCTTTGAAGAGCATTCACCTTCGCATCATTAAACATGTCACCAAAATCTTCTAATCCCACTAGACCACTACCAAGATCAGAAGGAACCTCTGGAAAACCATGGCTTGAACTTTGAGGTGTTGGAGGTTTCTTCGTCGCTGAAGTTGGTTCTTCCACTGACTTTGGTGGTTGATCTGGTGTCTTTTCACGTTCTTTAGGAATAGGAATTGATTGATGAATAGGAGAAGGTGGAGGTGTTGCAATTCTGACTTCTGGAATCTCCACTTCTATACTTTCAATTCTTTCAACCTGTTCATGAATAGATGTTGTATCTTTTCTAGCTTTGATTCTCCTTGGCAACTCACCAGTTGGACGTGCTTTGCGTTTTCTGATTCCTTTCTTTTTTAGTTTCTCCTTTTCAGCAGGTGTTGGCTCGTAAGTAGCATCTTCCTCATCTGAAGCTTTCTTCTTCTTTAGAGATTTGTTCAACTTGAACTTTCCACTTTTGTATGAAGTAGGTGCCATCTTTGTGATTTCGATGTCGCTTTCAGTTTCGCTTGAATCCGTGTGCACCTCACCTTCAACAACCTTTTTCTTTCAATCTCTCTCCACCAGCTTCTGCTTCAACATTCTCAGCAGTCTTTTCAGCATCTTTAGCACCTTGAGCAGTAGATAACTTTTCATAATCACAAATGACATTTTGAGAAGATCAACTCCTTGATTAATCACTTCTTGTGGAGGAATCACAGGCTCATCAACCAAGTGAGGTGGAGATTTCTTCTTCTTTGAATCTGCAACATAAACATTAACATTTTCAATAACAAATTCAAATGATTTATCTACCAACCTTTGTGGTGATTCCTGCTTCTTTGTTTTACCCTTTTTCACAACTTTTGGAGTTGTCACTTTTGGAGTTCTCTTTCTTGACTCCTCTTCTTTCACAAACCTCCATCTTGTCTTTTTGAGATTAAGCTGCTCCATTCTCTTTGTTTTGTCATCTGAACCACTGTTGGCATGCCTTCATTTATCGTCCTCTGGAGCTTTATAATCTCGTTTCTTTATAGCAGCAAACTTGTGTCTATACTTCGGCTCATTTTCCTTTTTAACTCCTCTATATACATTCAACCACTTCAATGTTTCACTATCCATATGATCTAACTATAATTCATCTCCATCATCCTTCGGCAGATTCTGCACTTGATTATCTATAAGCATCTGCACGAACCTTGGATATTGCACATATCTTTCACCTTTAATGTTGTCCAACATATGATTAAATACGACTTGTGAAATGTTGTAAGGTCTGTTGAGGACTATACTAGAAATGATGTTCATGATATAATCTGAAGCTTCATCATAAGCACCCCTCCTATGCCCTAAAGCATGTATCACATAGTGCACTAAGAACTTATACGGTCTACAAAACTTCGACTTCGTGCAGGCTTGATCATTGATGTGCCCGACATATCCCATTCTTAACCAAAATTATTTGCATAAACGTTCCTAACCAATGATGGGATCTTCATCGCTATCCTTCAAGTCTAACACTCTCCTTATATCACCCACTGTGATCTTCACCAGAATATCAACGTCCTTGTCGTTCTCATCCTTGATCCTCACCGCTGAATGTATTGCCTTCTCGTCCTCTACGTAGTGAGCAGCATTCCAGACAAATCTAACGTGCGAACCATAACACTTATGTCTATCTGTCAAAGCCTTATAAGTCCTACTGTCTTTCAAGAACGGCACTACATCTTTGAACGGTTCTATGTTTGGATATTTCTCGTCCAAAACACAGCAAATATTGTTTTTATTATGAAAGACAGAAGCCTTTGCATGCAAAATTTTCATTATCAGAATATGCACGTTTATCGAGAGACATAGTACACAGTGAAAATTTTCTAACACTTTTACACTATGCACTCCATCCGGATGGACTTGGTCCGGATGGGCATGGTCCGAATGGCAAAAGTTCCGAATGACAAATGGTCCGAATGACCATTCGTCCGGATGGCAATATAACAGAATGAATCATGGTCCAGATGGTCATCCGTCCAGATGGTCATCCGCTCGGATGGTCATCCGAAGAATCTGTTGAACATTCAAGAACAACAAACACATTCAGTTCAAATTTTTCAAGTTTTGCAAAATTGAATCCAATTTCTGTTAAAAATATCGCCGATTAGGCCTAATCGAAGATCAATTTCACCAAAAATTGCCTAATGAACCCTAGATCTAACAAAAACATATGTCGGCTGTCGGTCAGTCGGTGTCTAAGTTCAAATCTAATCATGTTTTGATGAAATTGACCATAAAATCTTAAATCTAAATCCGATAATTACAGATCTATGATAAATTTCATGTCAAACAACCAAACAAGCCCTAGATCTAAGCATACGTCACTGTCGGCCGTTCAAACATAAAAAACGAGTATTAAACGATGAAATCAGAAGAACTTACCTTCACCATAGTGAATATTGTGCAAACAAACAAGCCTAGGAAAGAAATTCGGTAGAGTAACGGCTCAGAATCAAAGTATGAATTGAGAGAAAAAGTGATAAGTGTCAGATGGCTATACGATCGAATGAGTTAACATTTGGTCGAATGGATATATACAGCCTCCACATCCATTCGGATGGCAAGTTGTCGAATGGTCATCCGACCGGATGGTCATCCACTCAGATGGTTATTCGAAACCAAACTTTTCAAAAATTTTTAAACTTTTTCCATTTTTATCGGATTTTGACATCCACTCAAGTATCCAGGTCCAAGTTAATGACCCTGTTTACTTGATTTGTCGACCAAGTCCAAGTTAATGACCTTGGTTGACCCGATTTCAAACCAACTGACATTTTTGATCAAATTCTCAAATTTTTCTGAAAAATACAAGTTTCAACTTAATGAACTTGTTTGACTTTTTAAGATTCCCAAACTTCAGATAAGCTCCCACCCAGTCATTCAGCATCTTTTCTCTGCATCTGAGATTCTGAAGGTCAACTCTCCACAATGGTTTTTCGAAAATAATGCAGATATAAAATCTTTTTGTATTTTAAAAACTTTATGTTAAAACGCACTGAAAATCTTTTTGGGTTTAAGCTGAAATGAAATAACAGGAAACTATTTACAAACATATTTTTGTGAGCTGTGTTAGAGGATCATATCAGCTACCGACGTGTCACTAGCACCGTTGAGCTTACATTTCACTTTAAGTTTTAAACGATTCACCTAGATTGTTGATATACTGATCCACTTAAATTCTCACACAAAGTTCAACTGATTCAGGATACGGATTTAGTGCTTTAAGCACTTAACTTATTCGCGTGTCCCACCTCAGAATATACTCTCGTATCCAGATTCCCTATATTCAGTCTTACAGGTGAATATACTATAATGATATATGTTCTCTGGGTAGTGCGAGACCATGAGAGCTCATGTTAGAACTTCCATTCAGACAGAGAGATGATGGCTCGACTTTGGGTATGTCCCACTTAGGGATCTTCTTTACAACAACACTTGATTCGTATCTTTCGATATTTATCAATTTTTATGCTGAGGGAAAGCTTTAATATTTAAAGCGCATAAAGTATTATACGAGGAATAGGCCATTGCTTCCGCAATATCAGAAGTTCTGGTATAATACCCTAGATATCACTAAGTATATAGATCTCGTATCTCAGAAACAGGCAATCTTTCAAACAAGATTTCAGGGGTTACCTATATATCTGAGAGATGTTCCCCACCAAATAAGCAAGATATGATTTAGGTTTATATCCAGAATACAGCTTACTAAATGTGTAAAAACCTATCGACACATCATCAGTGAGACCGTTTAACACTTTTAATCTTTACAAATCTTTAGCGTACTGCGATAATCTAGCTGATGTACTATCATTTCCTCTTTTTACACTAACTCTTTTTGGGTTTTCTATTGTTTTTTACATTTTGAAATTTCTATTGTTTTTGTATTTTTACATTTTTTAATGTTTTTGGATTTTCTATAAACAATCTCCCCTTAAAGACCAAAACATCTAAAAATGTGACAAACTAGAGCAGATTGCTTCCCAACGTCCTCTGCTTTGGATTGTTCATTAACGCCAATTATATCTCTCCCTGGCGACAAAAGCTTCATACCGTTTAGTTTAAAAAAATACAGAAAACGTGTTTTATCAAACAGTTTTGTGTGAAGGTCAGCCTTTTGTTTTCCGGTGTGGATTTTTTCAATTCGAATCAACTTTTTCTCAAAACAATCTCGGATGAAGTGATGTCGAATTTCAATATGTTTCGTTTTAGCGTGATGTACCGGGTTTTTAGTTATGTTGATTGCTGCCTCATTATCTACAAAGATAGGAGTAGTAAGAAATTGCAAACCGTAATCCCTCATTTGCTGTTGGATCCACAGAATCTGAGAACAACAACTACTTGCTGAAATATTCTATGCTTCACACTTTGAAAGTGCAACGGTAGTTTGCTTCTTACATTGCCAAGTCACCAAACGTGGTCCGAAAAACTGGCATCCTGCTGTTGTAGACTTTGAATTTAATTTACGGCATCCGAAATCAGAATCAGAGTAACCTTCCAATTTGAAATCACCATCTTTTGGATACCACAACCCTAAGCTCGGAGTTCTTTTCTGGTAGCGTAGAATCCGCTTGACGATGACCATATGTGAAGCTCTTGGACTCGACTCATAACGGGCCGCGAGGCATGTTGGATACATTATGTCAGGTCGAGATGCAGTGAGATACATCAGCGAACCAATCATCGAACGGTATAATGTTTCGTCAACCTCCTCTCTGGTGAAATCAGGATTGATACCGTGATTAGTTGCTAATGGGGTGGACATAGGTGCAGTCTCCGACATACTGAATTTCTCTAGAACATCGTAGACATACTTTGTCTGATGTATGAAGATCCCCTCTGGCATTTGATCGACTTGCAGCTCAAGGAAAAACTTCATCTCACCCATGGAAGACATCTCGAACTTCTGCTTCATCAGATTCTCGAATTCTTTACAGAGTTCCTCATTTGTAGACCCGAAAATAATGTCATCGACATAGATTTGTACTATCAGCAGATGACCGGCAACTTCCTTTGTGAAAAGAGTGGCATCTACCTTCCCTCGAATAAAACCGTTGGATAGCAGGTGCTGAGAGAGTGTCTCATACCAGGCGCTCGGGGCCTGATGCAACCCGTACAACACTTTGTAAAGGAGATAGACTTTATCTTTGTGAATCGGATCGGTGAAGCCCGGTGGCTGACCGACATAGACCTCCTCTTTCACTTTATAGTATAGAAAAGCCGACTTTACATCTAACTAATATACTGTGAACCCTTTCCATGATGAAAATGCTAGAAAGATGCGAATGGCTTCGAGTCTAGCAACTGGGGCATACACCTAGGTGAAATCTATCCCCTCCTGTTGACTGAAACCTTACACAACCAGGCGAGCTTTGTTGTGCACGATCACTCCTTTATCATCCCTGTTGCATTTAAATACCCATCTCGTGTTAATCTTTATGTGACCATCTGGAAGATCCACTAGCTTGCACACACCAAGCTTCTCGAACTGACCTAACTCTTTTTACATAACGTTAACCCATGACTCCTTTGTTAGTGCCTCTTTGTAAGTTCTCGGTTCAACCTGTGAAATAAAGCAACTGAGTGAAAATTCATTTTGTAACGGTGCAATTTTAGTATAAAACAAGCAAAGCCTTGGTCGATTTGGTGTCTTGTTCTAACTCCAGACTGCAACTCTCCAATGATAAGCTCTTCAGGATGGTATGATAGCGTCCTCAGCATAACTTCACTAGGAACATTCACCTCGCTTTCCAGATTAGTGACATTTTGATCTGCAACTTGCTCATCAACTTGGACTGTCTGATCTGACGACTGGATCTGCTCCCCCTCAGATTCTGAATCACCACTGTCAAATGTCAGGCTATCTGAGTCAGACTCTGATTCATCAAATACTGATGTCTGATTTTCTTGAGCAGGTTCATGTTCTGAAGTTGTTTGAGTTTGCTGCACATTTGCGTCACTTTGACTTGGACCAGTTTCATTGTCATTAGCATTCTGCTGTCGTCTGGAAGACTTGGTCGGCCATGAGTTCATCTGGGAAGCTTCATATTCCTGATACAACTTTATTTGTTCTATAAACTTTGGTTCTTCAGGAAGATCGAATGACTCCTATATCATTTCATAATTGAATCGCCATGAGTCACCAGGTTTCTGTGTAGGCATGTTATGACCTTGACATTCTACATGTTGAGCTTCGAAAAAATTTCCAAGACTTGGAACAAATACTCGTCTAAGTCGACTAGAGTAACCCACAAAGATTCCTTCCAAACATTTAGAACCAAACTTTCCATCAGGATCTAAAACCGTGCAGGGTGACCCGAACGAATCTAGATATTCCAAGTTAGGCTTTCTTTTGTTTAGCAGCTCGAAACATGTTTTGTTATGTTTCTTCACAGTCAAAACCCGATTCAGAGTATAGCAAGCAGCAGATATGGCTTCTCCCCAAAAATTCACAGGAAGCTTTGAGTCGGCCAACATTGTTCGTGCTATTTCTATTAGTGTCCGATTCTTCCTCTCTGCCACTCCATTTTGTTGCGAAGTGTACGGAGCGCCGAGTTCTTGCAAAATACCCTTTTGTCACAGAACTCTTCCATTTGACTGTTTTTGAATTAAGTACCGTTATCGCTTCGAAGTCTACAGATACGCCTTTGGTACAAATTCTCTATCTTCCGAAACAAATTCAGCAAACTCATATAGGTTTGATCTTTTGACTTCAATAACATGACCCTCGAATAATCGTCTGTAACCACTAGGCAATATAGATCACCGGTTATACTCTTCACATTCACAGGACCAAAGAGATCCATGTGGAGTCTTTCTAGCGGTCTCGAGATTGAGTTTTCCATCTTCCTGGGCTGTGACTTCTTGGTTTGTTTACCTTTTTGACAACTTATGCACTCACCTTCCAAGTGAAAGCTTTTCAAATTTACACCTTTGACCAAATCATTATGTACCAAATGGTTCATCTTCCGTAGGTGTATATGCCCCATCTTTCAATGCCACAGAATTGACTCTTTCTCAGTAGCCTTAGAGACGAAACACTGAGGATGACTAGTAGTTGTAGTCGCTATGCTCATGTCGAGAACATATAAATCATTCTCCCTCGGTGCTCGCATGATGATCCACTCTTCGGGGAAAACAAACCCCGGCTTCAGAATTAGACACTCTTTGTCGGTGAAATGAGTTGTATACATTCTGTCCAATATCTGGGAAATGCTCAGTAAGTTGTTCTCCAGCTCCGGAATGTAATTGACTCTTTCAAAGGACACAACCATTGGATAAAGTGCCTTCTCCAATTATTCTTCCACCTTGGTTTCCGGCAAAACCAACATACCCTCCATTAAAACCTCTTACATCATATAATAGGGTTTTCCTCCCCGTCATGTGCCTGGACGCTCCACTATCCATTATCCATTTTGATATCGATCTCGGGAGCTCCTTCACAGTTCAAATGCAATTAGTTAGATGAAGCAACCCAAGCCTCTTTTGACTCGGGTAGCTTGACCTTAAGGTGTGTTTTCATGGTGTAAAGTGGTGGAAAATTCTTATCGTTCATTTCTAAATTCTTTTCTGTTCCAACCTCAACTTCTTTATACAAGAAAAATTCATCTTTTTCAGGTTGTACAGATGATTGAACCTTTTTGGGAACATACTTGTTCACCAAAGAGGTCGAAGAAGTTTGTTTCTCCAACTTTTGGTAGAAATCCAAAGGTGCAGACTTTTCAACCGATTTGGTTGAAGAAGTTTGTTTTTCTTTTGTAGCACTGACCGAAACCTTTGGTTTTGCTTCAAGTGATGCCTTGACTTGAGACTTTGGCATCCATGTTTGTTGTGGTGGAGTAAAACGTTTTGAAGATTCACCAGTTTTCTTAATCGGTTGTTTAACTGGTTTAGAATTGATTTTAGCATTTTCAGTTTTTGGAATCTTCTTCTCAACAAACATAGGCGCCATGCCTTTTGTATCATTCGGTTTCCTGGGATTTTCAACAATCACTTTCGTGCAATGTGTCCAATCTGGTTGCATTTAAAGCATGTTCGAGTGTCAACAACTGGACTCTGACCTTCAGTTTGTGGCTGTGAAACTTTCTTTGCGAAAAACTCTTCATTAGTTTTCGAAAGATCTCAGACTCCTGTTCGTTCATCGAACTCGTACTTCTCACAAAAGTTGTTTTCTTTACAAATTGTGGCTTTTGAAAATTTCTTCTTTGATAGTTCTTACCATCCCGTTTCCCATTGAAACTTCTTTCTGATTGTTATTTTGAAAACGTGGTGGCACTTTGGGTTTGTTATAGTAAGATTTACCTTTTTGGAAATTCAAAAATCTTTTTGAACTTGATAATTCATTAACCTCCGATACATCAATCTCAACCAATTTAAACACTTTCTCCTACTTGTCCACATTTACATTCTCAATTGGAAAATCCTCATCCGAATACAACTTATCGGAACCATTCATCTTGTACATGACAAGAGTCGGTTCGTCCTTTAAGTTGTTCTTGGACTTGGATTTCGGTAGATAATTGTTCAGAAAACAATCATCATTTTCGTTTAACACTGTGGAATCACTGTCTGTTTTCAAAACATTGTTGACTACATCTTTCACAACCTCAGATTCTATGCGCTCCTCATCGGATTGTGAACTAAAAGTGATATCAATGTTATCAGGTAATTTATCAACTTCACTTTTCTCATTCAAATCTGACTCTTTAACCAACCCAGACTGTTTTTTTAGTAAAGTTGTTACTCATGGGTGGTGGAACTTTGTGATACCTTACCCCAATTCCATCTTGGTATACATCTTCACCATCTTTGTTCTTCCCAATGGGTTTTGGAACGATGTGTTGAAGAATAAAGTTGGCGGAAGTGTAACTGTTCAGTTTCAAATTTATTCTTTCATTTTCAATCTTTGCTTCTTGATACTGAAGCTTTAGATTAGCAATCTCATCCAGCTGAGCATTTATCTGTTTTTCTTTATCTTGAAGAACACCTGTCAAACTCATGTTTTCTTTACGAGTTTTAGCATTTCTTTCATCTGAGTCTTTAATTGTTCGTTTCAGTTTATCAAAATCCTCAGTTATTTTTCTGTTTTCAAGTACAAATTTTTCATTTTCTTTCTTAAAACGTTCAACAACATTTTTGATTTTATCTTTTAACTCATTTATTCTTTCTGTTGAACTTTTCACAAGTTTGTCCTTATTAACCATGTCCTTTTTTAGAATATTGATTTTAGTTGTTAGCTCCTGGATTTGAGATTTCAAAAGATACTCATGTGTATTACAGACTTTGCATGCCTTCATGCAATTTCAGCAATCACTTCCAGTCTTTGCTTTCTCAGCCTTACCTGGTTCAACATTTGAACCAATAGAACTGACCTTGCTAGATGACTTAGACTCAGAGGTGGATTTGGTATCTACCTCAAGTGCTTTCGCCATCATAACTTGATCAGCCATCTTCTTTAGGTTCTCGGCTGTCATTTCTGCGTTTACATCAATGATTCCCTCTTCCAACTTCTCAGACTTGTCAATTTTCTCCTTCTCGGCCTGTTTTAGTCTCTCCTTTTCGGCCCTTTTTTCGGCATCTATTCTCATCTACTCCTCTTCCGTTGGAATTAACTTTACAAGAGCCTCAAAGTTGATTGATTTTGGGTCTATACAAACATTCCCTTTTGGATCTAGGTAGCATTCTCTATCAGGATCCCACCTCTTTGCCTTCACTGCTTCTTTGTAAGCTTCACGTATTCTTTTCATTCGAAAATGTGCCAGTTCTCTTTCTCTATGAAACTTCACTGGTTCTGATTCTACTTGGGCCATGAAAGCAGATCCAATATAATCTTCTTCTGGAAGAAAGTCATTCCAGTTAAAATCCACGTCATCCTGGATAACTGCAAGTGCCCTCAACTTCTCCTTCCCTGGATTATCTTCAATTTGCTTCATTTTTAGTGGCTCTTCTCTGTTTCTGTGATACACCGCTTTACGATAGTAATCATCGTGAAATGGGTTAGTGGTTTCATCAGCAACTAAGTTTCTACACTCTCTTTTGAAACGACCCTTTTGTTTGCACTTGAAACAGGTCACTTTCGATTTGTCAAAGCCCAGTTTCGTCGACGGCCCACCAATTGATTGTCTACTGGTAATTTCCATAAATCGTTGCACTTGGCAGATCACACTTGCCATACACCATCTAATGTCTATGAGTTCCATCTCTTCAGGATCGATCTGATCATAGTCTTCTTTTGTCAGATTTGTGTTCCCGATCTATCCTGCTACAAGGCTCTCATATAACTCTAGAATAGAAGCCAGAAAAACCATCTGCTCTTTTGCATTCTCCTCGTTAAAGTTTTGTGCATTATTGAGATTGACAGCGATGTTGCATTGGAAAACATTTGCATTCGGAGCATTTTGATTTTGTTGAGTGTTTGAAGCAGACTGTGCTAGTGTACTCGATCCGGAACCATGATAACCATAACCACTCGAACCCGATGATCCACTTCCTGAGTTGTCTTTTGCACTAGTGTTCTAATTCTCAGCACTAAAGGCTGTCTTTGGCGATGAAGCGTTGGAAATCATGCTTCCTCGGTAGTACAAGTTCACGTTCTGCTGATAATTGGCATTATTCACCTTGCTCTGCTTCTTGATCTCAAGTTCGTGACCTTCAAGTTTTTCTATCAACCAATTGAGTGTAATTTCCTTCATGGGCTTAGTATTCTTTAGCACAATTGCGAAATACTGCCAGTCATACGTCAGAGAATGGGTTCAGAAATTCACCTGCCATCTTTGCAATTTCCTGAAAAATCAAACACAGTTAAACTTGATTGAATGTAGAATGAACACAAACACTGTTGTCCGAATGTCCAATCATCCGGATGGTCAACAAACACAATCAACCGGATGAATGTGTTCGGATGGGTATGTCCGGATGGGATATCGTCCGGATGGATGTGTCCGGATGAGATTTGTCGAATGGTCAAACATTCGGATGGCTATCCGATCGGATGGACAACGAAGAACAAAGTGTCTCAAACTTCAAACAGTAACAAATCAATCCGTCTGGATGGCTATCTGTCCGGATGGATGATGACGTCAGCAACGTGTGTTCGAAAATTCATAGTTTTTCACAAATTTTGATACTATTTAGTTTGAATTCAGGTTTGAAACTTTGTAGGATTGTTCTCTAGTATAATGCGCACAATATGTGTGAATTTTAAGCAATTTTGTTCATGAAATCTGTGTTAATTTTAGATTTTTAGATGTGTAAGATGAAAAACTAAGAAATGAGTAGAAATCAGAGATATAGATGAGAGAAATGGTAGAATCTCGGGTAGAAATAGTTGTAAATCTCTGAAAATCGGTAAAATCTCTGTAGAACTGTTGTAGATCTCCTCCGAATCCGACTTCCAAGCTCTGATACCACTTGTGAGGACCGGGAGTTCGGTTTGCTCGAACACGCTCAGGTCAGATCAGCAACAACACAATCGTGCGGAATCCGAAAGTGATGTAGCAGAGAGATAGACAACGTAGACACCGTTAAACATGTTCATTCTCATTGAAGATGTTGATTCGTACAAATTTCCAGAGAGAACTTGCAAGAGCTCCGCCATAGGTGTCAGAAACCAGTGTCTCAAATGAGAGCCAAGACCCTCTATTTATAGGCGCGCTCCATCCGGAAGAAACCAGCTATGCCCATCCGACCGGATGGCTATCCATCCAGATGGGACTATGTCCATCCATCCAGATGGACTCCATCCGTTCGGATGGACTTACAAAACATCCTATCTTTCTATTTCGTTCCGGATTTGATACAAAACATATACAAAACTATACATAGACTACAAACATGTAAATATAGACTAAATACAGACGAAAGCTACAGACATATGCATCTACAATATATATATATATATACACATATATATTAATCTCGCTGTAATCATAATTATCTCGTCTTGGCTATTAACAAAGTCTTATTTCTAGGATTATGATTTATAAACTAGACTATACAAAAGTCCCCAAATCAAGAACCCGAACCACTTGTCCCAATTTTATCGTTCCGTATGTTTAGATGTTGTTGATTTAAATTTAGGGTGGTTGTTATTTTTAGATTCTATCCATTCCTTTCCGTGCGGATTTGTAGGTCCCTATCCCGTGGATCGTTACAAGATTGATAATCAATAAAGCATGCGGAATCCCCTTGATCAATCGATGAACCAGAAACAAGAATAAAGATGAAGAACACGAAAACCAATTCACAAACTAATCTTCTGTGATTATCAAACGTAATGTTTACAACAACTCAAGAACACAAGAACTCACAGCCTTTTTCTGTGTTTTCTCTAACTCTCTCGATCTCTGAAACTTCTGCAAAACATCTAACCTAAACCCTATAGCAACAAGCTATTTGTATACCTACACCCATACATTTCGAACTGGGCTAGGCCCACTGTGACACCCAGCTTTTCAGGCCGTACCGTACAATTGTAACACGTGTTGTCAATAGTTATCAAGGCTGTAACTGACTGGTTATGATGTTTATATGTGAAATTTATTGTGTTGGTAAAATTGAACTTTGATAAAAATTATATTGGCAACAACAAGATACACGCTTATCGCGTAACGGTTAAAATGCGAAACGAACGTCGGTGACCACCCGATCAGTGTTAAAATCCTAAAAATAGTCTGTTATGATTAGAATAATAATTTTAATCATATTCGTGAGGAAAAATAAATAAAACGCTAAGAAACTCTATTTTTCGAGTTTAAGTGCGTACCGCCCAATGCAGAGCGTATACCGACAAAATACTGTCAACACAACCTGTCAAGACAACTGATAATCATTTTAGTAATAATTTGATGAGTTTGTTACTATAGAATGATAAAAATAAATAAAAACGCATAAATCCCTATTTTTGTGATTTTAAGCGCGTACAACGCATCACAGCGCGCATACTGCCAAATACCGGCAACGTCGCCAGTCCCGGCAAACACAATTTTGTTCAATAATATTTTGGTGAGTTTATTTTTATAGAGTGTTAAAAATAATTTAAAACGCACCAAAACGGGATTAAAACGTCAGATAAAATACCCGGTATCCAGTAAAATACCTGTTTTTAACACTAGATCATATATATAAGTGTATGTATAAAATGGGTATGTGTGTATGGTGATAGGTGGCGGCCTCATGGCTGCCCACCCTCTTCCTTTTTGCATGCATGTATGACACATGCTTTCTTGGAAAGACAAGTAGTGAAAGGAAGCTTGTAAACCTTTTATAATCTTCTCCAAATCCAAGAATGAAATCAAAAACCCAAATTCACTCTCTCTCTCTCTCTAAAGCTCGGCCGAAACACCACTCTAACACTTCCAATTTTTATTTTCAACTCAATCTTGAGGATTCATACTCATATCAAAGAAGTTTCAAGTCCCTTTTGTGGTTTAGAAGTGATTTTGTGATGTTTCAAGCAACAATCAAGACCCACACCATCAATTTTTACTAAAAATCATTCAAGAACTTGAAGGTATAAAATTTATTTTAGAAACTTTGTTTTTGATTCTTGATGTTCTTGATAATGATAGAAGTTTCTCTTGTTCTTGAGTTTAATCACAAATGGGTTTTTAAATGAAATAAATGTGTGTATATATGCATGTATATGTTGCCGTGAGTGTGTATGTATGTGTAGGTGATTGTGTTTTGATTTTAATTAAAAGATTCTTGATTAACATGATTACTTGGAAAGTAGGATGCATGTAAAAACACTAGCATTTATGTATGAATGAATATGTGATGATGGATGATATATGTTGTGTTATGTAAAAAAATATGATATTAAGGTGTTCTTGAGTATGATTAGAATATAAATGTTGATGATGATGTTATATGATCATGAAATGATGATTTGAATAAGATTTGATAAAAATAAATTTTGATCAGAATATAAACACTAAAATAAGGTTATTTTGAAGGTTTTAAATGATATATAAACTTGTGATAATGTTTACTAGCTTTGCATGTTGTACTTGGTGCATTAAACGTTGTAAAATACGTGAAAACGCCTGATTTATGTGACTTACACAAAAACTGCACTAACCTGATTATAACCACTATTTTAATCAGTAAATAACATGTATTGTGTTAAAATATCAAGTCTTTTCGAGTTGGGATGGTTATAGTAACGTTTAACGCAAAACTATGCGTTAAAACGGTAAAAAATCGGCTTTTCGAGTGATTTTTATAAAACTGATTTAGATCAGTAAGTAAACTAATATTTTTAGTTTAAAAATAAGTATTTTAACTAATTTTAAGTTTACTTGGTGTTTGGTTGGTCATACGTGACTTCCGACGCCCGAAATCGTTACCGAATCGCTAAAATACGCGTTTTTCGATGAACACTGGTATGGGTAAATTTTGAGTGAACCTTATGTGATAAAATGTGTTAAGTGATTTAAACATGTAAATGTGATAATATGTTAAGTGTTAACTTGATAGTGGGAAATTTAGACTATGCATGTACACTTGTGCGTTTTGTGCGGTAGAAACGGTAAAAATTTGCGTTAAATGTGTAACTTGATTGTCGAGCATGAAATTTGGTACATATGAGATGTTTCATGTATATTTACTTTAAAAATGACAAAATAGATAAGTTAACAAGATTTCGCATGTTACGGTGTTAAATTATGTGAACGTTTATGTATATATATTACGACGCGCAAACCGTAGATATATTGCGTATAAACGGGAGAGTTAACGTATTTACACAATAATGGTCACCAATAAAATCGTTCAAGTCACAAAATCATAAATATATATATGGACTCATGTATATATTAACGTGCCAACATAATCCAAAAATAACAACTTTTCGAGCTAATCTCAAAGTTATGTGATAATTCTAAGAAATAGAGAAACTTAGGATTTTTGTGTTATGTATATTGATTTAGAATCGTTCCTATATTAGGACATGTAGAAAATCAATCTCTAGGATTGCGATATTAAAATACGCACCCAAATGTGAGTGTCACTAAACCCCTCTTTTTACTGCTTTGTACATATTTTGGGGGTAGAACACGTTGTTAAAAGGGTTTAACAATGTTTTCGAAATAAAACATACCTTTTAATATAAAATATATATTTTCGCTGAAAATATATGAGATTTCATAAGTTATACGTTTCGAAATAAAACGTTTTTGATGAATGAATATTGTATGTACGGTATTTCTTAAGTGATACAAGACCGTACGGTTGGGGACGAATTCTTGACTGGGTCTCATATGATGGAGAATAAGGGGAATTCGTATAACGTCGTGTATTAAATTGTCATATTAGTAGGATATATATATTGTACGTGAGGCAGACATCATATTGTTATTCGAGAAAGAACCCTGCGCCCATGATGTCGTTTAATCAGTTAAGTATTGCACGCGATGAATTGTTGTTAGATCTATCGGGTTGACAACCCCGTCGTGACCGGTCGCCCCGTGTCAATGTCAAACGATGAATTAATATTCTGTTTATTGTCTAGCTTTGATTATCCCTGCATGGTTAATATATAGTTCGTATCGTCTAGCTAACATACGAGTCTGAAAGTTGACGCAATAATTTAATATACAAAACCTGGGCAATATAAATATTATAGTTGTCGGATTGATGAACCGGCGGAAGGCCCATGGATTTTTATTAAGGAAGTAAAACGGACTTTCTAAATTTTATATGGATGTTTTCAAATAAACACCTAATCAGAAAGTTTTCCTTGGAATAAAAATTGGTTGTAAGTGAATTTGTGAACTCACCTTCCTTTGTGTTGACACTTGATTTTAACGTGTTCTACTGGTACTTGAGTTCGGCTTCGGGAAATTATGGCGTATCTTGTGGATGTTGATGCATGTTTTGTTACTTAAAATGTTGGATTGATTTTTAAAACTTTCTGAGACGAATGTAATAAGATCCGTGAGGATCGAAACAACTTAACTATGTCTTGGTTATGTCGTGTCTTAAAACGTAATGTTTAAATAACTTACATTTAAAACATACTAAAATGTCCAACAATTTAATGCATCGATCATCAAGATATAAATGGGCACCAGGTTCCGTCACCACTACGTTTTATATTCCGCTGCGACGTTTTTGGGGTGTGACACCCACATACAATTATAAACGAATTCGGGCTAGACCAACTTGGACTTAAACAACACAAACTCAGACTGACCCATTCGAAATCCATATCTTTCACATAACTCGAGCCTTGTAAAATATCCAAAGACCAAGTTAAAGTTGTTGTCACATAACATGAACCAACAAACTCCCCCTTGACAATAGCTTGCAAAGGAAACTTTAGTCTTCCGAATCTTACAGTCTTTGGTCTTTGGATAGCGTCAGCTTCAACACAAATTATGTCAGCAACAGACTCCCCCTAAGCTGATGCATCTAATCACCAAATCTTCCAAGTTTTGAGTCAGCAATCCAAGTAAGTCTTCATATCACCCATTCTGCATTGTAGAAGCAGGATTCTTCTAAGCAGCAACAACCTCCTCATCTCATTACAACAACTTCTCAAAAACACACTGCTTTAATCTGTATACTATAAAACAAACATCTCGAGAAATCATAAGAATTTTTCAACAAATTTAAATAAATTATTATTATTCAAGAGATAGTTAAACTGCATCACAGATTAAGCAATTCCAATTCATTACCAAACCACACTGAAAATTTTTGTCCAACACCCTAGAACCTGCAGGATTTAAAATTTTGAATTCACTTTCTAACACCGTCTCCCCCTATCGGTAACAACTCCTCCGAGAATAACAGTTTTCCGTACATTAAGAATTTTAAAGAAAATGAACAATCTTTTTGGTTTTTGTATTTTCTGAAAGCATGTAGATAACAAAAGCAATAAACACTCTATTTTTGTGAGAATCACCGGTAAGAAAATCATATCAGCAAAATCAAACTGTTTGCACACTATTAGATAATTCTTTATATAAATTTCGTGAAAAGCAGTCCAAGAAGATTACAGTATTGTTTATCCACTTAAACAGACTGCATGAACATTTCAAGTTCCATTACTGTGTGATACGTTAAGGTAATATTATACTGATATACTAGCATGTCCCACTTCATGACATACCCCCGCGATCAAGGTATGCACAAAGGTTCCTCGTAGTAGGCGAGTATACCAAATTCATCCATTTTGTTTTAAAAGGATAGATAATTGGTGATCAGGTCAGTACTTCCGTACAACAAAGAGACCAATATCTAACGACGGCTAAGACAAATACCAATTTTGGTACGATTTATGCATTTTGCACATTTGAATGACTCTCTAGGAGAGCTTCTTCAATTTCTAGGTTTCGGCAGTTTAGCTCTTTTAAGATATCCTGGTTGTGCCTAGGTCAGCATATATCTGGATGTAGCAGAAGGACAACCCTGATATCTCCGGATGAAATAACAGTATAAAGACCCAAAACCTCAGATTTTGGCAATCTATCAACACAAGATTTAAAGTCATTAAGCCATACACCACTGATGTGTTACCCACTCATACTCAGTTTGTTAGGTTTATATCACATTTGTAAGTTGATTATTTCATGCTATTTGTCACACCCCGACCGCATAAAACAACAAATCGCGACGGAATCGTCGGGGAGTGTTGTAACAGAATCATTGTTTCAAAACACACGGAAATTTGAAGTTTCGTTTTATTAAACATTAAATATTTACATCGTCTGGAATTCTAAATAAACAAGTTAAACGTAGTCTATCATTGTTATTAAGTCACTAAGGCCTCGTCCAGTCCTATGTGAGCATGCATCCTAGCAATCAACATCATTCAACAACACCTGAAACATATGTGAAAACAAAGTCAGCACAGAAATGCTGGCGAGTACATAGGTTTTTGAGAGTGTCGGATTCATGGCTAGTTTACATGTTGCAATACTTAATTAAAAACCTTGTTTTGAAAAGTATTGTATTGCGATATAATTAACCAACTCAAATCAAGTTGGTTATAATTTATAAAATCTCGTAGCCATGATTCTTAACCCAAAACATTTATTTAATAAAATTCTCGTTAATAATTCTTGTTAATAAAACTCGTTAATAAATCTTGTTAATAAAACTCGTTAATAAATCTCTTTAATAAAACTCGTTAATAAATCTCGTTAATAAAACTCGTATGGTTTATATCATTTCGAAAACCTCGTTTGTGTGACATCGTTTCAAATCGTTTACCCAAGTGAACTAAATAACGCCACGGTATGTAATACGATGAAAACATATATATATATAGGAAGTACCAGCGGCGTATCCACCATGCTTTCATCACATTACACCCGTCCCGTTATCTAAACACTAACCAAAAACCAATCGTTTACCCAAATCGTTTAATTCGTTAAAAATCGCTTTAGTCGTTTAAATCATTCTCATTTTAAATCGTGAAAACTACTTTTGATTGTCTCGCTAATAACATCCAAACCTTCGCAACTCGCCTATCGCTTCTCGCATTAATAAACCACCAAATGGTAAATTAACAATCACAGATTCAGTCGTTACCCACCTAACCCACACATAACCATGGGTGCAGTCTAATAACGGGATTTGTCAGATCCTATGGTACCATAACCTAATACTGGTCGGTTCGGCCAAAACTAATGGATATTATTCGTTATGTAAATACAACCAACAAGTTTGTTTACTATATCGAAATCGTTATTAATTTAATATAAACCATTTTAATCATTTTTGAAACCATTGTTATAATATCGAAAATCGTTTTGAAAACCATCGTTAAAACCTCGAAAACATTTAGCACATATGAATCACCCCAAAACAATTGAAAACAGTAAAATAGGGGGAACTATGTACTCACCTGAGAATGCTTAGAGGTCTTGAACAACAACCAAGCAAAGCTAGAGGGAGCACATAATTAATCGGCAACCTAATAACTATATAAATAAACCGGACCTAAGTCGGAAGATCGGATAGGATGAGGTTTTGTAAACTAAATGAGTATTGGAACTCATATGGCATGGTTTAACAAAGCCTACATTCTAAATCGAAACCTAACCTAAGTGCTTTCGACCCATTGCGACCCATTAAGGTAGCTTACGCTACTTTAACGCGTCGTGCGCGCAAAGCGCGTTCGAGACGTCTAACTAGTCCTATGACAAGTATTATATGCCTAAACATGTTGCATAATCGATTAAGTGACAAAAGTTTATGTTACATATGCTTAATTACCAATTATGCATGAAAAGGGCATTTTGGTCATTTACCTAAGGCATATAAACTACCTATCATACAACTAATTAAACCTAAGTGACCATAAGGCATAACCTCGGAAGGTTATTCCCTATGCAACTATGGTCACTAAACATGCTTGGTCGGATCCTAATGATCGACCAAACGGGTCTAGTTCGAAAGTCTAAGCGGGTGTTTAGTCCGCTTTGACTTATGACTCTACACAAGCACTAAACTAAAAATGACAAGCTAAACATGCTAAAACATGTTTAGTTAAGTTAGAAAACAGGTTTGGTATCAAAACAAACGGTTTTGATACCCAAAAGTAGTTTGGTTACAAAATACGCAAGAATACGCATTTTGGCAGAAACTACGACTCGTCACTACACCTAGATAACGTGGTAATCAGTAGGTATAGTCACTAGGGACTATAACCATCGTGATTACGCTCACGTTATGAAGTTCAAACGAACTTCGCATTGACCATAAACTGGTCAAGGCAGAAAGTCAAACGCAGTTTGACTTTCAGACTCGAAAAGCGATAAAAGAACGAAAGAATACTTACAAAAGGTCCCCGCAAGCTATGATCCGATTTACTCTCAGGTATGAAGCATAAACTTTAACTTAGAGAGCCAAAATCAGATCATTGTGGGTTTTGCAAGTGAAAGGAGATGGGTATATATAGGAAAACTAGAACCGTTAGGATCGTTCATCGTAAAACGAGCTTCGATCTCATCCGTACACATGTGCCCATGGTTTTGTGAAACCATGGGAGCCCATAGTTTCATTAAAACCATGTGAAAATGAGGGGAACAGCTGGAACAAGCTGGAATTTAGATTTTTCATTTTGGTCCCTTCCTAAGATAACTATGGCAGAATGACAATTTTGGTCCCTGAACTTCAGAATCTTGCATTTCGGCTCATTTTTGACACGTTTAAGCCCCGTTAACCTCATTTCAAGGCTCTAAAATGAAGTTAGAGTATAGGGAACTCAAAAAATGCTCAAAAATATCTCAGATGTCAGTTTGTTTGGTCGTACGGTTGCGTTGTTCGGTTAATTACGACGGAAGTCGTAACGAACGCAAAAACGATCCAAATTACGCGACGAATGGAATTTTATCATGCCAATCACTAAAATAAAATATTTTAATGATTACATAAAGTTTTGGATGTCCGAATGTATTCAGAACGTAAGATATGCGCGAAAATGCAAACTTATGCACTTTTGACGCTTTTAGTCCCTGAATGACCAAAAAGTTTATTTTAACACACCGAACCCCTCAAAGCCTATTTCTAAGCTATGTAAAGGATATTTAGGGTATGTTTAAATTATGGTCATGTTCCGGAATGTTCGTTACAGTACAAATCGGCATACTTTCGCAGTTTGTCGAAATTAGTCCCTGTAAGCGAATAAACTTGATTTCGACACACCAAACCTTCCAAAACTTATTTCTAAGTTATGTAAAGGTTATTTAAGGTATGTTAAGCCTATTTCACTGTTCCGGAGTGTTTGTCGCGTTAAACTGATTATGTTTACGCACCAGTTCGCGTATAACTTTCCAGAAAGCGATTTAGAGCTCGAAATCGAACGAGAATTGATATGTGCAAATGATACTCATATTTATACAAATCCCAAGTATGAAATACAATATTTCATTGATTTGGTATTTTTTTGATGGCCGTGGAGGCACAAATGTCACACTATTTGCCTACTGGTACATCATATGATGAAGCTGCTATCACACTTAAGCAATTTAATTTCAATTTCAGTGTGACAGGCTAACTTGCTGATGTACTATCATTTGTT
The DNA here is from genome assembly GCA_030545235.1 of Helianthus tuberosus. Classification (NCBI taxonomy): domain Eukaryota; kingdom Viridiplantae; phylum Streptophyta; class Magnoliopsida; order Asterales; family Asteraceae; genus Helianthus; species Helianthus tuberosus. Next base: position 354,244 of record JARYGA010055571.1, on the reverse strand, counting down.
CTTTTCCACACAGTGAAAACTCATTTTTGATTTTCTATTTTTTTGTGTTTATCATTTTTCAATGTTTTTGGATTTTTATGGTTTTCTTATTTTTTATTTAATTTTTTGATTTTTAAGAAAGCAATAAAATATTTACAAAATTCTTATGAAAAATTAGTTATTCAGGATTCCTCATCCCGTTAAGTTCAACTAAATGTTCAAAACTAGCCCTATCAAAAGCTTTTGTGTAAAGACCTGCTAGGTTATCTAGTGTGTCGACTCGATGAAGTTCAATTAGTTTCTTTTCAGCACAATCCCGTATAAAATGATGATGAATGTCAATATGTTTAGTTTTACTGTGCTTTATAGGATTGTTTGTGATTGATATAGTGGCATTATTGTCTATCATTGTAGGAGTACGAGTGAAATCCAAACCGTAATCACGCATCTACTGTTGTATCCAGAGAACTTGAGAGCAACAGCTACCCACAGCAATATATTCAGCTTCATACATAGAGGTAGATATACAAGATTGCTTCTTGCATTGCCAAGACACAATCTTCCCTCCTAAGAACTGACAACCACTTGTGGTAGACTTTCTTATAGACTTGCATCCTCCAAAGTCTGAGTCAGTGTAAGCAACAAACTTCAAATCACTATCAGCTGGATACCACAACCCAAGTTAGGTCTCCCCTTCAAGTAACGAAGAATACACTTCACCGCTTTCATGTGTGACACTTTTGGATTAGCCTGATATCTGGCACATAGACATACAGCAAACATGATGTTTGGTCTTGAAGCAGTCAAGTATATTAGCGAACCAATAATTGCCCTATACAGAGTTGGATCAACATCTTCCACATTTTCATGATCTGGGCCAAGATTGTGATTCTCGCAGATAAGTGTGTTGAAAGTAGCGCAATCCTCCATTTTGAACTGAGACAAAATGTCGTACACCTACTTTGTTTGATGTATAAACATCCCATCCTTCTTCTGTTCAACTTGTAATCCCAGAAAGTAGAACAGCTCACCCATAGCACTCATTTCAAACTTGCTCTTCATTACCCTCTCGAACTCATGACACATGTTTTCATCTGATGACCCAAAGATAATGTCATCCACATATACCTGTACCAGAAGAAAATCTTCCTTCTTTCGTTTAATGAATAGTGTACTGTCAATCTGACCTCTTTCAAAGCCATTCTTCAACAAATGTTTTGACAGTGTCTCATACCATGTCCTGGGTGCTTGATGCAATCCATACAAAGCCTTATCCAGTTTGTAAACCCGATTTGGATATTCTGGCTCAATGAATCCATCTTATTGTGAGACATACACCACTTCCTGGACTTTCCCATAAAGAAATGCACTCGTCACATCTAGTTGGTAAACTTTGAAGCCCTTGAATGATGCGAAGGCTAGGAACAAACGAATTGCTTCCAACCTTGCCACTGGTGCAAACACTTCATTGTAATAAATCCCTTCTTGTTGATTGAACCCCTTAACTACTAAGCGAGCTTTATTCCTCATCACAATTCCTTTGTCATCCCTCTTGCACTTAAACACCCACTTAGTGCCAAACTCTTTTTCACTTTCAGGCAGATCAACTAGCTCCCAAACCTTCAACTTCTAAAATTGGGATAATTCATCTTACATAGCTTCACCCACGAATTGTCTTTCAGAGCCATGTGCACATTCTTCGGCTCCTCTTAGGCAATAAAGTAACTGTACAAGCACTCATTCATAACCCCAGTCTTCTCAATCGTAGCATACAGACCTGAACTTTCTGCTATGTTTCTCCTTTTCTAAACACCTGAAGTAGGATCTCCAAGAATCATGTCAACTGGATGATCTCTGTTTGCTCGTGTAGTAGCAGTGGTATCAACTTCTAAATTTTCACCCAGGTTTGATCCAACCCCCCCCCCCCCCTAAAAAAAAATATTTTGATTCACAAACGGATTAGTGAACTCCCCCCCCTGAATAGGTTCAGAGTTACTATCGCTTGAATCAAGATCAGCAACACTTGAGGAAGTTCTCAGAGCATCTGTCATTGATATACTCGATCTAGGCATGAAGTCACCCTCTTCATCTTCACTAATCATGGTTTGGATCAACTGAGAGTCATCTGCATTTAAAAACTCATGAATATTAAATGATTTAAAAAAACAATCATAATCATATAATATAGTTGGACCACTTGTTGATTGTTGAGGCTTATATGTAGTAATTTAAACATTAAACACAACCTCAATTTTACCAGTTTTTAGATTAAAAACCCTTTTATTCGGTGTTTTAGGTACATAACCTAGAAAGTAACCTTCGTCAGCCACCTCACCGAATTTTTGCTTATCTTTATTTCTCATGGTTGTGCAGGGTAAACCAAATGGTTCAAAGCCTTTAAAGTTTGGTTTTTCGTTAAACATAAATTCATGGCATGTTTTTTTAAAACGTTTAATGGTTAAAACTTTGTTTAGGACATAGCAATCTATATTTACAGCTTCTCCCCATAAAAGAATTGGAAGTTTGGAATCTGAAAGCATTGTCCTAGTGGCTTCAATCAACGTCCTGTTTTTCCTCTTAGCGAATCCATTCTGTTGAGGTGTATAAGGAGCAGAGTATTGATGTTCTATTCCCTTTTGAAGAAAATAAAGATCTAGAATCCTATTCTTGAACTCTGTGCCATTATCACTCCTTATCCTCTTGATCCTTTCTTCATATATGTTTTCCTATTTTGTAAAGAGTTCTATCAACAGCTCTGTTGTCTCATCTTTTGTACCTAAAAAGAGAACCCAAGAATAACGTGAGTAATCATATGTGACAACTAAACAATAGTACTTTCCACCTATGCTCCTTACATTCACTGGACCGAATAAATCCATGTGAAGTAATTCATAAGGGGCATCTATGGAATTTACTATTTTAGATTTATGAGGTTTCTTATGTTGTTTCCCCTTTTGACACGAAAGACATTTATCTTCCACATGAAACCTCTACAATGGCACCCCTTTCACTAACTCATTTTTAATAAGATAACTCATTTTCCGGTAGTGAATATGGGCCATGCGTCTGTGCCACAACATTGACTCAGCCTCAGATGCTTTTGACAATAAACACGCCACCACCGCAGAAGAATCTTTAGCACCCATGTCCATGACATAGGTGTCATTTCTCCTCGGTGCTCTCATCACTATCCAATCATCTGGAATAGCCAAACCCGGTTTCAACACCAATGATTCAGACTTTGTAAAATGGACCGAGTGACCCTTATCGCAGACTTGTGACACGCTCATCAGATTGTGTTTAAGCTGCTCAACATAGTTCACTTTGTCCAAAGTGATCTTCCCATTGGTCACTTTTCCTCGACCTATAATCCTACCATCTTTCACAACAACAAAATTCACATGTCCTCTATCATAATTTTCAAACTCAGATAACAATCTCGCATTCCCCATCATGTGCCTGGAGCAGCCACTATCAACGTACCACAAGTTGATAATCCTCCTTAGCAGCTCCTTCACACACCAACCAAGAAATTAGTTAGAGTGGGGGACGCAAGCCTTAATGGTCTTGGGTCTTCCAGATTCATCAACTACAGGAACAACCATCCAATATCCATCACTCCTAACTGGAGTCTTGGATCTAGGACCTGTTGATGGAAATGGAGTTTGATTTCCACGAGGTCTCTAGTCCTGAGGTTTCCTATGCATGTTTGGACTCCAGTTAGGAGAGTTTGACACTCTCCCCTCATTATTACCATTCTTTTCTAGTGATTTCCCTTTCTATTTCTCATTGATTTGTGATTCATTCTTTTTGTTAGGACAGCAGCTTGCTACATGTCCCTTGGTGTGACAATTGAAGCATGATCTTTTTGCCGAAGGCTTCTTAACTGAAGCCTTTGAACTAGATCCTTCATTAGATAATGATGATGTCTTAGAAGGACTTTGTTTAGTTTGCTTAGATTCAGATTTTGTATGTTTTTATTTTTACAAACTTCACATTTGATTCATGTTCAATAACAGTGGTTTCTTTTTTCATGTCACTTCCTTGAACAAAATTTACCTTTTTAACAAAAATTTGCTTTTTATTTTTAGGAAGTGAACCTTCAGTTTTCAAAATGGGTTCCCTGTTATTTTCCTTCTTAACAGTAACATCATCATACTCGTACACATCATCTTATTCTGATGTGGAACTACTTGGTGCAGTTGACGCAAAGTCTGTTAACTCATCTTCATCTGGCAAGAAAGAATAGTCATGACTAAGAGGATGTGGTACTTCATTGAAGTCCTGGAAGCCCACACGTGTCTTGTCATTACTTTTCTTTATGCCCCCCATCAAATGTTTTATAACAAAAGCAAAATCTCTGAATTGATTTAATTTCTTTTCAAGTTCAACGATTTTTAGTTGTGCTTCTAACAATTCTTTACATTTTTCAGAAATCTCTTTTGTTTTCTAACTCATCGTATCATGAGCTAAGTCTATAATTTGAAGTTTTTCGTTTAATTTGCAGGTTAAAACATCAACTTCAATTTCATAACCTTTAATTTTCTTCAAATATAAAGGCTCATTTCTTTTTACGAAAAAGTTTGACTCTTTTATGCTAGACATCTCGTTAATCAGACTTTGGTTTTCAGTTGATAACCTATCAACCTCACCCTGTAATTCCCGACATTTTAAATAAATAGAATTAACAGAATTAGAATTTACCTCTCCTTTTGATTTGTCTAAGTTGGCCATGATAGCAGCAAGTTCAGATGCCATCTTATTATATGCAGCATCTTTCTCATCATCAGACTTTAGGTTTTCCTCATGAACTTCTGTAGTCTGATCAGCATCAACCTTTTCAGCTTCACTCTCAACGTTTTTAGCCTCACTTTCCTTCTCTACTTCAGCATCTACCTTTGCTTCAGCATTATCATATGGGACAATCTCTGCCATGAATGCATGCGTGACATTTTCATCACATTCCAGATGAAAGCTCCAATCATATGAACCCTCTCTTGCAGTAGAGATCAAAGCCTTAGAGCCAGAGTTATTTGATGCATTTATATTACTTGAACTTTGACCCAAAGACTCTGTTTTTGGTCTTTGACATTCCCTAGCAAAATGTCCATAACTCTGACAGTTAAAGCACATAACCTTGGTCTTGTCAAAACCAACAGTGTTTCCAACAAACTTCCTTCCTTTTTCTATTCATAAACCTCTTGACTCTTCTGGAAATCATGGCCATTTGCCACTATAGATCCATTTCTTCTAAGTCATCAGGGTCAATCTAATCATAATCTTCATCAAAAGTAGCCAGATCAGATATCTTTCCCTGAATGTGGTTCTCATAAGAAGCAACAAATGAAGCAAGCAAGGCAAGATGTTCTTCAGCAGCCTTCACACTCAGAGGTGTTGACCTGGTATTGCTATTCTGATTACCAGCTTGTGGTCTCTTAACCCCTGTTAATCCTCCCGAAGTAGCAACAAAGCACACATCACCATCTGCATTAGTGGTAACTTGCTCTTTTTCAAATGAGAGAAATGCAGTGGCCGAATCACTAGAAGCATTATGAGATGAAGAAGATGGAAGTCCATTGTAAACTCCTGGATCCTGAACCTGATTATATCTTGTTTCCTTCTTCTTCTTCTTCTTCTTCTTCATGTTGAGCTTGTAAGCTCTCAGCTTTCCAACAACCTCTTCTAGGTCTTTCGTCTCATAATCTGCTTCCCCTTTAATCATGAGCGTATAAATGTCCCACTTTGCAAGTAAAGCATCGAGCAGCTTATCATTAATCACTATGTCAGTGTAGGTATCTATTTCATAAGTGTCCATCTCTAACATTAAGTGATAGTATCTGGTGATGATATCTTCAAGTGACCCATTTCCCATACACTTAAAGACAGCAAACTGCTTCTTTAGTAGGTCAACCTTGTTCTTCTTGATATCAACATTTCCTTGATACCTCTTTTCAAGAGCATCCCACATCTCCTTTGAGGTAGTGTACTTCTTGAATGTATGTTTAATGCCATCTGGTAAAGACATTTTAATAGCATCCAAAGTTCTCTTTTCAGCTTCATACATTTTCTTTTCTGTATCTTGCATGTTAACATAGGCAGTGAGACGTTATCTGCCTTCAAAGTCATATGTTGGGTTCACGTACCCCTCTTGAATAGAGATCCAGATCCGTGTGTCCTGATATTCGATAAAAGACTGAAATCTGTCTTTCCATGTGAGGTAATTTTGTACCTTCATCATTTTAGGAGGTTTGTTCTTTGTGCCAACCTCATGCTCCATCCACAATAGGTCATTCAAATTCGATATGTTCGAAATTTTAACGCAACTTGTTGGTTAAAAACGTTCAAAAAGTTTCCGAAACCTGTTTTTACTAAGTTCTACCGTTGAACTCGTCTCGAGAATATCCAATGATATATATTTTCCAAAACCCTTTTCGGAATTTTTGTGCCTTTTTTGTCCTAAAAATCAACCGAGACTAATCGTGCAAACGGTTTGCTAAGATTGTCTACGGATAATTTTCTATTCACGAAAACGTTAATTACCGTGTAGGTAAACTAAGAAAAATATCACCACTCTCTCAGTCGCAACCTTAAGTAGCAACCTCAGTAGCAATCTCAGTAGTAACCTCAACAGCAACCTCAGTAGCAATCTCAGTAGCAACCTCAGTAACAATCTCAGTAGCAACCTCAGTAGCAACTGTCACACCCTCAATTTCCACATGCGGAGTACTACTGCAAGGCGTGTGACTGACCAGGATCCAACCACCAATCATATTGAACAATTATAATAATAGTAAAATAGTTTCACCAAACCAATACGATTAGTGACGTTTAAAGTTAAAGTCCAAAGTTTTTAAGTTCAAAACATTGTTTCTATGAGAACAGCGGAAGCATAAGTAAAATGGTTCGAACATAAGTTCATAGTTCATAATTATTAAAAGAACCTAACACGGGTTAAGTCGACCACTACACTTCCCCAAGCTGCAAGCTCCTAAGTCACTGTATACCTGCAAAGCATGCGGTAGGGTATCAACATAAAGTTGGCGAGTTCACGAGTTGTCCAGTTTTAATTCCATAAAACTTGTTTAAGTAGTTAAGTTACTCATTTATATCATGCCATTGGGAGCTACCCCATATGTAAGCTACTAAACTGCGTTATACCGAATACTCTGCGACCTAATGTTTGTTTGTCCCGTTTTGTCAATGTCTATCATCATTGATGGTTTTGCCTGAGTCTATTAGTTCACGACCAATTCTCTACAGGCACGGTGTGAGGTTGGTGAAACCTAAATATCGCTATCAACTAATAACCCGTTCGCCTGGCACCGGCAACTAATCGGTATCATAAGTAGGGACTTTCGTGATAGAGTTTCGTTTAGTACCCTTGTTGCATCTAATATAAATAGTAATTAACTGAGCGTCCCACACAAGGGGAGACACAAATTATTTGTATCCCACATAAGGAGATAGCGTTGTTTGTATCCCACACAAGGAGATAGCGTTGTTTGTATCCCTCACAATTATATAGTGTTATTCGTTATGTTTCCCAACCACCAGGAATGCATGCTTTTAGTAAAAGTTGTGAACTCACCTCGGTTTGCTCGACAGGTAATTTACTTGTTTTAATAGTCGGTCAACCACATCCTATTATGTTTACAAATATTGGTCAGGTTTTGTATGCAAGTAGTATCACGTATACACATATTAACATGTAGCATATAAATCCACATTTCATAAAAACACATGCATGGGTCGCATGATTGATTAGTAACAGTAACACATATAGCCCAAGAACAATAACACTTAATTGTGCGGACCAATAATTAAATCAGTCCGTGTAAACTGTGTGGCCCAATTAATCAGTGGCCCAACAACCTAAGTGTGGGTTATGCGTGGGACCATCAGTCGAAACCGTGAGGTCCCAACTCGAAATCGAGAGAACTCGAGTCGCAACCAAAAGGATCTCGAGTTGGAATCAGATGGCCTCGAGTTGTACACCATTAGTCAAAACCTCGTGGCTTCGAGTCAGGCCATGAGTCGAAATCAAGGAGATCCCGACTCGTAACCAAACCGGTCTCGAGTCCCCTGATGTTGTGATGCCTTGTTTCAAGTTGTAGTCAAAATGGTCTCGAGTCAAAACCATAGGATTTAGACATGCAACCATTGTCGAAACTTCTAGAACCTTATCTGATTCAATATCAACCAACTAAAATCGTTTAACACATAGTTTTATTCCGTATAATGTCACACCCCCAAAATCCACAAGCGGAGTTCACCGCGAGGCGTGTGACTGACCAGGATCATACCACTAATCATACTGAACGTAAGTAAAATAAAGTAAAACCATCACAACCCAAACGTTTAGTGTTACGAAAAACAATATCCCAAACCAAGTTTAAGTATTAGCAGAAGTATAAAGTTTAAAACCCATTAAGCAAATTAAAAGTCATAATATTTAATAGTAGGAACCCAACAGTTGGTTCCTTGCCATAACGTCCACTCCTCGTGCAAGCTCCAGCCATGTACCTAACGGCCTGTAAGGCATGCTGTAGTGTGTCAACATAAAGTTGGCGAGTTCATAGTTGTTCCGTTTTATTGTTGTTCCAAAAACCATAAGTTGTTAAGTTCCTTTGTTCTTTATAAAAACATGCCATGGGGAGCTACCTCACTATTTTAAACCACTAGACCTGTACCATACCGACTACTGACTGTAGTTATGTTGAGTGCCCCGAGTCAATGTCTATCATCATTGACTAAGTGCCCAAGCATATTAGTCCACTCCCGTCCTCCGCGGCACGGTGTAAGGCTTGTCAAATCTAATAGCGCTATTTAACTAATAACTCGTTCGCCATTGGCCCGGTGATTAAGTCGGTATAAAAATTAGTGGAGACTTTCAGATAGAGTTGTTGTCTAGTATGCTTAAGACATTTATTATAACGGTTGTCGTCCTTCACCAGAAGGACGGGTTGTACGTATTCTACCCAAGGAGAATACACAAGTTGCATCCTACCCAATGGGGATAGTTGTTGTTTGACCTATTCCCAAACCACCAGGAATTACATGCTTTTAAGAAAAGTGTGAACTCACCTTAGATTAGCTCGGCATACAAAAGTAACTTGAGCTAATGTGGTCAACCATGCCCTTGTATGGTTACCATACAAGTCAGGTTCGTATTCAAGTAGTAAACACATAGTTCTACACGTATACTAACAGTTTGAATCCAAGCAAGGTCACAGCATACACGTATAGTATAACAGTTAACAACAACATACAAGTGCACGTTTCAAGCCGAAGTATGCGGCCCAAGTATATGGGCCTGTTGACAATGTGTGAGTTCCAAGTCAATTCGGCCCAGTTAAGTTAAGTGTCGAGACCATGAGGTCTCGAGTCGCAACTATAGATCTCGAGTCGAGATCATGCGGTCTCGAGTTGTAATCCAGAGGTCTCGAGTCTAGACTAGGGGGTTTCGAGTCATGCAATGCAAGTCGAGACCATGAGGTCTCGAGTCGAAACCGGACCCGCAACCATGGTCTCAAGTTCTCTTGTTTTTGTGAAGGTGTGGTCTCGAGTCGAAACCAAGGGATTCCGACTCGCAACCTCAGTCGAGACCCGGAAGATGTAACTGATTTCCTTTTTAATTGCCCATTATTCTCGTAACAGCAGTTATCACATTTGGTAAGTTTCAATCGGATCAAACAGCAATCATTTAGCAATTATACACATTCATACAATCAAATTTATGAACAACAATTAACCTAATCGATCAACATTCAAAACATTCTAATCAGATCATCAGAACAGTGATTTCAACATTATCATGCGACCCTAGTTATTGTGTAACATCATGCCAATAATACACACATCTTATATTCGAAATTTATCAATCAATTAACATGTAATCTACCCTAGATCAACATCAATACAATTCCCTACTAACAGTTTTGTTAATATATTTTCCCAATCATCAAACAAAACAGTTTCAACGCATATATTAACATCATAAAAAAAACTTGTTTCAGATTCATGAACACAATTCCATCAATAATACTACTAGCATGAAACCCTAGGTCATCACATATGATCATAATAATCACAACATCAATATCGTAGCAGACTTAGAATGATGGAACACTAACCGAGATGTCGAATGGACCGGTTTGATTGAGGTGCAAGGCTTCGAATGAAGGGAGGCTGTCGTCGAGTGAGAGAGAGAGAAGGAGAGTCTAGGGTTTGTGTGTTTTTGTGTTTTGAAGGTTATAAGAAACAATCCCCCTGTTGGGTGTGTGTGTATGCGCACAAGAGATGAGCCGGGCTCACTTGTTTTGGCCGTAGGCCAAGGCATGAGCTTTGGGCCGAGAACAAATGCACACAAGGTGGGGAGTGTGCGGTCGAAAACAAGGTGTGCGGCCCGAAAGGTATCGTGTGATCAAGTTCTTATAAAACCATTAACACATAACATTTAACAACAATTCACACATTTAAAACATTCAATCCAATTCATATAAACACGTATGCAATGTAACACAAAGTAGGAAAAGAACCAGTATAAGACTCTTGAAAGTGCGAGTTGTCACATCATCCCCAAGTTGAAAGAATTTTCGTCCCGAAATTTAGTACATAGTCACTGAGGAAGCTGGTTGTGTTGTGTGTTTTCTTGGGGTATCACATCATCCCCCCGTTGGTTCGGAATTTCGTCCCAAAATTCCATAGTAGCTTCAGTGTTGGACTCACCTTTCTTAAACAACTGTGGATACATGTGTTTCATTTGGTCTTCTCATTCCCAGGTGAACTCTGGGCCACGACGGGAGTTCCAACGAACTCGAACAATAGGTATCTTAATGCATTTGAGAGTCTTTACCTCCCGAACCATAATTTCCACCGGTTCCTCGACGAAGCACAACTTGTCGTCGATAGTGAGTTCCTTGAAAGGAACAATGAGGGTCTCATCTGACAGACACTTCTTTAGATTCGACACGTGAAAGACGTTGTGAACACCATTGGGTTCTTCGGGAAAATTCAGTCTGTACGCCACCTTGCCGATTTTCTCAGTGATTTCGAAGGGTCCGACATAACGCGGATTAAGCTTGCCCCGTTTGCCAAAGCGAACCACACCTTTCCAAAGTGAGACTTTGAGTAGCACACGATCCCCAACCTGGAACTCGAGAGGTTTCCTACGCTTATCAGCGTAGCTTTTCTGACAGTCATGAGCTGCCGCCATTCATTGTCTGATTTGGGCAATCTTTTCTGTTGTGTCAAGAACGAGTTCTAGGCAAGTGATTTGGCTATCACCAATTTCTACCCAACATAGTGGTGATCTGCATTTCCATCCATACAAACCCTCGAACGGAGCAGCCTTGATACTGGTGTTGTAAGTGTTGTTGTATGAAAACTCCACCAAAGGTAGATGTCTTTCCCAGCCATTACCAAAGTCGATAACACATGCTCGAAGCATGTCTTCAAGAGTCTGGATGTTGCGCTCAGTCTGCCCATCTGCCTGTGGATAATAAGTTGTGCTCATGTCTAGACGTGAGCCAAAGGATTTATGCATTGCCTGCCACAAATCGGATGCAAAGCACGGGTCAGGATCAGAAATGATGGAAGTTGGCACTCCGTGCCTAGCAACTACTTCCTTCAAATAGATGTCTACGAGTGTAGAAAACTTGTCGGTTTCCTTGATTGCAAGAAAGTGTGCAGACTTAGTCAGTCGATCAACGATCACCCAGATGGTGTCGTTTCCTCGTTGAGATCTAGATAATCCAGTGACAAAATCTATGGAAAATTGCTCCCATTTCCCTGTTGGGATCTCAGGCTGTTGCAATAGTCCTGATGGCTTCTGGTATTCAATCTTAACTCTAGCACAGGTCAAGCATTTACTAACATAGGTCGCTATGTTAGCTTTCATGTGGGGCCACCAGTATAGACTTTTGAGATCTTGGTATATCTTGTCAGAACCAGGATGCACCGAGTAACGAGACTCGTGTGCTTCATCCATCATAAGCTCTCGTAGGTTTCCATAGGATGGGACCCATATACGTTCCATGAAACAGTAAGTACTGTTTTCCTTGTGTTCAAGTCGCTTTTCCATGCCCCGCAGGGACTCAGCTTTGAGGTTCTCTTCCTTCAATGCTTCAACCTGAGCATCACGGATTTGGGTAGGAAGACTGGAGTGGATAGTAAGTTGTAACACACATACACGCTTAGGTTTGGTTTCCTTACGACTGAGGGCATCGGCCATAACGTTGGCCTTGCCTGGATGATACTTGATCGCACACTCGTAGTCGTTAAGGAGTTCGACCCATCGACGCTGTCGCATGTTCAACTCCTTCTAATCAAAGATATGCTGGAGACTCTTGTAATCGGTGTAGATGGTGCACTTGGTACCGTACAAGTAATGTCTCCATATCTTGAGTGCAAACACTACTGCTCCCAACTCCAAATCGTGGGTAGTGTAGTTATTTTTGTGAACCTTGAGTTGGCGTGATGCGTAAGCAATGGCTTTCTCACGTTACATCAACACGCAACCAAGTCCTTGGATTGACGCGTCGCAATAAAAAATGAAGTCGTCTGTGCGTTCTGGTAACGTAGTCGTCTGTGCCTTCTGGTAACGAAAGAATGGATGCACTACAAAGTTTCACTTTCAACTGTTGAAACGCGGATTTATGAGCATCACACCACCGGTAGGTGACACCCTTCTGAGTCAGAGTAGTAAGAGGCTGCGCAATCTTCGAAAAACCCTTGATAAACCTTCGGTAGTAACCTGCCAAACCCAAGAATTGACGGATTTCTGTTGGAGTTCGAGGTGCAGGCCAGTTCTTGATCGAGTCAATCTTGGATGGATCGACGTGAATCCCATCTTCATTGACTACATGGCCTAGGAAATGGACTTCACGAAGCCAAAAGTTACATTTTGAAAACTTAGCGTAGAGTTGCTCGGTTCGAAGAAGTTCAAGAATAAGACGCAGATGTTGCTCATGTTCCTCCTGACTCTTAGAATAGATCAGGATGTCGTCGATGAAAACAATAACGAACTTATCCTAGTAAGGTTTGCACACTCGGTTCATGAGATCCATGAAAACCACAGGTGCATTTGTCAACCCGAAAGGCATAACCAGAAACTCGTAGTGTCCGTAACGAGTCCTGAATGCTGTTTTGGAGATGTCTTCGTCTCGGACTCTCAATTGGTGATAGCCTGATCTCAGAACAATCTTAGAATAGAAGCTCAACCCTTGCAACTGGTCAAACAGGTTATCGATGCGAGGAAGAGGATAACGATTCTTCACGGTCACCTTGTTGAGTTCACGGTAATCTATGCACATACGAAGGGTACCGTCTTTCTTCTTGACAAACAAGACTAGGGCTCCCCAGGCCGAAGAGCTAGGATGAATAAAACCCTTGTCCAAGATTTCCTGTAGTTGCGTGGACAATTCTTCAATTCGGTTGGGTCTAAATGATAGGGTGCACAAGCTATAGGTGCTGCTCCAGGAGCTAGCTCGATATGAAACTCGACTTAGCGATGAGGCGCAAGATCAGGTAATTACTCAGGGAATACCTTAGGAAAGTCACGTACGATCGGGATGTCTTCAACCTTCTTCTCTTTCATTGAGATGTCGGTAACAAGAGCAAGAATAGCAGTGTGGCCCTTTTGCAAACACTTATGGGCCTTAAGGAACGAGATGATGCCCACGACAGCACCACTCTTGTCACCATGAATAGTGAGAGCTTCATTGTTAGAACGGGGAATGCGGACAATCTTCTCATTGCAGAGTATTTCCGCTCGATGTTGGGATAACCCGTCCATCCCAATGACAATGTTGAAACTACCAAGAATGATGGGGATGAGATCGATAGAGAAGGTCTGACCAGCTAGAGCGAGTTTACAACCCTTGACAATGTGTGTGGCCTCAAGATTGTTACCATTAGCTAGTTCTACGACATGCTTGGAGTTTAGAGGGATCGGGGTACGCTTAAGCATCTGACTAACCCTTAAGGACACATAACTAGTATCGGCTCCCGAATCAAATAAAACAGAAACAAAGTAGTTGTCCAGTAGAAACTTACCCGTCACATCATTGGGATCGTTCCTTGCTTCACCTTGACCAATCACAAACACACGCCCTTTGGCACCATTGTCATCATTGTTGTTCCTGTTATTATTCCCATTGCCCTGGTTGTTGTTGTTGTTGCGGTTATGATTCAGCTGAGGGCAGTTTCCTTTAAAGCGGCCTTCTCCTCCACACTGGTAACACCCCCTGTTGTTACCCTGCTGTTGCTGCTGCTGTTGGTTCTGTGGGGCTTGTTGTTGCTGCTGTCAATTCTGATTCGCAGGATACGGACTCCTGCAATCCTTTGTTGCATGGCCTGGCCTGTTGCATCTATGACAGTGGCCCTTGTTGAACTGCCCGCTGTGGTGCAAGTTACAACGGTTGCACTTGGGGTGATTTCCTCTGTACCCACCCTAACTTTGATTGGTAGCAAACTGTTGATTGGGGCTCTTGTAGTCGTTGGTCTTTTGCTGCTGAGCCTGAGGCTGTGTAGAGCTTGAACCTTTGCTAGAGTTTCCATCCCACTTGCGTTTGTTGTCGCTGGGTGCATCAGTGGTAGCACTAACCCGCTTGGGTAATCTGTTCTGCTCGACTACCTGATCAGTAAGACGGTGCGATAGTCGTATGATCTGCTGGATCGTAGGGAGGTTCGCTGCAGTCACCATGCTCTGAATCTCTTGTACTAAACCCTTGATGTAGAGCTCAATGCGCTTGTAAGCGGGATTCGCCATGTTGGGATACAAAGCGGCCAAATCAATCGATCTTTTCGTGTAGGCTTCGATCTCAGACCCTACCATTTTGAGGTTATAGAACTCCACCTCAAGCTTGTGAATATTATCCCGATGACAATATTCTTCCTTAATCAGCTCCTTGAAGTCGTTCCATGGGGTGGTGTTCGCAGCTGCCAACCCTAGCATTTGCACTTGTGCTTTCCACCAAGAGAGCGCACTTCCTTCGAGTGTTCCAGTCGCAAACTTCACACGATTGTTGATAGGGCAGTCACATATCTCGAACACAGACTCGATCTTCTCAAACCAGTGAAGAAGACCTACGCCTCCCTCTGTGCCGCTGAAGGGACTGGGTCGGCAATCCATAAAGGTCTTGAAAGTGCATGCGTGAGGTTGAACAGGTTGACCTCCTGGTTGGGCTGCTAAAGCTTCAGCAACCCGTTCATTGATTAGGGCCGTCAGTTGAGCCTGAGTCAAGTTGAGGCGTCCACTCATGATCTTCACATCCAGAAAACACGAATGAGAACAACGACGCAGGGTTGTAAAAGGAATGACAGAAGAGAGTAAGCACATATGATTCCATGCAAACAGTTGAATGTCAAAGAGAGCACATTAGGGTTAATAGACACCATGCTACTATCCTAACTAGGCATACCATAACCAACATACCATGCAAAAGTAAACTAACAAGTAGGCAATATAAACATAAATCATACCACCTAAGGTGTTGAGCCTTGCACGTGGAGCGAAGTGTCGTTGAGCACTGAGCATGTTATAATCTGGTTTTTGTCAAAAAGATTTTTCCCCTTTTTAAAACCAAGTTCACTATTGTGGTACCCGCGGAAAATCTACAGTCATCCTGATCTATCACCTTACTACTTTTGATTTACTTATCAAATTTCGGGACGAAATTTCTTTCAAGTTGGGGATGATGTGACAACCCGAACTTTCAAGGCCTTTTCTCGACACGTTGCTTGTTTTCACAACTGTGTTTTATAATTCATTGCGTTGGAACGGATGCGTGTTTGTTATATGATTGTTTTGTTATTACTTGGCCTTATGATTAATGAATAGGATTAAGACTTGGTAAACTCAATAACTGTTTGACAGACTTAACCCTTGCACTCTCACATTTGGCGAAACATTGGATCCTCGTTGCAAACCGAACTCGACGAAACAGTGGTGTTTCGTCATCACCTCTACTCGAAGAAACTTAGGGAGTTTCGTCGCCCTATTGATGTTTCGTCGTCCCCGAGATGGGCTTTTGGCCCAAGTGTAGCCCAGTCACACTGTTCAAGCTATAAAACGTAATCCTAACCCTAATCCTCAATAGTTTTCTTCTTGACGATGACGGTAACTCCTTTCAGTGAAGCCCCCTTTCTCTCTCGGTTCTAACACTCCGGTGCACACTCACAACTCACTCGGTTAGTATATCCTGATCCTTACTTGTTGTAATTCTTTGTTGTTCAAATTGTATGTTTACATGTTGATGTTTGAGATGTGAGAATGATTTAGGGTTTCAATACAACCTGAAATATAACCTGATCTAACATGGGATAATATTGTATAAAATCAGTATTGTTCGATGGTACGAATTTGGTGGTTGGCTGATGATCTTTGCATGTTAGGAGGAGTTTGAAATGTTATTGTTTTATCCGATAAATTGGAACACGTATAGTAATAATCTGATGTCTTGTGGTTAGTCATGCTCACTGCACAGTTTTGTTGATCCTGTTACTATATGAATATTATGTTATTGGTGTGCCTGGCTATGAATAAACTGGAACTGTTAGTGTTATTTGATAACTAGGGTTTCTGTGTGTGCAAGATGAACTAGCATTGAGACGAAACTGCATGATGACGAAACATAGAGTTTCGCCACTTCATTACCGATGAAACATAGAGTTTCGCCACTTCATTGCCGATGAAACATAGAGTTTCGCCACCTTCACCTCCATGACGAAAAAACCTGATGATTTGTCTCTGTACTGCTTGAAATATAAACCTATTACGTAGATTTGTGTGTATTCATGATTCTGAAGTGACTTTGATGTTCTAGCTAGGACTTCGATTGTTATGCGATTTGTATGAGTGATGAAACAGTCTGATTATGTGATATAATTGATCCAATTCACTGATCTTATGTTAAATATTAATTAATTGGGTTTAGTGTGTTGCTTGGGCCAAACATGTTGCTGGGCCTCAAACAGAAAGGGAACCGGGTAGCATATGCGGGTTGCACACCTGAGGCGGATCACACACTTTGGTTGGGCCATGTGTTGATCTGACCCGCCTACTGTTATGATGAATGTATGAATGGATGTGAGATATGAACACTTGACTTCGAGTGAATTAGTGGACCGTTTTGTGATATGATTTGGATATTGTGACTCTCATGATAATACGTGAAATACATGTGTGCTACTTGTGTAATATGAGTAAGAAACTATGTGACTCGAGTCTACGTGAAACTGATTGGCTTTGACAACCATGCTAGGATTTGATTGGTCAACTTGAATACGTGAATAAAATACCGAGAAAACCAAAGGTGAGTTCATTACTTTTGAGCATGCGTCCCGGTGGTTGGGACAGTCATTGGGTATCCCAGAGAGGGATCGGTTTTTGGGTAAAATCTGGTATGTTGGATAATACACTCATCCAATCACTCTTAAGTCCCATATTTTTGTTACCGTGAGGTAGCGGGGTATTAGTTGGTAGCGCTACTTAGGTTTGGCACCCTAACCCCGTACCGGAGAGGACGGGTGTGAACTAATGACCCAGTCATGCCCAGTGCTTTGATAGGAGCACTGGGGAACGGGCAAAACATAAATCAGGAGCCGTCTTGTATCCGAGGTATTATCAACATTGTAATCAATGAACGTAACTACACACTTGGTAACTAACGTTTTCGTAAAACTATGAACTCACCAGCGTTGTCTGATACACGTGTGTGCATGCTCGCAGGTTATTGATATGTGTAGATGTGGAACTTGCTGTCTGGGATGCTGGAGTGGTCATGGGTCAAGAAACATGGAATTGCGAGACAAGTCCAATGGCTTTGAAACACATAACAAATGATTTATGCTTCCGCTGTACATGTTGTATTACATTTAATGTTTTGTAGTATTTCATGTTAATGAATGAAAGTTTTATTTAAAATCTTACTCTGAGTTCAATGTGATTGGTGGCTAGATCCTGGTACGTCACACGTCTCGCGGGGGTTTCCGCATGTGGTATTTTGGGGGTGTGACAACTATAAACCTGGCTCTGATACCAATCTGTCACACCGCTAAAATCAACAAGCGGAGTATCACCGCGAGGCGTATGACTGACCAGGATCGTACCACTACTCATACTGAACGATAAGTAAAATAAAGTAAAACCATCACAACCCAAATGTTTAGTGTTACGAAAAACAATATCCCAAACCAAGTTTAAGTGTTAGCGGAAGCATAAAGTTTAAAACCCATTAAGCAAATTAAAAGTCATAATGTTTAATAGTAGGAACCCAACAGATGCTTCCTTGCCACAACGTCCACTCCTCGTGCAAGCTCCAGCCATGTACCTAACGACCTGCAAGGCATGTAGTATGTCAACATATAGTTGGCGAGTTCACAGTTGTTCTGTTTTAGTGTTGTTCCAAAAACCATAAGTTGTTAAGTTCCTTTGTTCTTTATAAAAACATGCCATGGGGAGCTACCCCACTGTTTTAAACCACTAGACCCGTACCATACCGACTACTGACTGTCGTTATGTTGAGTGCCTCGAGTCAATGTCTATCATCATTGACTAAGTGCCCAAGTATATTAGTCCACTCCCGTCCTCTGCGGCATGGTGTGTGGCTTGTCAAACCTAATAGCGCTATTTAACTAATAACCCGTTCGCCATTGACCCAGCGATTAAGTCGGTATAAAAATGAGTGGGGACTTTCAGATAGAGTTGTTGTCTAGTATGCTTAAGACATGTATTATAACGGTTGTCGTCCTTCACTAGGAGGACGGGTTATACGTATTCTACCCAAGGAGAATACGCAGGTTGCATCCCACCCAAGGGGGATAGTTGTTGTTTGACCCATTCCCAAACCATCGGGAATTACATGCTTTTAAGAAAAGAGTGAACTCAACTTAGATTAGCTCAGCAGACAAAAGTAACTTGAGCTAATGTGGTCAACCACATCCTAGTATGGTTACCATACAAGTGAGGTGTAACACCTCGTAAAATCACGTGCAATAATGTATTGACACGTGTAATAAACCCTAATAAAGTCAAACGTTGAATTTGAGGGACTAATTTTGTGAAAAATCAAAAACTTTGATTATAGAAGGACTGGAAATGTTAACATGCTTATTATAAGCCTCTGAATAACGTTACACGGTAATCATGTTCACAAATGAGCCACTTGTTGATCAAGAGTAGCCGTTTGCGTAATTAATTGAAAGTTTGCGTGATGAAGGGTTAAAAGCATCAACATGTTAATTCTTACCTCTGAGTGACCTTTTAACAAACCGAGAGCTTCATGATAATTGATCATACTCTCGGGAATGCCTAATATTGGCCATTAAGGGCTTTTATGCCAATAAGTAAAGTTACGCGCAACTTTGCAAGTTAGAGGGACTAAAAGTGTCAATATGTTTAATTATACCTCTGAATGACCTTTTTACAAACCTGAAGCATCACGATGTTTAATAATACTCTAAAGAGTGCCTAACATGGATTTGATAAGGCTTCGATGCTATTAAACGATGATATACGCAAGTTTACGCATTAGAGGGACCCAAAAGCATCAACTTTTGAATCTACGCCTTTTGGTGACCATTTAAGCAAACGAGAGTGTAGTAATATTTAAACACATGCTTGGGAATACCCATTATGGGCCATGGAAGGCTTGGATATCATCAAATGACATTTCGCGCTACTTTGTGCGATTTAAGGGACTATTTACGTCAAACTGTAAAAGTATACCGATTCGTATGGTATCGAACCTTCCGGAATATGATCATAAGTTAAACATGCCCTAAATATCCTTTACATAGCTTAGAAATAGGCTTAGAGGTGTTTGGTGCGTAAAAATAAACTTATTTGATCAACAGGGACTAAAAGCGTCAAAAAGTGCATAAGTTTGCATTTTCGCGCATATCTTACCTTCTGAATATATATCCGGACATCCAAAAATTTATATAATCATTAAAATATTTTATTTTAGTGATTGGTATGATAAAATTCCATTCGTCGCTTAATTTGGATCGTTTTTGCGTTCGTTACGACTTCCGTCGTAATTAACCGAACAACGCAACCGTATGACCAAACGAGCCGACATCCGAGATGTTTTTGAGCATATTTTAAGTTCCCTATACTTTTACTTTATTTTAGAGCCTTGAAATGGGGTTAACGGGGCTTAAAAGTGCCAAAAATCAAGATTTACAAGTGTAGGGACCATTTTTGAAATTTCTGGCAGATACATTGAACTTGGTCCATTTTTGAGGTTTTGATGGGTTTAACCCATGGTTCTGCACCCTATGAGCTGGTATTTGATGTTTTTACATGTTCCCATGGTATTCTAAAACCTTGGGCCCAAGTGTAAGGTCATGATTCAAGCACGGTTTACGAGGAACGATCCTAACGGTTTACCGAAATCTATATAAACCCAACACCTTCATTCTCATTCCTCATAATCTGATTCAAATAGCTCTAAGTTGGGGTTTAACACTTCATACCTGAGCAATTTGAATCAAGATCTTCCTAGCTTGGACCCTTTGTAAGCTTCTTTCGTTCTTTTATGCGTTTTTAAGCGGGAAAGTCAAACAGTGTTTGACTTTCTGCTTTGACCAGTCAATGGTCAACACGAAGTTCGTTTGAAATTCATAACGTGAGCGTAATCACAATGGTTATAGTCTCTTGTGACTATACCTACTGATTACCACGTTATTTAGGCTTAGTGACGAGTCATAGTTTCGGTCAAAATGCGCGTTTATGCGTATTTTACAACCAAACTATTTTTGGGTATCAAGACCCTTTGTCTTGATATCAAACTTGTTTTCTAACTTCTTTAAACATGTTTAACTCGTCACTTTAGGTTTAGTGCTTATGTAGGGTCGTAAGATAAGCGGTCTAAACAACCGCTTAGACTTTCGAACTAGACCCGTTTGGTCGATCATTAGGATCCGACCAAACACAATAGGTGACCATAGTTTTATAGGGAATAACCTTCCAAGGTTATACCTTATGGCCACTTCGTTTAGTTAGTTGTATGATAGGTAGTTTATATGCCTTAGGTAAATGACCAAAATACCCCTACGGGGCTTAATTTGAGTTTAAATTCGTTTTAGGCATATTGGAAGGTATCCTACTGATATCACAACATATTTAAGGCATATTAACTTAGGTAACCTGTTCATGACTCATTTGGTTACCCGTTATGCATTTATCGCATTCGGTACGGGTTATGTAACTAGTTTGCATAAATTAACCGAAACGGGTCAAACCTTATCATTTTTACTTCAAAATCCAGAATGTGTTTAGTTTACCCATATTATACAAGTCTTCAAACTTGTCGGGTCTAAACCACACTCTAATCCGGTCTTCGCTTAATCTTGCGTTTGAACCGTATACCTTTCTTTAAAACTAACCGGTCTAAGTTTAACTTAAGTAAGATCCGTTATGAATCTAATAGGTTAATTAAAACCTTCGTTCCAGATTTAGGAGACCAGTAAAAGATACTTGCACTTGCTGATTTGTACGGCTGGGATAAATTTATATAATTTGCTCAGGTAAATACTTTTAACTTATTTTCCCTTATACGGGCTTGGGGTACGGTATATAAAATACCGCTTGGTCGGGCATTGAATTGTTAATCATATGAAGGTTAATTTATTGAGATGACCCGTTTAATCTGTTTTGTTTGCTTAAAGCCTTTGGGGGGTTAATGACCATGTCCCGGATATCCTTGGCATCATTTATTGAAATGGCCACGACCTAAGCACGGGGTGTAGGCATACACTTGCCGGTGCGTATATAAAAAGATATAACCGCCTGTTCGAGAATAACTTGCCGTGGGATTATATTATGTGGTGTGTCAATTAATCTTTAACCCGGTGTTCAGCCCAGGCTACTGAACGTCTAACGAACATGTAATTCTTTTACAAGTTTATATATAAATAATTACCCCAAGTTATAAAAGATATTTTGTGCCTTGTGCATTCAAATCAATTTTTTTAAACATTTTCAAGATGAGTCGGTTAATTGTATTTACTAGTGAAAACTGACGTATTTTCCAAAAAGGTTAAGTGCAGGTACTAATCGGAATAGGCTGGCTACTCCTAGCATCAATAAAGAGTCTTGCAAGCTTAGATGTTTATAAATCTGCTGAACAGTGTTTCTTTTAACTTTGATCCGCATGTGGATCTTTTACAACCGTTTTTGTAATAAATGATATTACTTCCATTCGGTTTGTAATGTTTATATCTTTCGACTTCCGCTGTGTATATAATCTGTGATAAATTGTCTATTATGATATCAACTACGTCACGATACTCCCCACCGGGCCCACCGGTAATACGTGGAAATATCAGGGTGTGACAGGTTGGTATCAGAGCCAACGTTTGAGTGAATTAAACACTAGCCCTTAGTGTTTAATCTCAAATGACACAGTAGCACATTCCTTAGATCTTCTGAGTCTAGACTAAACATAGGAATGCTCTCATCCCTATTAAGTAAACATTGCTTTTGATTTTATGTATTTTGAATATATCGCAAGGCAAGGAAGTTGTCGATGGAAATTCTCCAAATCCGAAGCCTAGAAAGGCCAAGCTTCGTACCACGGCTAGGATAAGCGTACAACCAGTTGGAGGAAAGACCTTTATGAATCTATTCCCAAAAACCAAACTTGTTTAAACCCTTATCCAGACTACGGAGTCCATACCAGAAGGTCCCTGGGGCTCCCATATTGAAGATGATACATGTGGGTGTCATTAAACCCTATTTCTTACCTCCGAGTTTTCAAATTTCAAACTTAGACTATACTAGTCAAAACCTAATCTGTAATCCATGTCATTCCTTTAATCATTGAATCCTTGGATTCTAGTTCTGCAATGGGTCCTGATTTGAAATATTATTTATTCACTAAAATCTTCAAAGTCGCTACAGCGTACGACAAATAAAGATGAAGAAACAATCAGAATAAGGGAAAGAAGACATTAGAAGACCCTCCTTCCATCATACTTCTTTTCATTTAAGTCCCTGTTTGGGCATTTAATTATTGTAGTCCTTCGTGGACATATTAATTCATCAAAGTCCTTATAGACTTACCTCTTTTGATAAGACCCCATAAATATATACGTCTACCTATTGAAAATCCATTTGAGGATATTATCTTTTAATAATCGTCCCTTCGAGGACATTATACTTCAAATAGTCTTTTCATGGACATTATACCCTATTATATTCCATACGTGGACACGAGATTTCATTATAGTCCCTTAGTGGACATGATATTTCATCACAACCTTTGTAGACCTGATATTTTATTATAGTCCTTTCATGGGCAAACTATTTTAATATAGTCCCTATACGGACATATGATATTTTTATAGTCCCTATCCGGACTTATAATTTCCTTTTAAGTCCTCTATGGACAAGTATGATATTAAAAATCCTGTTTGAGGCACTATGGTAAAATTTCCTAATGATTTATTGGGAGTTTTGAAAAAAAAAATTTATAGGTACTCATATCGTCCTTTATCAATCATTAGTATGAATTTTATTCGAAATTTATCGATCAGCTAAAAATTTCAAAAGATCTTCTTAATGGTTTACCCCTGCCAAGTGGCAAGTCCACATTAATTGGCCAAAACTTTCGGCAGTTAAGGATAATTATTCCTTCTACTATGATAGTTAAAGGAGTTACCCCTCCTATCCAAAGGTGGCGAACTATGTCCAAGCCTCCAAGCCTATATGATCAATGCGATCATGGTAATGTTGTGTGACAATTAAGACAAATTAATCCTTGTTGACATCTAAGAACATGTTAACATTCCTGGCAGTGTAACTTGAGAAACCATGCCAGCCGTCAAGGTATTTTGGACTATGTCCAAGCCTTAAAGCCTATAGGATCGAATTTGATCTTGGCAAGTATCATCAATGTGATGATCAAAATGTAAACATCCATTAGTGATGAAGTGCCTATGGGCTAAATTTGTTATCTGATAAAGACAACGACAGTAGTGGTCTATGACTCTTGTCTAAGAATATTGGACTACGTCCAAGCATAATAGTCTATATGATCATTACGATCATGACTAATATCATATAAATATGATGATCACATTATTTGACATCCTTTAGAGATGTTTTCGCATACGGGCCATATTATATTGTCCATTGTGACAAGGACAGTGGTGATCTCCTATGATTCCTTGTCCAAGGTAGTGAGCTATGCTCAAACCACATAGTCTATATGATCAATGCGATCAAGACTAATATTATCAAAAAGATGATCATGTGTAAATATCCTTAATAATATTTCGCCTACGGGCTATGTATAATATATTGTCCATTAGTGACATTGACATTGTGATCCTTCTGATCCCATGTCCAAGGTAGTGAGTTATGCTCAAGCCTAATAGTCGATGTATGATCAGTGCGAACATGACTAATATCAACTGATACGGTGATCGTATTATTTTATAGGATATTTGAAGTTCAGGCTTAGGCCTTCCTATCTTCATAGTAAGATTTTAAGAAATACTTACGACCCGATGGTTATAATTTATGCATAAATTTTCGGTGCTTATATAACAAAACTAGAGTAATACAATAAGCACATGGTGGATACGCCGCTGGTACTTCCTATATATAAGTGTGTTCATTGTATTACCCTTGGTGGCGTTATCCTGAGTCACCATTAGAGATTATGCCGCCTACGGGCTATATACTATGTTGTCCATTAGAGACACTGACGTGTGTGACCGTTATGGTCCATCGTCAAAGGTGATGGGCAATGCCCAAGCCTTATAGTCTATAAGATCGATGAGATCATGACTAATATACTAAATTGCGATAATTATATATATACACATATGTGTATATATATAAACATCCATTAGTAATGTCCCATGACTTGCCTATGTGCCAAAATGAATCGTCGTTCAAGGACGATGATAGTTGTAGTCTATGACTCCCTGTCTAAAGGTGAAGAACTACGTTCGAACCTTAAAGTCCCTAATCTAATAAGATCGCGACTTATAAATTAATGTCCTCCGTGACAGGCTTTTGTTGCCATATCTTATAATGTCCTTTGCGACAAGGCCTTCGTGCCATATGATTATTATATCATTCAAGATGAACTCATGTTTCATATTGTAAAAGCCATTGTGGCAAGCCTTCGAGCTATCTAAAATCATCAATATGACAAAGACAGTTGTGACATTGTGATCTCCTGTCAAAAGGGTAATGGACTCGGTCCAAACCTTAATTGCCATTGATGGATCTTTTGCGACCTAGGCTAAGTAAATTGATATACATTCAAATGACATTCATTAGGAATGTTCATACCCCATTAGCCGGTAAGGTTTAAGGATACCATGGCTAATGTATGTTGGTCGTCAGGACGATGACTAGCTATATAAATGCAATTAAGCAATTGTTTAATTTTAGTGTTTAGTGCCAAGCTTCAAGTATGGCAAACTTGAATGAGACACATAACAGTCGCAATACCGATGGTGCGACAAATGCTAATGATGCAACAAAGGTGAATCTCAAGGTTAATGGAGTTAATCTCCAAGCTGTGATTGATGCAGCTGTTAGAAAGGCTATGAGAAAGGATCTGAAAAGGTTCGAAAAGCCGAATGCTACTTGCTCTAAATCATATTTCCCTGCTCATGAGAAGAGTTCTGCTCACACTTCGAATGCGAAGGACAACCCAAATAAGATGACATATAGCAAGGAGCCCCGTTCCTCTAAAGGATGTACTTAAAAGTACTTTGTCTCTTGCAAGTCAAGAGACTTAAATGGCGAGAAAGGGTGCCATTGATTTCGTAAAGTTGTTGAATGAAATGGAAACCATTATGGACATCAACGATTGTGCTAAGAAAGACATGGTGAGATATGTATCACAGTCATTCAAGGGCGATGCCCTTAATTGGTGAGGACGTTAATAAAGTCCACAGGAAAGATACCCTCATACAATATAGGATGGTCCAAGTTTATGAACTCATCAGAAAAACCGGTTGTCTGTGACACGGAATAGGAATGATGGAATAAGAATTTTTGACTTTTACCATGAAGGACCTAGACTGTCAACAGTATAATACAGACTATAATTTATTGTCTGGAATATTGTCCTATTCGGTTCATCCAAAATCCAAGCATAATGCACTATATATTGGTGGTTTAGCATCGGAAATAAGAAGGCATATTAAAAGCTTGCTTCTTATAAATCCATTATGGATCTACCTCAGCCACTTACATTTTATGGGTTAAGAAATAAACCAGTCAAAGCTGAGATTGCCCTAAAACTGTCAAAGAGAGTATAGCCAAGTATAGAGAGACTAAGAATAGAGGCGCTATTGAGACAGTTCATATAAAAAATGACACCAGGTACATCCCTTATTATGATGGTATTACTAAGAATTATGTTTGGATTCAGGTGCTATTGAGTCTTTCATAGACCATAAGCTTAGCAAACTTTTAGAATTATCCCATAAGAACTCCAGATATTAAGCATAAGGTAAGACTTGCCAAAGAAAATCATAGAGACCTTTCCTTCTATTTTCATAAAATAATCTTCATTCATAAAAATCTAAAGTACTCTTTCTCCAGATTGAGTACGACAATTTATGTTACTTTATTTTGTTATCTCATTGATTTCTATCAACTGCGAATGCTAGACTATGCTTGATAAAAGAGCCATATGAGGATTGGCGTATCCTAGTGTGTTCCATAGATTGCTTCCATGCCTGATCAGTATGGAGGTTTAATGCATGGAACCACTGAGATATCCCGATGGTCATATATTACTAGAATCGGCTAATGGTATTCAAAGAAGATATCCAATCTAGAAATGTCCAAGTAAGTGTCGCAAATTAAGGCATCCTTGCATTCGTAAAGTAAATGTGTCATTTATCTGACACGGGTATAGATAGATGAACTGGAGCTTGAGATTTGGAAAATCTCTGTAATCTCCTTGTGTCTTGATTATCTTCTCCAAAGACTACCCTGTTTACCTCCTGAGACAAGTAGAGTTAAGATTAACATCCCGCTTAGGGCTACAGTATCGTGAAATCTCTGTGACGATTAGTACCTCCAACTCGGGAATAATAGAAACCCTAGTTAGATGAATTTTAAGATAAAGGTTCTTAAAGCCTAATTCGTAATTCTAAGAGTTTCAATATTATTAGTTAGGAAAGATGGTTCTCTTGCTTATGCATTGGTTACCGCAACCCTATTTAGGAAATAATTAAGAATCGCCATCAGCTGCCCAGGATCGTCGATTTGTTCGACTAACCGTAAGGATTTGCTATTCCTTAAGATTGGTTTTAGGCAGTAGTTGGAATAACCATCTCACCTTAAGTGAGTTTCTCTATAACAGTTGTGATAAGTATCAAAGCTGCTCCTTTGGAGACCTTGTATAGATGGGATGTTAGACATCTGTTATTGGACAGAAGTTTGGTAAGTCCAATTATCAGGATCTGAAAGTTGCCTTGGAAACAACGAATAAGATCATACAAATTCATAATCATCTGAAAGTTGCCAGTAATCGGCGGAAAAATCAAGGATTGATGAAAGTCGCAACCCTCTTGAATCCTTAATAAGGAATAAGGTTCAATTGAAGGTATCACCCTATGAAGGGTGTGCTGAATTTTCAATTTATAGGGCTAGTTAAGTTCTGATATATAGAATCATTCGAGGAAATCGAATATATCAAGATTGGTAAGCTATAAGCTAAAACTTACCCGAGGAGCTTGATGGAAATCAATATGTTCCACAACTGTGATCTAAAGATATGTATAGACAATAAGTCAAGAAGCATTGTCACATAAGGATATGCAGACTAATGAAAATTTATGGTTTGATGAGAAACCTGTGTAGATTAAGAATCGACAGGTTAAGAAGCTCCGAAAGAAAGTATGTACCTATTGTATAGGTCAACTGAGATGCCCGTAGAGGCCCAAATATGCTATGGAGGATGTAACACTTCGTAAAATCACGTCCAATAATGTATTGACACGTGTAATAAACCCTAATAAAGCCAAACGTTGAATTTTAGGGACTAATTTTGTGAAAAATAAAAAACTTTGATTATAGAAGGACTGGAAATGTTAACATGCTTATTATAAGCCTCTGAATAACGTTACACGGTAATCATGTTCACAAATGAGCCACTTGTTGATCAAGAGTAGCCGTTTGCGTAATTAATTGAAAGTTTGCTTGATGAAGGGTTAAAAGCATCAACATGTTAATTCTTACCTCTGAGTGACCTTTTAATAAACCGAGAGCTTCATGATAATTGATCATACTCTCGGGAATGCCTAATATTGGCCATTAAGGGCTTTTATGCCTATAAGTAAAGTTACGCGCAACTTTGCAAGTTAGAGGGACTAAAAGTGTCAATATATTTAATAATACCTCTGAATGACCTTTTTACAAACCCGAAGCATCGCGATGTTTAATAATACTCTCAAGAGTGCCTAACATGGATTAGATAAGGCTTCGATGCTATTAAACGATGATATACGCAAGTTTACGCATTAGAGGGACCCAAAAGCGTCAACTTTTGAATCTACGCCTTTTGGTGACCATTTAAGCAAACAAGAGTGTAGTAATATTTAAACACATGATTGGGAATACCCATTATGGTCCATGGAAGGCTTGGATATCATCAAATGACATTTCGCGCTACTTTGTGCGATTTAAGGGACTATTTACGTCAAGCTGCAAAAGTATACCGATTCGTATGGAATCGAACCTTTAATATGATCATAAGTTAAACATTCCCTAAATATCCTTTACATAGCTTAGAAATAGGCTTAGAGGTGTTTGGTGCGCAAAAATAAACTTATTTGATCAACAGGGACTAAAAGCGTCAAAAAGTGCATAAGTTTGCATTTTCGCGCATATCTTACGTTCTGAATATATATCCGGACATCCAAAAATTTATATAATCATTAAAATATTTTATTTTAGTGATTGGCATGATAAAATTCCATTCGTCGCTTCATTTGGATCGTTTTTGCGTTCGTTACGACTTCCGTCGTAATTAACCGAACAACGCAACCGTACGACCAAACGAGCCGACATCCGAGATGTTTTTGAGCATATTTTAAGTTCCCTATACTTTAACTTTATTTTAGAGCCTTGAAATGGGGTTAAGGGGGCTTAAAAGTGCCAAAAATCAAGTTTTACAAGTGCAAGGACCATTTTTGAAATTTCTGGCAGATACATTGAACTTGGTCCATTTTTGAGGTTTTAATGGGTTTAACCCATGGTTTTGCACCCTATGGGCTGGTATTTGATGGTTTTACATGTTCCCATAGTATTCTAAAACCTTGGGCCCAAATGTAAGGTCATGATTCAAGCACGGTTTACGAGGAACGATCCTAACGGTTTACCGAAATCTATATAAACCCAACACCTTCATTCTCATTCCTCATAATCTGATTCAAATAGCTCTAAGTTGGGGTTTAACACTTCACACCTGAGCAATTTGAATCAAGATCTTCCTAGCTTGGACCCTTTGTAAGCTTCTTTCGTTCTTTTATGCGTTTTTAAGCGGGAAAGTCAAACAGTGTTTGACTTTCTGCTTTGACCAGTCAATGGTCAACACGAAGTTCGTTTGAACTTCATAATGTGAGCGTAATCACAATGGTTATAGTCTCTTGTGACTATACCTACTGATTACCACATTATTTAGGCTTAGTGACGAGTCATAGTTTCGGTCAAAATGCGCGTTTATGCGTATTTTGCAACCAAACTATTTTTGGGTATCAAGACCCTTTTTCTTGATATCAAACTTGTTTTCTAACTTCTTTAAACGTGTTTTAACATGTTTAACTCATCACTTTAGGTTTAGTGCTTATGTAGGGTCGTAAGATAAGCGGTCTAAACAACCGCTTAGACTTTAGAACTAGACCCGTTTGGTCGATCATTAGGATCCGACCAAACACAATAGGTGACCATAGTTGTATAGGGAATAACCTTCCGAGGTTATACCTTATGGTTACTTCGTTTAGTTAGTTGTATGATAGGTAGTTTATATGCCTTAGGTAAATGACCAAAATACCCCTACGGGGCTTAATTTGAGTTTAAATTCGTTTTAGGCATATTGGAAGGTATCCTACTGATATCACAACATATTTAAGGCATATTAACTTAGGTAACCTGTTCATGACTCATTTGGTTACCCGTTATGCATTTATCGCATTCGGTACGGGTTATGTAACTAGTTTGCATAAATTAACCGAAACGGGTCAAACCTTATCATTTTTACTTCAAAATCCAGAATGTGTTTAGTTTACCCATATTATACAAGTCTTCAAACTTGTCGGGTCTAAACCACACTCTAATCCGGTCTTCGCTTAATCTTGCGTTTGAACCGTATACCTTTCTTTAAAACTAACCGGTCTAAGTTTAACTTAAGTAAGATCCATTATGAATCTAATAGGTTAATTAAAACCTTCGTTCCAGATTTAGGAGACCAGTAAAAGATACTTACACTTGCTGATTTGTACGGCTGGGATAAATTTATATAATTTGCTCAGGTAAATACTTTTAACTTATTTTCCCTTATACGGGCTTGGGGTACGGTATATAAAATACCGCTTGGTCGGGCATTGAATTGTTAATCATATGAAGGTTAATTTATTGAGATGACCCGTTTAATCTGTTTTGTTTGCTTAAAGCCTTTGGGGGGTTAATGACCATGTCCCGGATATCCTTGGCATCATTTATTGAAATGGCCACGACCTAAGCACGGGGTGTAGGCATACACCTGCCGGTGCGTATATAAAAAGATATAACCGCCTGTTCGAGAATAACTTGCCGTGGGATTATATTATGTGGTGTGTCAATTAATCTTTAACCCGGTGTTCAGCCCGGGCTACTGAACGTCTAACGAACATGTAATTCTTTTACAAGTTTATATATAAATGATTACCCCAAGTTATAAAAGATATTTTGTGCCTTGTGCATTCAAATCAATTTTTTTAAACATTTTCAAAATGAGTCGGTTAATTGTATTTACCAGTGAAAACTGACGTATTTTCCAAAAAGGTTAAGTGCAGGTACTAATCGGAATAGGCTGGCTACTCCTAGCATCAATAAAGAGTCTTGCAAGCTTAGATGTATATAAATCTGCTGAACAGTGTTTCTTTTAACTTTGATCCGCCCGTGGATCCTTTACAACCGTTTTTGTAATAAATGATATTACTTCCATTCGGTTTGTAATGTTTATATCTTTCGATTTCCGCTGTGTATATAATCTGTGATAAATTGTCTATGATGATATCAACTACGTCACGATACTCCCCACCGGGCCCACCGGTAATACGTGGAAATATCGGGGTGTAACATCAGGTTCGTATTCAAGTAGTAAACACATAGTTCTACACGTATACTAGCAGGTTGCATACAAGCAAGGTTCACAGCATACACGTATAGTATAAAAGTTAACAGTTACATACAAGTGCACGTTTCAAGCCCAAGTGTGCGGCCCAGGTATATGGGCCTGTTGACAGTGTGCGAGTTCCAAGTCAATGCGGCCCAGTTAAGTTAAGTGTCGAGACCATGAGGTCTCGAGTCGCAACTATAGATCTCGAGTCAAGATCATGCGGTCTCGAGTTGTAGTCCAGAGGTCTCGATTCTAGACTAGGGGGTTTCAAGGCATGCAATGAAAGTCGAGACCATGAGGCCTAGAGTCAGGTCAAGGGATTCCGACTCGAAACCTCAGTCGAGACCCGGAAGATGTAACTGATTTCCTTTTTTAATTGCCCATTATTCTCATAACAGCAGTTATCACATTTGGCAAGTTTCAATCGGATCAAATAGCAATCATTTAGCAATTATACACATTCATACAATCAAATTTATGAACAACAATTAACCTAATCGATCAACATTCAAAACATTTTAATCAGATCATCAGAACAGTGATTTCAACATTATCATGCGACCCTAGTTCTTGTGTAACATCATGCCAATAATACACACATCTTATATTCGAAACTTATCAACCAGTTAACATGTAATCGACCCTAGATCAACATCAACATCAATACAATTCCCTACTAACGGTTTTGTTAATATATGTTCCCAATAATCAAACAAAACAGTTTCAACGCACATATTAACATCATAACAAAAAACTTGTTTCAGATTCATGAACACAATTCCATCAATAATACTACTAGCATGAAACCCTAGGTCATCATATATGATCATAATAATCACAACATCAATATCGTAGTAGACTAAGAATGATGTAACCCGGATGTCGAATGGACGGGTTTGATCGAGGTGCAAGGCTTCGAATGAAGGGAGGCTGCCATCGAGTGAGAGAGAGAGAAGGAGAGTCTAGGGTTTGTGTGTTTTTGTGTTTTGAAGGTTATGAGAACCAATCCCCACGTTGGGGGTATGTGTATGCGCACAAGAGATGAGCATGGCTCACTTGTTTGGGCCGTAGGCCATGGCATGAGCTTTGGGCCGAGAACAAATGCACACAAGGTGGGGAGTGTGCGGTCAAAAACAAGGTGTGCGGCCTGAAAGGTATCATGTGATCAAGTTCTTATAAAACCATTAACACATAACATTTAACAACAATTCACACATTTAAAACATTCAATCCAATTCATTCATATCAGCACATATGCAGTGTAACACAAAGCAGGAAAAGAACCAGTATAAGACTCTTGAAAGTGCGAGTTGTCACATACAACCCTAATTCAAATCAAAAGCACAAATTTTCAAATATTTTTAAACCATTCAAACAAATCATTAGGGTTTCAACATTCATCGACATAGATCTATCATCATATCTAACACTGTTTCATTAAAACATACTCACATATTCATTTTAACATCTGAGCACAAACATCATCATCAAACATAGGAATGTCAGCTGTTTTTGTGCAATCCTCTACCTTTTAAATCCTAAACAAGCAGGCAACTTTATCATGCATAATCATTTCAGATTTACCAATGTTTACTACCATCTGTAATTTAAACATGCATCTTTATAACACTATCAACACGGTACAACCCATTCAAGCCATCCGTAACATTAACACTCAAATCAGACATCAAGCTAGCATCTTTATCATTTATTTTTAACTAACACAGAGATGGTGCACTAACCGGTTGATCCGAGAGTGAAATGTGTGTGTGGAATAGGTTAGTAGATGAGCTTCCGAGAATGGTAACGGATGAATATCTTGAAGGCTGTCATTAACTTAATCAAGGAAGAAGGAGATGTAGTGTCTTTCTAGGGTTTCTTAGAGAGAGAAAGTAGGTAAGGGGAAGAGAGAGAGGATGAGAAAATGTTGGGGATTGATGGATGATAATTGCTGCCAAAAATGGAATGTCGGCTGATTGTGAATGTTTTATAACACCCTCCTGATGCCACACCCTCAAAGGGCCTGGAGGGGTTTCGAGTGGGCTTGATGAGTTGGGCCATGTCATGAACGCATGACCCATTAGCCAACGATGAGGGGTGTTGGAACCAGGAAGCCTAACTCGAGAACATGAGGTCTCGTGTCGGAACCTAAGGGTTTCGATTCATATACAAACATACATTTTGCACTTAAATATATCTATTAACTCATATATATATATATATATATATGTATATATATATATATATATATATATATATGATACAATTATGTGAAGCTATTTAATGAAAACCTATGTTATAATCATCGCGTATTATGTGTAACATGTTATATATATATATATATGTTATAATCATCGCGTATTATGTGTAACCTGTTATATATATATATATATATATATATATATATATATATATATATATATATATATAACAGGTTACACATAATACGCGATGATTATAACAAAGGTTTTCATTAAATAGCTTCACATAATTGTATCATATAATAAAGTTGCACAGGAAAACCCGAAGTGTCACAGCAACCTCAGTAGGAACCTCTGAATCTCAACTCAAAATCTGAGTAGCAACCTCTGGATCTCAACTCGAAATCAGGGTAGTAATCACAAGTAGCAACCACGAGTAGCAACCTTTGAATCTCAACTCTAAATCTGAGTAGCAATCACGAGTAGCACCCGTGAGTAGCAACCACGAGTAGCAACCTTTAAGAAGCTTCTAGAACTTGAAACCTGCAAGACAAATTTGGTAGAGATAATATCGAAATCCCAATAAATTAGGATTTCAAAATCCAGAAGATTTCAAGAATTTTGTGAAAAATCTTCAACGATTTTCCTTGGTTTTCGCAAACACTTTCTCTGAGTATCTCCGAAGCAAATTATCACCCATTTCTTGATTATTTCAATGAACAGATGATGAACTGATGATGAACATGTTATTAACAGGACTCGAAATCTTCAGTATCAACACAGAACATTAACTCGAAAACTCCCAAACCAGCAAATCAACATAACTCATAAAACTTAAACAGAAACAATTTTCCAGCCGATTTTTGTTTCTTTTAATCTGATGCAATCAACCTTGAACCAACAATAAGAGCAAAAGCTCTGATACCAATTGTAGGTCCCTATCACGTGGATCGTTACAAAATTGATAATCAATCAAGGGTGCGGAATCCCCTTGATCAATCGATGAAACAGAAACAAGAATAAAGATGAAGAACACGAAAACCAATTCACGAACTGATCTTCTGTGATTATCAAACGTGTTGTTTACAACCACTCAAGATCACAAGAACTCACAGCCTTTTTCTGTGTTTTCTATAACTCTCTCAATCTCTGAAACTTCTACAAAACGTCTAACCTGAACCCTATAGGAACAAGCTGTTTATATACCTACACCCATACATTTTGATCTGGGCTAGGCCCACCTACAATTATAAACGAATTCGGGCTAGACCAACTTGGACTTAAACAACACAAACTCAGACTGACCCATTCAAAATCCATATCTTTCACGTAACTCGGCAGTCACATAACATGCACCAACAGGATTATTCTTGTGTAATAACTTTTCTCAACCTGTGAGTGATTTCTTTTATTTTCCCCTTTTTAGTTTTATAAATTTTGGGGTGCATCATGTTATGCAACTCTTGAATTATTTTATCATTAGCATGCTATAATGCAACATGTTAATATGGATGTCTACATGTGTTTTAAATGTTATGTCCTATCAGTCTATTATAAGCTATCTTGTCACGGCGATCCACGGCTGACTAGGTTCCCCACAACCATGGGTTGTATCCTAGTATCACCACACTCTTAGATTAGTCGTTTATTCGTATGGTTATTTTATTTGTTGCTTCATATGCTTATTTGAATGTTTGTTGAATGTTATACATGTTACAATTGTTGATGATATTATCCTTTGATCCTTATACTAACCTTGAAAAACATGTTAGAAGAATTTTTCCTAAAATAAATATAAAAATACTTTATAAAATGAGAAAATTGCTCACCAACATATTTGTTAACCCAAAATATATTTTTCTAACGTGATGCAGGTAATCGAGTATGAGGATCAAGAGAAGAGGACACGTAGGATGAGCCTTATATACTCGTCAAAGCCACGGATTCAAGTGAAGAACTAATCTAGGTCTCATAACTTCCTTACACAATTTTTACTCCATTTCTTAATGAAATTCGGTAATCTTGTTTCCATTTTGCTTAATTATACATGCCATATAGAACCTCTCTACCTATTTCTGTGATAGACGACAAACAAAAAAAATCGAATTTAGAATATTGTGATTTTAGGGTTTTTGAACAATCAAATTATGAGTTTATTAATCTAGATTGATGTTTTTATGAAATTGAACATGCTAGATTGATCATTATCATGTTAGAATAGATTCTGAAATTTTTTAGATTTATTGGACATTGCATGAATTTATTGGACAATTTAACATATTATATTAGTTTATAAATTCATGGAAAATATTAACTTATCAGAAAATTATATCCCAAGTTATATATTCGATTTTTTTCAACAGTCCTTTTAGTGCGTCATTCTACTAACAAATTTCATGTCGCAACCCCCGTCCCCCTTTACAAATACAGGAACGGGCTGCCGCGGCCAGTTTCGGTGGTATCCGGTATTGTCTAATTTGGCAGCGGAATTTTCATTAGGACCGTAGTTAGGAAATATTTTATCAGAGTAAAATACCACCCTTTCATAATATTAAACACATGGGATAAAACCCAAGTTTTAAGTACACACATTGTCATAGGAATAAATCCTATTTTTATTTAATAAAACATCTATTTCTTTTTAGGTAACTTTATTGCCACTTTTCCAAGCCTTCAGTGCTGTCCAGCTGGCTTCTAATTGGCTTTCACCTTTTGTTACCTGAAACGCGTTTAAAAACATTTTGTCAGTGGGAAATACTGGTGAGTGAATCCCAGTTTAATTAAGTTTAAATAAAATCCATTGTACAGTATTGAGGGCGGTCTCGTAATTATATTTGTTTCCAAGTCATACCAATTACCACCCGCGGTACTGTCAGACCCGACTTGTGGAAATGTTACCCCTCCAGTAACAAATTTTATATACAAAAACCCAATATACCGACGATAATTGTATCCTTACAAATACTCAATAACTGCTTAATATATAATTAATCGTGTGAGGTTTTGTAAAAACAGTTAACAAAAAGGAGATTACTCACAAAAACGTTTACACAAAAAGAGGATTACTCACATTGCTGTCTTAGATTTTTTGTAAGGATTTCCTGGGAATAATCTATAAATTACACAAATGCATGTGTGTTAGTATAATAACCAATTTTAACATTAGTAATACCCTCCCTGAGACGGCATTCCAACGACTACGTCGGGCAGAACGACGATAGCCGTTACGGAACCCTAGATCAATCGGGCAGAGTATCTAATACGTATCCAGGGGTTATGATACTTACAACGGAGCAGAACTTCGTTATTTAGGGGGTATTATACCCGAGTATAGCTTCTACTATGTGGAAATTCGTAAGAAAGGAAAGAAATTGAGCGACTGAAACTGATATCCCGAGCTCCCATTATATAGGGCCTCATCTCGAGTTTCTCGCGGCCCGCGTAAAAGTAGGCTAAGGCCTACGCGGCCCGCGTCAAAGATGGTCAACGGCGTAGGTGATCCGGGTCACCTAGTAGGTTCAACACGAGTCGGACACGTGTCAGCACAAGGTTTTGCCGTGTTTTTGATCTCTAGCGGCCCGCGTAAGATCCCTAAGGGGTCTACGCGGCCCTCGACAAACCACAAAAAATGATTTTTAATTACTTTTAATAATATTCAAGGTATTTGGGGTCCGTTTTTGCATATTGGGTGTGTTTTAAGACATATTGGGATAATTTAAAATATATTAGGGTGTCGAAAATAATTCGAGGGTGTCGGTTTTCTTTAGGGTTGTTATATCCTCCCCACCTTATTTTAGAGCTCGTCCTCGAGATATAATTTAAAATATTTGCTAGTTCTATAGCTTCTTCTATAGTTTGGGGTCTAGCTGCCTTGACTACATGTCTAATCTCTCCAATTAATCCCCAGATGTAACGGGAGATTAATACCGGTTCAGGTGATGCAAGGGTTGGTACTATTCTAGCATATTCAAAGAATGTGGTAGTATAACCCTTACTATCTACCCCGGTCATTCTATGGTTTAGAAACTTATTCGCTATCTGTTCCTTTTCATTGGGAGGGTAAAATTTCCTTTCTACCATATTCTTAAATTCCTCCCATTCCATATTATAAACCCTATCACTTCCTCTAGACTGGAGAATAGTGTTCCACCATTCTAAGGCTGAGTTCTTAAATAGATTAGAAGCAAACATTATCTTGTCTTCTTCAGCACACTTGCTTATTTTTAAGACAACCTCAGTCTTTTCTATCCAGCGTAGAGCTGCAATGGGTCCTTCATTGCCCGAGAATTCTATTGGTTTGCAGGACCAGAACTCTTTGTAGGAACAACCATAAGGCATGGTTCTTCTTCTTTTGGGAATGGGCACTTGAAGTACGGGTCCATTGTTCACGCTGTGTTCTGGTTCAATTGGTCGCTTACTGCTATGTTTACTTTTATTATCTACTTCCTTAACAGTTTGGATAATAAATGGCGTTGCATCTATGATTCCTTGTGCCACTATGTGTTGGATAGCACTATTATCCACTTGGTTTCCATTGTTATTGATGCTCGGATTCTCATTAACCAAGTTAATGTTACTCTGGTTATCGTTATTCAGATTTTCTTGATTTGCTTCGTCGGCCATCTGAATTTTAAACAGTTACCACGTATTAATATCACAAAATAATATTTAATATAGCCAATCACATGACACGCATTTTGGTCAAAAGCGTCGATCATTGCGACTTTACTCTATTCATATAATATGCATCTATTACACACCAGTACTGAAATTAAAATTACAATACCGACTGAAATTTAAAGTTACACTACTAATAGTAGGCATTCGTAGTTTTTTTTTTCATACACATACACACATATTTTATTATTATTACTACCGTTTCCACCATCACATTCATGGATATGGATTCATCCAGAAATCCATATTGCGCTCGTCGTACTTCCAGACGAGTCGCTCTCCCACCTGTCTCATTCTTTCACTACTCTCTAAAATTTCCTCACCAAATGTCCTAAGTTCTTGTACGTTGTCTACACTCATTGGGGGTGCAGGTTCTAGGACTGGGTTTGGAATTTGGGGTACGGGATCCTGGTACGGAGGTATAGGGGCCTGGTATGGGTAAGGATTTTCTAGAATCTCCCTAATGAATACATCATTATCGTAATAGGGATCTAGAGGATCTAACCCTGGGTAGGCTCCTAGGGTTGGCATGGGTATGTCTTCGTGTATCGGGTAACGTTGCACATAGTCCCTATTGTCATCCCACCATGGGTCATAATTTGGGTCTAAGGGATTTGGTTCGGGTACCCTAGGTATTTCCTCCGGATTAAAATCATGCATTTCTATTAGATTTTCAGGGTTTTCTATCTCCATCGGTTGGTCAGGAATTGGTGGTTGGGGTTGGGGTGCTATCATTTGTTCTAGGTTAGGGTCAGCTGCAGTGGTTGCTAGGATGTGGATGTTGGCTATACCCCTATTAATCATTTCCTGGGCATAGGCATCGGTTTCTCTTTTAGCTGCTGCTAGTGCTCTCTGGTCTTGTAACTTTTTCATACGCTTCCTACGCTCATGTGCCCCTCGACTGAACCATCCTCTCTTTTTCTGAGGGAATGGCTCCTCGGACTGAGCTTTAAACACGAATATTCCTTCTTCCGTATCAGCAGAGTACCTGAGAGGGCAGGCTGAGAAGAGGCATCTTCGCTTTTAGGCGAACCAGACAATTGACGGTACGCGTCAGATAGTCCTTGGTCGCTCATACTTTAAACTAACAAATAGTCAAATAACACATAACAAGAAAATACAATTATGCACGTATTCCCGTAATTTATTTCCTAACAATTTGAATTTTGGTGTCAGCAGAACACTTCTGTGGCTGAATCAGTGGCTTAGCTCTGATACCACCTTCTGTCGCAACCCCCGTCCCCCTTTACAAATACAGGAACGGGCTGCCACGGCCAGTTTCGGTGGTATCCGGTATTGTCTAATTTGGCAGCGGAATTTTCATCAGGACCGTAGTTAGGAAATATTTTATCAGAGTAAAATACCACCCTTTCATAATATTAAACACATGGGATAAAACCCAAGTTTTAAGTACACACATTGTCATAGGAATAAATCCTATTTTTATTTAGTAAAACATCTATTTCTTTTTAGGTAACTTTATTGCCACTTTTCCAAGCCTCCAGTGCTGTCCAGCTGGCTTCTAATTGGCTTTCACATTTTGTTACCTGAAACGCATTTAAAAACATTTTGTCAGTGGAAAATACTGGTGAGTGAATCCCAGTTTAATTAAGTTTAAATAAAATCCATTGTACAGTATTGAGGGCGGTCTCGCAATTATATTTGTTTCCAAGTCATACCAATTACCACCCGCGGTACTGTCAGACCCGACTTGTGGAAATGTTACCCCTCCAGTAAAAAAATTTGTATACAAAACCCCAACATACCGACAATAATTGTATCCTTACAAATACTCAATAACTGCTTAATATATAATTAATCGTGTGAGATTTTGTAAAAACAGTTAACAAAAAGAAGATTACTCACAAAAAGGTTTACACAAAAAGAGGATTACTCACATTGCTGTCTTAGATTTTCTTTAAGGATTTCCTGGGAATAATCGATAAATTACACAAATGCACGCGTGTTAGTATAATAACCCATTTTAACATTAGTAATACCCTCCCCGAGACGGCATTCCAACGACTACGTCGGGCAGAACCACGACAACCGTTACGGAACCCTAGATCAATCGGGTAGAGTATCTAATACGTATCCAGGGGTTATGATACTTACAACGGAGCAGAACTTCGTTATTTAGGGAGTATTATACCCGAGTATAGCTTCTACTATGTGGAAATTCGTAAGAAAGGAAAGAAATTGAGCGACTGAAACTGATATCCCGAGCTCCCATTATATAGGGCCTCATCTCGAGTTTCTCGCGGCCCGCGTAAAAGTAGGCTAAGGCCTACGCGGCCCGTGTCAAAGATGGTCAACGGCGTAGGTGATCCGGGTCACGTAGTAGGTTCAACACGAGTCGGACACGTGTCAGCACAAGGTTTTGCCGCGTTTTTTTTTTTATCTCTAGCGGCTCGCGTAAGATCCCTAAGGGGTCTACGCGGCCCGCGACAAACCCCAAAAATTGATTTTTAATTATTTTTATTAATATTCAAGGTATTCGGGGTCCGTTTTTGCGTATGGGTGTGTTTTAAGACATATTGGGATAATTTAAAATATATTAGGGTGTCGAAAATAATTCGTGGGTGTCAGTTTTCTTTAGGGTTGTTATATTTCATGTATGATTTTGTAATTGATCATAATATATAGAAAATGACTAGTCATATTTTTTTTTTTTATGAAAATGACTAATTTAATTATTACAAAATGATCATTTGAACTAAAATGATATTCTATATAGGATGTTACATAATTCTAGTTATTAGAAATTATTAGATCGATTATTAAGAAATATCAAGGATTAGAACTCAGAAAAAGATATTGTAATATATATATATAAATTATATTATTTATTCTCATAAAATTTTGTGATATTATTTCTTAGTAATATCTCCAATTGAAAACCTCACATTTATTTCATATATGAACTTATAGATGCGTTTAGTGAAGTATATGCTTAGGAAAAATGTATAGCCTATTTGAATTGGTGGGAATTTTAGGATAAGGTTTAAGACTCTAAAATATAATTAATCACAGGTTGTCACACTTTGAACTAATAAATTCTAATCAAGGTTAGATTCATTTGTATATATATAAGTATGCTCAGGAAGACGAGATAAGCTTCAATACTTTTATGGATGAAGATAATGGTGTTGTGCCTGAAAATCAATTTGAACAATATAATTTGGGTGAAGATGAAGAAGGTGATGATGAATATTTTCACGATGATGATGAAGGTCAAGATGAAAAGGGTGAAGTGAGTGGTGAATTCGCCAATCATACGAAAAGTGTGGACCAGATCGTATAACTCACCGGGCAAACCTTTTTGGAAAACGCTTCAAAAAATTACAAACAACATGTGTGGACCAGATCGTACGACTCACCAACTCAATTCAAAATGGAAAGCTATAAACATTTAAATGAATGCATTCAACGGTTATTGGATTCAAGCGGTAATATTCTTACTAAATATGTAGTATTAATATATATATATATATATATATATTTATAAGAAGTAATTTTCTATTAAAAATTAGTAATAATTTTTTTAATCATATGGTAACGTCTTAAAGGGAGTGGTTGTAACGATCTTCAAGTGATGATACAAGCTTTGAAGGATTACAAAAAGATTGTCCCAACGGTTTTACGCACGTTGACGCACGGAAGATTATTTGAGAATGTGTGAAATGATCCAAAGTGCCTACAATAGGTGAAGAGCCGGGAACTAATTATGATAAGAGACGAAAGTTTTCCGAATCTGACAGTTACCAAACATCCACACCCACAACACCCAACGATTCCTTCTTAAGTGGTGGTATGCCGGATCTCAACGAAAACAACCCACCAACAGGACCACAAAGGAAAAATAAAATGGTGGCTGAGTTGCCAAGGAAATCCGTAATAGCCGAGGAACTTGAGGCATATAGAGATATGAAACTAGTCGTGCCTAAACAGTTGTTGGACATTCAAACGGAGAAGGTAAAACAAGAATCGCCTTGTTTGAACAACAACATGATTTCCAAAAGAAGCATCAGTTTGACCATGACCTTGACACGTTTATAAAACCACCCGATCATACTTGAGGTTCAATGTTGGAAGTAATCCTAAGCCATTGAGAAAACCAGGACAATTAATCGTAATTTGTATTGTTTTTTATGAATGTAATTTTTTTATTCTTATGCATGTTTTTTAATTTCATTTTTAGGAATTTATATTTTTGAATTTCTTGCAAAGTATTAATTATATATGTGTTTATTTTTTATAATTATAATAAAAAGAAAGAGGGTAGGATGGTCTAAGAGGTGGCATTAAAGAAAGTAGAAGGGGGTAGTGGATTAGAGCTAATTTGGGACTTGGTACTGGTACCGGTACCGAATTTCCCGTATTGAAATTTTTTCGGTACCGATTCGGTAAGCACTTTTTAGCCTTTTCGGTACTGGTATTTATGATTTGGTATGGTACGGTATTTTACCGAATTTCATACACAAATACTGGTACCATAACTAACATTTTCGGTTTCGGTACCATATTTGGCGTTTTTCGGTTTCGGTACCGAGCTCATCCCTACAGTGGATGGTTTAAGTGATGGCCCAAGAAGATTGAAGTGAATTAGAGTAAGGGATTTGGTTTAAGCACCCTTCCCCCTTAATAATAGGGAAAACTTGTGTTGGTGATCCCTACATATAGTAGGGAGCGCAATGTGGTGATCCCTTTAACGAGCGTCAAACACAGTTATGCATGTGGGGCCTATTGATTTTAACTAGTTTGAATTTTTCTTTTTTGATTTCCTTTGTCTTTTTATTTTGTCTAAATGTGGTGTTAATGTC
The DNA here is from genome assembly GCA_030545235.1 of Helianthus tuberosus. Lineage (NCBI taxonomy): Eukaryota > Viridiplantae > Streptophyta > Magnoliopsida > Asterales > Asteraceae > Helianthus > Helianthus tuberosus. The sequence continues at coordinate 311,197 of JARYGA010055571.1, read as the reverse complement.
ACGCCATGGAAGTTAACGTTAAAGTCCCCCTCCCCTCTACTTTTGTGGTACATACGTGGTATTGATGTGACGTGATAAAGCCCTAAACACTTTATCCCACAACATATAGCCTAATAGATGAAAATTGAAAGGCCAATGATCTCTAGATCAAGTGGTGGAAGGCTTGCATTTCTCTTGAGAGATGCAAGTTCAACTCCCACTTGGTGCATAGTGAGGAGTTGGTGGGCAATGATAGGAGACCCTAAGGACCTGGGTTCGATACTTGAGCCAAACGGGTTTTACCGGTAATTTCACCGTCGTGCCTACGGGCGGGTAGGTTACCGGCTTTTCTCCGAAATTGGTGGTGGACTCGGGTAAGTGTTCGGGATTAATTCTGTTGGCTTGAAAATTGAAAGTATGATATATCTCAATCAATTAGATAAATGATTGGTGATTCCTACCATGATTATGGAGAATATCAACAAAGTAATATCCACCACAGCACTTGTAAATCCTTGTGTTTATGTGATGATAACTTACAAACCAACCAGCGAAGGTATATAAAAAGTAGGGAGAGTAATTAAAATTACATAGTCATCCGGTCATCCCCACAGCTTCTTATAATTGGTACCCATGTAAGTTGGTGTATTCTTTTTGTTAATTTTATTTTGTAAAAATATAGCGGAAGCATAAACAATATCCCAAACCAAGTTTAAGTGTTAGCGGAAGCATAAAGTTTAAACCCATTAAGCAAATTAAAAGTCATAATGTTTAATAGTAAGAACCCAACAGTTGCTTCCATGCCACAACGTCCACTCCTCGTGCATGCTCCAGCCATGTACCTAACGACATGCAAGGCATGTAGTAGTATGTTAACATAAAGTTGGCGAGTTCACAGTTGTTCTGTTTTAGTGTTGTTCCGAAAACCATAAGTTGTTAAGTTCCTTTGTTCTTTATAAAAACATGCCATGGGGAGCTACCCCACTGTTTTAAACCACTAGACCCGTACCATACCGACTACTTACTGTAGTTATGTTGAGTGCCTCGAGTCAATGTCTATCATCATTGACTAAGTACCCAAGTATATTAGTCCACTCCCGTCCTCTGCGGCACAGTGTGTGGCTTGTCAAACCTAATAGCGCTATTTAACTAATAACCCGTTCGCCATTGACCCAGCGATTAAGACATGTATTATAACGGTTGTCGTCCTTCACCAGGAGGACGGGTTGTACGTATTCTACCCAAGGAGAATACGCAAGTTGCATCCCACCCAAGGGGGATAGTTGTTGTTTGACCCATTCCCAAACCACCGGGAATTACATGCTTTTAAGAAAAGTGTGAACTCAACTTAGATTAGCTCAACAGACAAAAGTAACTTGAGCTAATGTGGTCAACCACATCCTAGTATGGTAACCATACAAGTCAAGTTCGTATTCAAGTAGTAAACACATAGTTCTACACGTATACTAACAGGTTGCATACAAGCAAGGTTCAGAGTATACACGTATAGTATAAAAATTAACAGTAACATACAAGTGCACGTTTCAAGCCCAAGTGTGCGGCCCAAGTATATGGTCCTGTTGACAGTGTGCGAGTTCCAAGTCAATGCGGCCCAGTTAAGTTAAGTGTCGAGACCATGAGGTCTCGAGTCGCAACTATAGATCTCGAGTCGAGATCATGCGGTCTCTAGTTGTAGTCCAGAGGTCTCAATTCTAGACTAGGGGGTTTCGAGGCATGCAATGAAAGTCGAGACCATGAGGTCTCGAGTCAGGTCAAGGGATTCCGACTCGAAACCTCAGTCGAGACCCGGAAGATGTAACTGATTTCCTTTTTGTTGGTGCATACGTCTGTCGACTTCGTCTTGTATCGAGTCTAGTATTAGAAGTGTTAGATCAGGGCGCGTTGTACGAGAAAATAGGAGGTTTTAGGATGTTTTTAAGCTTATTTCGCTTGAAATGACAAGTGACAATTTCAAGCGAAATCAACTTTGTTGATTTCGCTTGAACTGACACCTGGACACTTTCAAGCGAAATCTCTTCTCTATAAATAGGCCTCTAAGCGAAATCAGTTGTAACTCTCATCATTCAGGTACCGAAGTGCTGCCGACGCGTTGTTTGATCTGTATTGCTGTTATAATCAATATACAAGACGATTTATAGTGAAACAAGCTGTTTTTGAAGTCTGTTTCTTAGTTTCCGCCTCTGAAACAGACAAGAACCCTTCTGATTGACTCGTTTGGGTCATAACTCGATCCTACAAGTGGTATCAGAGCTCAGGAGGAAGAGTTCTTACTGTTTAGTTCGTTTTCACTGGAAAATTCTGACTTCTACACCTTCTTTTCAAAATTAATCAAGTTTTCACGGTTAAAATGGACTGATTTTCATGTATAATGTGCGAAACATAGTTTTGATAAAACCTTGAAAGAATCAGACCTAAAATCGGCCTAGAACTTGATCAATTTTGCCAAAATCAGATCGAATTGATGATGTCAGCAACATTTCAAGCGAAATCAGCTGGTTGATTCCGCTTGAAATCGTGTTTCCGCTTGAAAACACTTGATTCCGCTTCAGGGGAAATTTTGCTTGAGCCGTTTCAAGGGAAATAAGGTTATTTCGCTTCAAGGTGTGATTTCGCTTGAGTTGATTCAAGCGAAATTAGTTTGTTTTCATTTAAGGGTGTTATTCCGCTTCAGGGTTATTTCGCTTGTGTGTGGTATTTCGCTTGAAATTGTGTTTTGGTAAAAAAAATTTCGAAACATGGACGAGGATTTCTACAATGCATTTGCTACACCGATTGCACCTGTTACTGCTGCTGAAACCGTGTATAATGAGAATGAGACAGGGACTTATCAGAAACCGCCAAAGCTCATGTACATTGAAGATTTTCAAGGATGGAAAAATCGATTCGAGAACTGGGTGCAAGCTTACAAATTTGATGCATGGTGTTCATTGTTAAAAGATTATGAGAAACCAAAGAATGAACGTGGGATTGAAAAAGCTATTGTTGACTATTCAGAGGGTGACAAGTTGAAATTTACAAGTGAGAAAATGATGATCAGTATTCTTCAACAAGCGATAAAAGAAGATATTTTTGTTTTGCTTCAACATAATGGGACAGCTAGATCAATTTGGGAGGCATTGATTCAGAAATTCAGAGGAAGTGCAGATATGATTAAAAACAAAAAGGCATTATTGAAGAAATCGTTTGATATGTTTTCAGCTTTTGATCATGAAACAACTAAGCAGACTATTGATAGATATTGTCATCTAGTGTTGGAAATGGGAAGATTGGATATTAAGAAAGAGGATGATGAGTGGGTTGATAAACTAGCTGAAGCGTTACCACAGCATAAGTGGGGAACTTATTTGATGATTGTGACACTCATGAGGAAGTCTGAGAGTATGAATTTGGCACAGTTTTTTCAGAAAATTGAAGAGCAGGAATTGGATATTCAGAAAACTGCTATCATGACAAATCCAAATGCTAAACAAGATAGCAGTTTGTATTACAGAGGAAACAAGTTTGAGGCTACTCCCAACCCTAGTCCAAAGATCCAAATTGGTTTTAGTGCTGACAGTTCGTCTGGAACAAAGAATAGTAATGTAACTCAGAGTGGTGAATCATACAACATCAAGTCCTCAACAACAGAATTCAACAAATTTAGAATGCAACGTCACTTTGAACATTCAAAATGGTCAGGATTTGTCTCCAGAAATAGCCAAGCAACACATGGCATCTCTCGTTGCTATGTTGGAATCATATGAAAGTTTGATTGCTGGCAAAATTGGAAATCCAATGCTTACAAAAGAAGATTATGACCAAATTGATGCAGAAGAACTTGAGTTGATGGATGTGAAGTGGTGTTTAGCCAGTGCTTGTAGGAGGGCAGAAAAGTTTCAACAAATTACTGGTAGAGATGAGTTTCGAGGAATGGCTACTTCTCCGTTGGGCTTTGACAAATCAAAAGTTACATGTTTTCGGTGTAAAGGAAAGGGTCATTTTAAGAGAGAATGTAAAAACCAAGAAGCAACCGAGAATCAAGAAAAGAACAATTATTATCAGAAATCAATTTTTCATCAGGTTGCTCAACAACCACAAACTGCACATGCTCGTGCTATTGAAGATAAAAATAAGAAAGCTTTACTTATTCATCAAGATGATGAAAAAGTTGCTGAGGGATTTAGTTGGGACAAATACATACCTGGAACAGCTCTTGTTGCTAAAATCTTGGAAGAAGAATCAGTCAAATCTCAGTAAAAAAGAATCCCAATTTTTCCAGATCTAGGAAGTGATATTGATACTAATGATGAAGAAGAACATCTTAATAAAGCTAGAAAAGGCATAGATCCTGACAGTTTTAATTTTTTCTTTGCAGATAAAATGGAGATGCTGAATCAGAAAAAGATTGATAGATTGAGGAGAGAACTGGAAACAGCAAGAAGGCTAGCTGATGAAAAGGCAAATACAGAAGCTGGTAGTGATCAAGTGACTGAGAAAGTAGTAGAGAAAATTGTTGAAGTGGAGAAAGTGATCGAAAAAATAGTAGAAGTTGAAAAACTTGTCGAAGTAGAGAAAATTATCGAAATAGAAAAAAAATGTTGAAGTTGAGAAACTCGTTGAAGTTGAGAAACTCGTTGAAGTTGAAAAGATTGTCGAGGTTGAAAAGATTGTTGAAAAAGTGGTTGAAGTTGAAAAACCATGTTTGAAGTGTTTGGAGTCTGACGAGGTTAGAGCCAAAGAGAAGATCCTGGTACATGTTAAGAAAGAAAGAAGATCGATCAAGATTAAAGAGTCGTTATGATGAAGACTCTCACTGAAGATTCCGTCAACATTCAAGGGGGAGTCTGATTGTTTATGACAAGTGGCAATGAATCTGATGCATCAAAGTCAGACAAGCCATATTCAGGCAATGATTCTGGTTCGTCAAAGCCAGAGGAACCATTTGTTGAGGTAAAAATTGAGAATTCTGGTCTAACAATGGATGATGCAAATTTTCCACCATTGTTGAACAAGAATTCAAAATCACTCAAGGACAGTCAGACTTGGGTGAATCTTTTCAAATAGAAAAACCTGACTTGCCGGAGCTCCCAGGTTGGTAAGCGTGGAGCAAGAATCGGCATCATTATTGAAATGTTTGTTTGGTAAATCTACAGGTGATATCTTTATATTGTTATATTTTGATTTACAAATGGGATGGTTGGTGAGTGAACCTGAAAGTGGTTGAAGAAGGGTTTCATCTTCAAATGGTTAATCAAGGTCATTAAGTTGAACTTGATTGGACCATACTTACAAGTGGTATTTTGGAGAACAAAATGATGAGTTTATCCCCTAACCTACAAGTGATAAAATCAACGAAACTTATTTTCCGGAAAAACCATTTGATTAAAACAAACTTAAGTGTTTTGAAATCACAATGGGAAAATAGTTTGTTGAAAAGGGGGAGTTCTGATTGTTTATGACAAGTGGATGGCGATCTGAAGTGATTTGATATCAGTTGTCGCTTTGCGTGTACAGTTTGTTTTCAAATTTCCTAAAATGTGTTTGTATTTTAGGGGGAGTAAAAATTTTCAGAAAATCCAAAAACATTAGAAAATTTGAAAAAGTAAAAAACATGATAAAATTCAAAAATGAGTTTTTGTTGTATAAAAGAGGAAATGATAGTACATCAGTGGACGATCACAACATGGAAAGTTAAAATGTGATAAACGGTCTCACTGATGATGTGCCAGTAGGTTTTTGCACATTTAGTAGATTGTGACGAGATATAAACCTAAATTCAAACTTGCTTAATTCGTGGGTAACATCTCTCGGATATATGGGTAACCCCCGAAATCTTGTTTGAAGGACCCCTCTTTCTGAGATACTAGGTCTTTATGCTTAGTGATATCTGGGGTATTATCCCGGGACTTCTGATTTTGCGGAAGCAATGACCTAGTCCCCGGAGAATACTTTACGCTTGCTTGAAATAAAAGCCTGCCCTCAGCATAAAAATGATGAAACATTGCAAAATGCTAATCATGTGCTGTTGAAACAAAAGATCCTCTAAAGGGGACCCACCAAAAGTTGAAGCCGTCATCTCTCTGCTGAACGAAAGTTCTGACCTGAGCTCTCACGGTTTTCGCAATTTAACCCCTTACATATATCATCTAGGTATACTCACCCGTAAGACTGAATATTGGGATCTGGATACGGGAGTATATTCTGAGGTGGGACACGCGATTAAGTTTAAGTACTTAAGACATTAATCTCGTATCTCGAAACAGTTGAACTTTGTGTAAGAATTTAAATGGATCAGTATACTGACAATCTAAGTGAATCGTTTAGAACTTAAAATGTTTAAAGCTTAACGATGTTGGTGATTTGTCTCATAAACTGATATGATCCTCTTACGCAAACTCACAAAAATTGTGTCTGTAAATATTTCTTTACTGCATTTCATTTATGTTATATCAAAAATCCAAAAAGATTTTCAGTGTGTTTTAGCATAAATTTTGAAAATACAAAAAGATTTTAGACAACTGATGTTGAAAAGCTGATTATCAAAATTCCGAGTGCTGAACATGACGAACAGGTTTGGGAAAGTTGGTTTGAAGATGCTTGAAAAGAAAAATGATATACATCCAAGTGGTTCATCAGTGACTTATATGATAAATCTTTTTATTTGATACTTGAAAATGTTGTGTTAAGATTGTATCTTCAAGTGGTTAGCAGGGTTTCTAAGTTTGTTATATCTTATATTTTATGAAGCTTATGTTTTGGGTAGAGGATTTGCAGGAGAGCCTGGTTGCGATGCTTGAACCTAAAAATAGCCAGACTACGATCCCAGCACAAGTTGAGGGGGAGTCTGAATGACAAAGAGCCATGTTTTGATCTTGAGATTACTGATGCTGATGAACTTAAGAGATCAAGAGAAGCTGATAGGAGTAGAGCCAGGGTTTGTTCCTGGGCAATACTAGAGAAAGAAGAAATTGGAGTAAGGCAAGAGCCAGATCAAGATTCCGGAAGCCCGAAGACTGATAAAGACTGAAGACGTTGAAGACTCGACACTTAAGACTCGTCAACATCCGAGGGGGAGTCTGTTGGTGCATACGTCTGTCGACTTCATCTTGTATCGAGTCTAGTATTAGAAGTGTTAGATCAGGGCGCGTTGTACGAGAAAATAGGAGGTTTTAGGATGTTTTTAAGCTTATTTCGCTTGAAATGACAAGTGACAATTTCAAGCGAAATCAACTTTGTTGATTTCGCTTGAACTGACACCTGGACACTTTCAAGCGAAATCTCTTCTCTATAAATAGGCCTCTAAGCGAAATCAGTTGTAACTCTCATCATTCCGGTACCGAAGTGCTGCCGACGCGTTGTTTGATCTGTATTGCTGTTATAATCAATATACAAGACGATTTATAGTGAAACAAGCTGTTTTTGAAGTCTGTTTCTTAGTTTCCGCCTCTGAAACAGACAAGAACCCTTCTGATTGACTCGTTTGGGTCATAACTCGATCCTACAAGTAGACACTTCGGCAGCACTTCGACTCACCAGAACAAGAACAATACATCTGATATCGCTTGAAGGCTATATATAGAGTTGAGATTTCGCTTGAAAAAGACACTTGCCATTTCAAGCGAAATAGCTTATGTTGATTTCGCTTGAAATGGTGTTTGTCACTTTCAAGCGAAATAACATGTTCAAGCGAAATCAGCTTAAAACAACATTCAAAACCCTAAATTTCTCATACTACAAGCCCTGATCTATCAGTTCTAATCTAAGACTCGAACAAAGATGAAGTCGACAGACAACTGCACTATCAGATGTAATTTTCTCAGAGATCAATAAACGAGACAGTTAATAGTGAATACAAGCTAAACAAAGACAGAATCAATGAATTCCGCCTCTGATTCTGTCTGAGCACTCTTCTAATCGACTCATTAGGTCGTTTCACGATCCTACACTTTTTAATTGCCCATTATTCTCGTAACAGCAGTTATCACATTTGGCAAGTTTCAATCGGATCAAACAGCAATCATTTAGCAATTATACACATTCATACAATCAAATTTATGAACAACAATTAACCTAATCAATCAACATTCAAAACATTTTAATCAGATCATCAGAACAGTGATTTCAACTTTATCATGCGACCCTAGTTCTTTTGTAACATCATGCCAATAATACACACATCTTATATTCGAAACTTATCAATTAGTTAACATGTAATCGACCCTAAATCAACATCAACATCAATACAATTCCCTACTAACAGTTTTGTTAATATATGTTCCCAATAATCAAACAAAACAGTTTCAACGCACATATTAACATCAAAACAAAACAATTGTTTCAGATTCATGAACACAATTCCATTAATAATACTACTAGCATGAAACCCTAGGTCATCACATATGATCATAATAATCACAACATCAATATCGTAGTAGACTAAGAATGATGTAACCGGGATGTCGAATAGACCGGTTTGATCGAGGTGCAAGGCTTCGAATGAAGGGAGGCTGCCGTCGAGTGAGAGAGAGAGAAGGAGAGTCTAGGGTTTGTGTGTTTTTGTGTTTTGAAGGTTATGAGAAACAATCCCCACGTTGGGGGTATGTGTATGCGCACAAGAGATGAGCAGGGCTCACTTGTTTAGGCCGTAGGCCAAGGCATGAGCTTTGGGCCGAGAACAAATGCACACAAGGTGGGGAGTGTGCGGTAAAAAACAAGGTGTGCGGCCTGAAAGGTATCGTGTGATCAATTTCTTATAAAACCATTAACACATAACATTTAACAACAATTCACACATTTAAAACATTCAATCCAATTCATTCATATCAACACATATGCAATGTAATACAAAGCAGGAAAAGAACCAGTATAAGACTCTTGAAAGTGCGAGTTGTCACATACAACCCTAATTCAAATCAAAAGCACAACTTTTCAAATATTTTTAAACCATTCAAACAGTTTATTAGGGTTTAAACATTCATCGACATAGATCTATCATCATATCTAACACTATTTCATTAAAACATACTCACATATTCATTTTAACATCTGAGCACAAACATCATCATCAAACATAGGAATGTCATCCGTTTTTGTGCAATCCTCGACCTTTTAAATCCTAAACAAGCAGGCAACTTTATCATGCATAATCATTTCAGATTTACCAATGTTTACTACCATCTGTAATTCAAACATGCATCTTTATCACACTATCAACAAGGTACAACCCATTCAAACCATTCGTAACATTAACAGTCAAATCAGACATCAAGCTAGCATCTTTATCATTTGTTTTTAACTAACACAGAGATGTTGCACTAACCGGTTGATCCGAGAGTGAAATGTGTGTGTGGAATAGGTTAGTAGATGAGCTTCCGAGAATGGTAACGGATGAATATCTTGAAGGCTGTCATAAACTTAATCAAGGAAGAAGGAGATGTAGTGTGTTTCTTGGGTTTCTTAGAGAGAGAAAGTAGGTAAGGGGAAGAGAGAGAGGATGAGAGAATGTTGGGGATTGATGGATGATGATTGCTGCCAAAAATTGAATGTCGGCTGATTGTGAATGTTTTATAACACCCTCATGATGCCACACCCTCAAAGGGTCTGGAGGGGTTTCGAGTGGGCTTGATGAGTTGGGCCATGTCATGAACGAATTGACCCATTAGCCAACGATGAGGGGTGTCGGAACCAAGAAGCCTAGCTCGAGAACAGGAGGTCTCGAGTCGGAACCTAAGGGTTTCGATTCATATATAAACATACATTTTGCACTTACATATATCTATTAACTCATACATATATATATATATATAACAGATTACACATAATACGCGATGATTATAACATAGGTTTTCATTAAATAGCTTCACATAATTGTATCATATAATAAAGTTGCACAGGAAAACCCGAAGTGTTACAACAACCTTAGTAGGAACCTCTGAATCTCAACTCGAAATCTGAGTAGCAACCTCTGGATCTCAACTCGAAATCTGAGTAGTAATCACAAGTAGCAACCACAAGTAGCAACCACGAGTAGCAACCTTTGAATCTCAACTCTAAATCTGAGTAGCAATCACGAGTAGCACCCGTGAGTAGCAACCACGAGTAGCAACTTTTAAGAAGCTTCTAGAACTTGAAACCTGCAAGACAAATTTGTTAGAGATAATATCGAAATCCCAATAAATCAGGATTTCAAAATCCAGAAGATTTCGAGAATTTTCTGAAAAATCTTCAACGATTTTCCTTGGTTTTCGCAAACACTTTCTCTGAGAATCTCCGAAGCAAATTATCACCCATTTCTTGATTATTTCAATGAACATATGATGAAATGATGATGAAAATGTTATTAACAGGACTCGAAATCTTCAGTATCAACACAGAACATTAACTCGAAAACTCCCAAACCAGCAAATCAACATAACTCATAAAACTTAAACAGAAACAATTTTCCAGCCAATTTTTGTTTCTTTGAATCTGATGCAATCAACCTTGAACCAACAATAAGAGCAAAAGCTCTGATACCAATTGTAGGTCCCTATCCCGTGGATCGTTACAAAATTGATAATCAATCAAGGGTACGGAATCCCCTTGATCAATCGATGAAACAGAAACAAGAATAAAGATGAAGAACACGAAAACCAATTCACGAACTGATCTTCTGTGATTATCAAACGTGTTGTTTACAACCACTCAAGATCACAAGAACTCATAGCCTTTTTCTGTGTTTTCTATAACTCTCTCAATCTCTGAAACTTCTACAAAACGTCTAACCTGAACCCTATAGCAACAAGCTGTTTATATACCTACACCCATATTTTGATCTGGGCTAGGCCCACCTACAATTATAAATGAATTCGGGCTAGACCAACTTGGACTTAAACAACACAAACTCAGACTGACCCATTCAAAATCCATATCGTTCACGTAACTCGAGCCTTGTAAAATATCCAAAGACCAAGCCAAAGCGGCTGTCACATAACATGCACCAACAGGATTATTCTTGTGTAATAACTTTTCTCAACCTGTGAGTGATTTCTTTTATTTTCCCCTTTTTAGTTTTATAAATTTTGGGGTGCATCATGTTATGTAACTCTTGACTTATTTTATCATTAGCATGCTATAATGCAACATGTTAATATGGATGTCTACATGTATTTTAAATGTTATGTCCTATCAGTCTATTACAACCTATCTTGTCACAGCGATCCACGGCTGACTAGGTTCCCCACGACCGTGGGTTGTAGCCTAGTATCACCACACTCTTAGATTAGTCGTTTATTCGTATGGTAATTTTATTTGTTGCTTCATATGCTTATTTGAATGTTTGTTGAATGTTATACATGTTACAATTGTTGATGATATTATCCTTTGATCCTTATACTAACCTTGAAAAACATGTTAGAAGAATTTTTCCTAAAATAAATATAAAAATACTTTATAAAATGAGAAAATTGCTCACCAACATATTTATTAACCCAAAATATATTTTTCTAACGTGATGCAGGTAATCGAGTATGAGGATCAAGAGAAGAGGACACGTATGATGAGCCTTATATACTCCTCAAAGCCACGGATTCAAGTGAAGAACTAATCTAGGTCTCATAACTTCCTTACACAATTTTTACTCCAATTCATAACGAAATTCGGTAATATTGATTCCATTTTGCTTAATTATACATGCCATATAGAACCCCGCTACCTATTTCTGTGATAGACGACAAAAAAAATCGAATTTAGAATATTGTGATTTTAGGGTTTTTGAACAATCAAATTATGAGTTTATTAATCTAGATTGATGTTTTTATGAAATTGAACATGCTAGATTGATCATTATCATGTTAGAATAGATTCTGAAATTTTTTAGATTTATTGGACATTGCATGAATTTATTGGACAATTTAACATATTATATTAGTTTATAAATTCATGGAAAATATTAACTTATCAGAAAATTATATCCCAAGTTATATATTCGATTTTTTCAACAGTCCTTTTAGTGCGTCATTCTACTAACAAATTTCATGTTTGATTTTGTAATTGATCATAATATATAGAAAATGACTAGTCATATATTTTTTTTATGAAAATGACTAATTTAATTATTACAAAATGATCATTTGAACTAAAATGATATTCTATATAGGATCTTACATAATTCTAGTTATTAGAAATTATTAGATGGATTATTAAGAAATATCAAGGATTAGAACTCAGAAAAAGATATTGTAACATATATGTATAAATTATATTATTTATTCTCATAAAATTTTGTGATATTATTTCATAGTAATATCTCCAATTGAAAAACTCACATTTATTTCATATATGAACTTATAGATGCATTTAGTGAAGTATATGCTTAGGAAAAAATGTATAGCCTATTTGAATTGGTGGGAATTTTAGGATAAGGTTTAAGACTCTAAAATATAATTAATCGTAGGTTGTCACTGTGACATCTGTGTATTTTAACCTTGTACTGTTCCGAACAACTTTGTATTTAATAAAATATGATGTTTCAATTTCAATATGTGTTTAATTATTTGTGACATTAGTACGTTTTCAATCATTGTTCAATTCCGAACTCTCAAACATGTTCTGGAAGTGAAATCATAAACCGTTACGTAAACATAATCAGTTTAACGCGACGTACACTCTGAAACTGTGACATAAGACAAACATACCCTAAATACCCTTTACATAACTTAGAAATAAGTTTCGAAGGATTCGGTATGGCAAAAACATGTTTATTCGAACTTTAGAACTATTTACGACAAAACTGCGAAACGAACATTGGTGACCGCCCGGATAATATTTAAAACCTAAAAATATTCTGTTATGATTAAAATTTTATTTTAATCAGTTTCGTGTTGAAAAATAAATTAAAACGCTTAAAAACGTTATTTTTCAAGTTTATGCGCGTATCGCGTATTACTGCGTAACACAGTGCTTCTACTGCAAAACGCAGACAACGCAGCCAGTCTCGGCAACTGAACTTTATTTCAATAATATTTTGGCGAGATTATTTTTATAGAATAATAAAAATAATGTAGAACGCCATAAACCGGGATTTAAACGCTAGATAAAATACCCGGTATCCAGTTAAATACCTGTTTTTAACCTACACATATTAAATATATGTATGGATGTATATATAAGTTGTGTGTTGTCATATGCACATATTAAGTTTGCCACTTCTCTTCTCATCCTTGCCACTTGTTGGTTTCCTTGATACATGAAATCCTTTATAAACTCCTCCAAAATCCTTCAAAGATCACTAAACAAATCAAACCAAATCTACACTCCACTCCCTTCCTATCTCTCCTCCCAAAACCGTAACCCCACCCCCACACCCATCTTCATCTTCATCTTCTTCAACCTTGTTCTTGAGAATCAAGCTCCATTCCAAGCTAAATTCAAGTTGGTGTGAAGATCCAAAGGAGTTTCCAAGGTGTTTTCAAGTGATTTCAAGCTCCATATCATCAAAATCTCATTAACAAGTTACTTGAATCTTGAAGGTATAAAGTTTATGTTTAAATCATACTTTTGATTCTTGGTTGTTCTTGATGATTTGAAGTTTCTCTTGAATCTTGGAATTTTTCACAAACTTGAAATCTAAAAAGAAAGGGGTCTTGATACAAAATAAAAAGGGTGATGTATATGTGTGTATATAACCGTACATATATATATATGTGTGTGTATGAGCTTTGAGTTTGATTTCTTGATAAGTAGTTGTTTAGGATGTTTGCTTGCATGAACAAGATTATGTACTAGTATGTTAGAGATATAAAGAAGTGATTAAATCATGAGTTATACTTTGGAATAATGCTAGTATTTTGACATGTAAATGGCTAAAAATTTATTAGACATATTAGAGAATTTTTAAGTTGTTGCTTGTTCTTGAATGATAGTTAAAATGCAAGGGTTTGATGATTTGTGGATGATATGATAAATGTTCAAATACATCAGCAAATAAACATGAATAAGTTGCATATTTGATGCATTTAGATTGATATAAAATGATGTTGATATGATAGTGTGCTTTAGACACTTGTACATAAGAATACATGTTGATTTAAAGCTCAAGAAATGATAAAAAAAATGATTGTATGACAAATTTTTTTTAGAACAGATTATAACCACTAAAAATAACATTATTTGATATATTATAATGGCATGAAACTTTGACATAGGTTTGATAGCTTTGCATGTTGTACATATAGCTTAGAAAGTGGTAAAATATGTGAAATTTGCATGATTTATGTGAGACATGCACTATCATGAGTATAACCACTATTTTATTCAGTAAATAACATGGGTTATGTTAAAATATCAAGTCGTTTCGATTTGGGATGGTTAGGGTAACGTTTGATGCAAAACTATGCGGTAAAACGGATAAAAAATCGGCTTTTCGGAGGATTTTCATAAAACTGTTTTAGATCAGTAAGTAAACTGATATTTTTGATGTAAACATAATTATTTTAACTTATATTAAGTTTACTTGGTGTTTGGTTAGTCATACGTGACTTCCGGCGCCCAAAAACGTTACCAAATCGCTAAAATACGTGTTTTTTCAACATACAATATAATGAGTTGTTCATGGGTAAATTTTATGTGTTACAATTTGTTATGTGTTTTATAATATGTGTATGATGACATGTTTATAGTTGACAAGATTATGTGTGTTACGATATTTATATTATGTCACTAAAAGTATATATTACGACGCGCAAATCGTAGATATATTGCTTATAACATGATGAGGGTCACCAATAAAATCGTTCAAGTCACAAAGCTTTTTAAAATATATATGAACTCATATATATATATATAAATACACCAATATAATAAAAAATAATAACTTTTCGAGAAATCTCAAGGTTATGTGAAAATTCTAAGTATCGGAGAAACTTATGTATTTTTGTGAGTTTTGATTATTAAATCGTTCTTATTTAATTTAGGATGAATAAACAATTTGAGGGATTGTGTTAACATATAAAAATGCACCCAAAGGTGAGTACATAGATCCCCTCTTTTTACATGTTTTGTGGTAACTATGTGAGTACATAGATCCCCTCTTTTTACATGTTTTGTGGTAACTATGTGAGTACATAGTTCCCCTATTTTACTGTTTTTGATTGTTTTGGGGTGATTCATATGTATCAAAACGATTTCGATATTTTAACGATGATTTCAAAAACGATTAAGATGGTATATACTAAATTAATAACGATTTCGACAATGTGAACGAACTTGTTGGTTGTAGTTACATAACGAATGACATTTTTTAATTTTGGCCGAACCGACCAGTATTAGGTTATGGTACCATAGGATCTGACATATCCCGTTATCAGACTGCACCCATGGTTATGTGTGGGTTAGGTGGGTAACGACTGAATCTGTGATTGTTAACTTACCCTTTGGTGGTTTGTTAATGCGAGAAGCAAGATAGTCGAGTCACGAAGGTTTGAATGTTATTAGGGGACGACCAAAAATAGTTTTCACAATTAAAACGAGGATGATTAAACGACTTAAACGGGTTAACGATTTTGAAACGATGTCACTTAACGATGTTTTCGAAAGGATATAAACCATACGAGTTTTATTAACGAGTTAATACGAGATGTTTTACAATTTGGTTTACTAAAACAAATGTTTTTGGGTTAAGAATCATGGCTACGAGGTTTTATAAATTATAACCCACTTGATTTGAGTTAGTTAATTATGTTGCAATATTATACTCTTATCAAAACAAGGTCTTTAATAAGGTATTGCAACATGTAAACTAGCCATGAATCCGATACTCTTATTAAACCTATGTACTCGCCAGCATTTCTTTGCTGACTTTGTTTTTACATATGTTTCAGGTGATGTTTCTTGATGTTGATTGCTAGGATCCATGAGTCACATAGGATCTGGACGAGGCCTTAGTGACATAATAACAATGATAGTCGATATATAACTTGTTTGTTTCATGCTAAAACAATGTAAATTACTTAATGAATAAATAAAACGAAACTCTTTTGTATCCATGGTTGTGAAACAATAATTCTGTTACAACAGTCCCCGATATTTCCGCAACAATTTGTTGTTTTACGTGGTCGGGGTGTGACAGAAGAGTTGGTATCAGAGCCAATGGTTATAGGGAATTAGGTTATTAGTAATGTTTTGACCTAGACTATAACTTTCTAGGACCCCAACGCAAGTTGATTTGCGTTTAGATTTTTTTAAAAACAAAACCGTCACCTATCCTTAGGTGATAACCACAACGAGAACACAAAATCTGAATCTGCTTCGAAAATTAATCATCCGTTCTAGGATGATTGATTACTAGGTTTTGAACCCTCTGTTATAAGGTTTTGAACCCTTCCAGTTTGACTCATTTTTGGCTTAGTGCCTTCTAAGTTTTCAAAATCTCGTCAAAGTTTGGGTCTAAATAATGTGAACACGTGCAAACTGGAAGAGTGAATGCCTGTACCCTGAGTTTTCTGTCTAAGGCTAGAGTGTTCGTATAAATCCACATAATCGTACCAGTCACTCTTACCTGGGAACTCTTGGGGTGAGTGTTCACTTATAGGCGAACATGTCTTCGCGATACATTATTTTGACTCATTACTTTGATTAGTCACTACGTGTCGTTTGTTTGTTCGAGGTAACAAACAAATGATCGCCTTCCTTATGTTTCGTCGATATTTTCAATACCTCTTTTTTTTTCCTAATTATCGACCTCACTCGTTTCTCATATTTCTTTGTTAGACAATGCCTCCTCGACGTGATGCACAATCTTTTACTGCTGAAGAAGTCGCAGCCCTTGTCTCTCAGCAAATGGCTGCTGTGCTTCCAGGCGTTGTGACCCAAATCCACGAGCTATACAACAACAATAATAATAACAATGCACAATGTAATTTCAATTCCGCTAAGCCGCTAAAGTTTTCTGGGTCACAAGGAGCAACTGCGCTCCTTCAATGGTTCGAAAGTATCGAGAGCACATTCAGACATGTGCAATGTCCGGATGGGCGTAAGGTTGAATTTGCATTAAGTGTGTTTGAGAAGCGTGCTCTTACATGGTGGAACGGAGTGATGCGCGATAGGGGTGCCGAAGTGGCATTGGCACAAACATGGGAAGAGCTTCGAGCTCTCATGATGAAAGAGGTTTGTCCCCGTCATGAAATTCGAGCTTTGGAACGAGAGTTTGACGACCTAAAACAAGATGGGGGAGAACACCGTGCGTATATGGATCGATTTGAGGAACTCAGTCTTTTGTGTCCTACTATGGTTACCCCGTTGGAGAAAGCGATAGAGAGGTATATCGATGGTTTAGCCGATTCCATACAGGATATTGTGACTGGCGTTAATCCTACTACTGTTCGTCACGCGATCGAGTTATCTGCTACCCTGACTGAGTCGCAAGTCTGGAAGGGTAAACTTACCTGCAGGGGTGATAAGAAGAAGTCGACCGAATCTGTCTAGGAAAAGGGTAAGGGTAAGAAAGGTGAGTCGTCGAAGAAGTCGAGAAAGCGAAAGGGTTCTCAGAGCTTTGCAGTTACTGCTCAGAACCCTCAGAACCCACCAGCTCAACCGCCTGCGAAGAAAGCGTATGCTGGTACCACACCTCATTGTGCTCGCTGCAACGGTCATCATGTTGCACAACAAGCTTGTAAGCAATGCACAACGTGTGGTAAGCTTGGGCATCTGGCCAACATCTGTCGTTTGGGTCAGAATCAGATTATTCAGAATCAAGCTCAAGTTCAGGGGAATGCTGCTAGATTCCCACCGGGTTCATGTTTCAATTGTGGAGAGTTTGGTCACTTCCACAACAACTGTCCGAGGTTGGCGAATGCAAATGCGAATCCGAACGTGAATGTCAACGCGAATGTGAATCCCGCTCGTGGACGAGCATTCAATCTGAATGCAAACGAGGCTCGAGCTGACAACCTCGTTGTCAATGGTACGTTTCTTGTTAACAATCGACCTGCATCTATTCTTTTTTATTCTGGTGCCGATAGAAGTTTTGTTTCATTATCTTTTGAACCTTTTCTTGCGATACCTAGAACTAAACTGAGGAAACCCTTATCTGTTGAAGTTGCTAATGGTAAACCTCTTGTTCTCAATTCTGTTGTTCGTGATTGTCAGTTAAACCTTAATAACCATCTTTTTCCCATTGACCTCACGCCGATGCAACTTGGGAGTTTTGATATTATCGTGGGGATGGATTGGTTAACCAAACATCATGCTAAGGTGGTTTGTTTCGATAAGATTGTTCGTATTCCTCTTCCGTCTGGCGATGTTCTGGAAGTTCGTAGCGAGAAGCCATCTGGTGGTTTGAAGCTTATGTCGTGTACAAAGGCCCAAAGTTATTTGCGAAAAGGATGTGTTGCTTTCCTGGCACATGTCACCGAGGAGAAAGGCAAAAGCAAGAGTATTCAGGATATTCCGATTGTTCGGGATTATCCAGAGGTGTTTCCCGATGAACTGCCTGGTTTGCCTCCAGTTCGTCAAGTCGAGTTTCATATTGACCTTGTACCCAATGCCAACCCGATTGCGAAAGCACCTTATCGTCTTGCACCGTCGGAGATGCAAGAGTTATCAAAATAGCTTCAAGAGTTTCCTGATAAAGGATTCATCCGTCCGAGCTTTTCGCCTTGGGGAGCTCATGCCCTCTTTGTGAAAAAGAAAGATGGATCTTTTCGAATGTGTATCGATTATCGTGAGCTTAATAAGCTTACCATCAAGAATCGATATCCCCTACCTAGAATTGATGATCTCTTCAACCAGCTGCAAGGTGCTTCATGCTTTTCCAAGATCGATCTGCGATCTGGGTATAATCAACTTCGTGTACTCGAAGAAGATATTCCCAAAACTGCATTCCGTATGAGATATGGGCACTACGAGTTCACTGTCATGCCTTTTGGTTTGACAAATGCCCCAGCTATCTTCATGGACTTAATGAATAGGGTTTGTAAACCTTATTTAGATAAGTTCATCATTGTGTTCATCGACGATATTCTCATTTATTCAAAGTCTCAAGCCGACCACGAGCAGCACCTTCGTTTGACCTTGGAACTTCTGAAGAAGGAACAACTTTTTGCTAAATTCTCCAAGTGTGAATTTTGGCTTAGAGAAGTTCAGTTTTTGGGTCATATAGTCAACGAGCAGGGTATTCATGTAGATCCATCCAAGATAGCTGTTATTAAGGATTGGAATACACCGACGACACCTACAGATATTTGATCATTTCTTGGTCTTGCTGGTTACTATCGTTGATTCATTTCTAATTTCTCAAAGATCGCGGTTCCACTCACTGCTTTAACTCAGAAAAATAAGCCTTTTTAGTGGGGACCTAAGCAAGAAGAAGCGTTCCAAACGCTGAAACGGAAGCTCTGTGATGCTCCTGTTTTATCTCTACCTGAGGGAAACGATGATTTTGTTGTCTATTGTGACGCATCGAGTCTAGGACTTGATTGCGTTCTTATGCAACGAGGTAAAGTCATAGCTTATGCGTCTAGACAGCTGAAAATTCACGAGAAGAACTATACGACTCATGATCTTGAATTAGGAGCTGTGGTTTTCGCACTTAAAATCTGGAGACACTACCTCTATGGAACGAAGCGTGTGGTTTTCACAGACCACAAAAGTCTCCAGCATATTCTCAATCAGAAGGAGCTGAACATGAGGCAACGACGTTGGGTTGAACTCTTAAACGATTATGATTGCGAGATCCGCTACCATCCTGGTAAGGCGAATGTCGTAGCCGATGCGCTTAGTCGAAAGGAACGAGTCAAGCTTCATTCTGTTCAAACTCTATCTGATATTCAATCTCGTGTCCTTCAAGCTCAACGATCTTGTGTGATCAAAGGCTTATTGAAATATGAGCTACCGCTTCAACTCGAACTTAAACTCGAAACGAAGGACGATGGGTTGCTATATTTCAAGGATCATTTGTGGATTCTGAAACAAGACGATCTTTGCACCTTGGCAAATCTCACAAGTCTCGATATTCTATCCATCCTGGTGCTGATAAAATGTACAAGGATCTTCGTACTCAGTTCTGGTGGCCTGGTATGAAGAAGGATGTTGCCTTGTATGTATCGAAATGCCTAACTTGCCTCAAAGTCAAGGCTGAACATCAACGACCTTCTGGTTTGCTTGAACAACCAGAGATACCGGTTTGGAAGTGGGAGAACATTGCAATGGATCTCATCACTAAGTTACCGCGTACATCTAAAGGCCACGATGCTATTTGGGTTGTTATCGATCGATTAACGAAATCAGCTCATTTTATACCGATTCGCGAGGATCTATCTGCTGATAAACTTGCAAAGATTTATGTTGATGAGATTGTATCACGGCATGGTGTTCCTTTGGATATCATTTCCGATCGTGATGCTTGGTTTTCATCTCATTTTTGGAAGACCATGCAATCTACGTTGGGAACCCAACTGAATCTAAGCACTGCTTATCATCCCCAAACAGATGGACAATCTGAGAGAACGATTCAAACTTTGGAGGATATGCTTAGGGCATGCGTGATAGACTTTGGTGGTAATTGGGATTCTCATCTTCCACTGATCGAGTTCTCTTACAACAACAGTTATCATGCTAGTATTAATATGGCACCATTCGAAGCTCTCTACGGTCGAAAATGTCGTTCACCTGTCTGTTGGAATGAGATCGGTGAAGCTCAGCTTACTGGACCTGAGCTCATTCTGGAAACAACAGACAAAATCAAGAAAATCCGCGATAATCTTGTGACAGCTCAAAGCCGTCAAAAGAGTTATGCGGATATGTGACGCAAGCCCTTAGAATTTCAAATTGGAGACCGTGTCCTACTCAAGGTGTCACCTTGGAAGGGAGTGGTGAGATTTGGAAAGAAAGGAAAACTTGCACCCCAATATGTTGGACCATTTAAGATTGTTGAAAGAATTGGAAAAGTTGCCTATCGACTAGAGCTACCTCCAGAGCTTGGAAATATTCATCCGACTTTTCACGTGTCCAATTTGCGAAAGTGTTTAGCTGATGTTGATCTTCACATTCCTCTCGACGAGATTCAAATCGATGAAATGATGCACTTTGTCGAGAAACCAGTGGAGATAGTGGACGGTACATTCAAACAGTTGAAGAACAAACGGATTCGATTGGTCAAAGTTCGCTGGGAATCCAAACGTGGCCCCGAGTTTACTTGGGAACGTGAGGACCAGATGAAGACAAAATATCCGCATTTGTTTTCACAAGTTTCCTCTAAGTAAAAATTTCGGGACGAAATTTCCTAAAGTAGGGGAGACTGTGACATATGTGTATTTTAACCCTTGTACTGTTCCGAACAACTTTGTATTGAATAAAATATGATGTTTCAATTTCAATATGTGTTTAATTATTTGTGACATTAGTACATTTTCAATCATTGTTCAATTCCGAACTCTCAAACCTTTTCTGGAAGTGAAATCATAAACCGTTACGTAAACATAATCAGTTTAACGCGACGTACACTCTGAAACTGTGACATAAGACAAACATACCCTAAATACCCTTTACATAACTTAGAAATAAGTTTCGAAGGATTCGGTATGGCAAAAACATGTTTATTCGAACTTTAGAACTATTTACGACAAAACTGCGAAACGAACGTTGGTGACCGCCCGGATAATATTTAAACCCTAAAAATATTCTGTTATGATTAAAATTTTATTTTAATCAGGTTCGCGATGAAAAATAAATTAAAACGCTTAAAAACGTTATTTTTCAAGTTTAAGCGCGTACCGCGTATTACTGCGTAACACAGTGCTTCTACTACAAAACGCAGACAACGCAGCCAGCCTGGGCAACTGAACTTTATTTTAGAAATATTTTGGCGAGATTATTTTTATAGAATAATAAAAATAATTTAGAACGCCATAAGTCGGGATTTAAACGCTAGATAAAATACCCGGTATCCAGTTAAATACCTGTTTTTAACCTACACATATTAAATATATGTATGGATGTATATATAAGTTGTGTGTTGTCATATGCACATATTAAGTTTGCCACTTCTCTTCTCATCCTTGCCACTTGTTGGTTTCCTTGATACATGAAATCCTTTATAAACTCCTCCAAAATCCTTCAAAGATCACTAAACAAATCAAACCAAATCTACACTCCACTCCCTTCCTATCTCTCCTCCCAAAACCGTAACCCCACCCCCACACCCATCTTCATCTTCATCTTCTTCAACCTTGTTCTTGAGAATCAAGCTCCATTCCAAGCTAAATTCAAGTTGGTGTGAAGATCCAAAGGAGTTTCCAAGGTGTTTTCAAGTGATTTCAAGCTCCATATCATCAAAATCTCATTAACAAGTTACTTGAATCTTGAAGGTATAAAGTTTATGTTTAAATCATACTCTTGATTCTTGGTTGTTCTTGATGATTTGAAGTTTCTCTTGAATCTTGGAATTTTTCACAAACTTGAAATCTAAAAAGAAAGGGGTCTTGATACAAAATAAAAAGGGTGATGTATATGTGTGTATATAACCGTACATATATATATGTGTGTGTATGAGCTTTGAGTTTGATTTCTTGATAAGTAGTTGTTTAGGATGTTTGCTTGCATGAACAAGATTATGTACTAGTATGTTAGAGATATAAAGAAGTGATTAAATCATGAGTTATACTTTGGAATAATGCTAGTATTTTGACATGTAAATGGCTAAAAATTTATTAGACATATTTGAGAATTTTTAAGTTGTTGCTTGTTCTTGAATGATAGTTAAAATGCAAGGGTTTGATGATTTGTGCATGATATGATAAATGTTCAAATACATCAGCAAATAAACATGAATAAGTTGCATATTTGATACATTTAGATTCATATAAAATGATGTTGATATGATAGTGTGCTTTAGGCACTTGTACATAAGAATACATGTTGATTTAAAGCTCAAGAAATGATAAAAAAATGATTGTATGACAAAAATGTTTTAGAACAGATTATAACCACTAAAAATAACATTATTTGATATATTATAATGGCATGAAACTTTGACATTGGTTTGATAGCTTTGCATGTTGTACATATAGCTTAGAAAGTGGTAAAATATGTGAAATTTGCATGCTTTATGTGCTTTATGTGAGACCTGCACTATCATGAGTATAACCACTATTTTATTCAGTAAATAACATGGGTTATGTTAAAATATCAAGTCATTTCGATTTGGGATGGTTAGGGTAACGTTTGATGCAAAACTATGCGGTAAAACGGTTAAAAAATCGGCTTTTCGGAGGATTTTCATAAAACTATTTTAGATCAGTAAGTAAACTGATATTTTTGATGTAAAAATAAGTATTTTAACTTATATTAAGTTTTCTTGGTGTTTGGTTAGTCATACGTGACTTCCGGCGCCCAAAAACGTTACCAAATCGCTAAAATACGTGTTTTTTCAACATACACTATAATGAGTTGTTCATGGGTAAATTTTATGTGTTACAATGTGTTATGTGTTTTATAATATGTGTATGATGACATGTTTATAGTTGACAAGATTATGTGTGTTACGATATTTATATTATGTCACTAAAAGTATATATTACGACGCGCAAATCGTAGATATATTGCTTATAACATGATGAGGGTCACCAATAAAATCGTTCAAGTCGCAAATCTTTTTAAAATATATATGAACTCATATATATATAAATACACCAATATAATAAAAAATAATAACTTTTCAAGAAATCTCAAGGTTATGTGAAAATTCTAAGTATCGGAGAAACTTATGTATTTTTGTGAGTTTTGATTATTAAATCGTTCTTATTTAATTTAGGACGAATAAACAATTTGAGGGATTGTGTTAACATATAAAAACGCACCCAAAGGTGAGTACATAGATCCCCTCTTTTTACATATTTTGTGGTAACTATGTGAGTACATAGATCCCCTCTTTTTACATGTTTTGTGGTAACTATGTGAGTACATAGTTCCCCTATTTTACTGTTTTTGATTGTTTTGAGGTGATTCATATGTATCAAAACGATTTCGATATTTTAACGATGATTTCAAAAACGATTAAGATGGTTTATACTAAATTCATAACGATTTCGACAATGTGAACGAACTTGTTGGTTGTAGTTACATAACGAATGACATTTATTAATTTTAGCCGAACCGACCAGTATTATGTTATGGTACCATAGGATCTGACAAATCCCGTTATCAGACTGCACCCATGGTTATGTGTGGGTTAGGTAGGTAACGACTGAATCTGTGATTGTTAACTTACCCTTTGGTGGTTTGTTAATGGGAGAAGCAAGTTAGTTGAGTCACGAAGGTTTGAATGTTATTAGCGAGACGACCAAAAATAGTTTTCACAATTAAAACGAGGATGATTAAACGACTTAAACGGGTTAACGATTTTGAAACGATGTCACTTAACGATGTTTTCGAAAGGATATAAACCATACGAGTTAATACGAGATGTTTTACAATTTGGTTTACTAAAACAAATGTTTTTGGGTTAAGAATCATGGCTACGAGGTTTTATAAATTATAACCCGCTTGATTTGAGTTAGTTAATTATGTTTCAATATTATACTCTTATCAAAACAAGGTCTTTAATAAGGTATTGCAAAATGTAAACTAGCCATGAATCCGATACTCTTATTAAATCTATGTACTCGCCAGCATTTCTTTGCTGACTTTGTTTTTACATATGTTTCAGGTGATGTTGCTTGATGTTGATTGCTAGGATGCTTGAGTCACATAGGATCTGGACGAGGCCTTAGTGACATAATAACAATGATAGTCGATATATAACTTGTTCGTTTCATGCTAAAACAATGTAAATTACTTAATGAATAAATAAAATGAAACTCTTTTGTATCCATGGTTGTGAAACAATAATTCTGTTACAATACTCCCCGACGTTTCCGTCACGATTTGTTGTTTTTCGTGGTCGGGGTGTGACAGTCACACTTTGAACTAATAAATTCTAATCAAGATTAGATTCATTTGTATATATATATATATATAAGTATGATCAGGAAGACGAGATAAGCTTCAATACTTTTATGGATGAAGATAACGGTGTTGTGCCTGAAACTCAATTTTAACAATATAATTTGGGTGAAGATGAAGAAGGTGATGATGAAGATTTTCACGATGATGATGAAGGTCATGATGAAGAGGGTGAAGTGAGTGGTGAATCCGCCAATCATACGAAAAGTGTGGACCAGATCGTACGACTCACCGGGCAAACCTTTTTGGAAAACGGTTCAAAAAAATTACAAACAACATGTGTGGACCAGATCGTACGACTCACCAACTCAATTCAAAATGGAAAGCTATCTACATTTAAATGAATGCATTCAACGGTTATTGGATTCAAGCGGTAATATTCTTACTAAATATGTAGTATTAACATATATATATATATATTTATAAGAAGTATTTTTCTATTAAATTTTAATCATATGGTAACGTCTTAAAGGGAGTGGTTGTCACGATCTTCAAGTGATGATACAAGCTTTGAAGGATTACAAAAAGATTGTCCCAACGGTTTTACGCACGTTGACACACGTGAGATTATTCGAGAATGTGTGAAATGATCCAAAGTACCTACAATGGGTGAAGAGCCGGGAACTAATTATGATAAGAGACGAAAGTTTTCCGAATCTGACAGTTACCAAACATCCACACCCACAACACCCAATGATTCCTTCTTAAGTGGTGGTATGCCGGATCTCAACGAAAACAACCCACCAACAGGACCACAAAGGAAAAATAAAATGGTGGCTGAGTTGCCAAGGAAATCCGTAATAGCCGAGGAACTTGAGGCATATAGAGATATGAAGCTAGTCGTGCCTAAACAGTTGTTGGACATTCAAACGGAGAAGGTAAAACAAGAATCGCCTTGTTGGAACAACAACATGATTTCCAAAAGAAGCATCAGTTTGACCATGACCTTGACACGTTTATAAAACCACCCGATCATACTTGAGGTTCAATGTTGGAAGTAATCCTAAGCTATTGAGAAAACCAGGACAATTAATCGTAATTTGTATTGTTTTTTATGAATGTAATTTTTTTATTCTTATGCATGTTTTCTAATTTCATTTTTAGGAATTTATATTTTTGAATTTCTTGCAAAGTATTAATTATATATGTGTTTATTTTTTATAATTATAATAAAAAGAAAGAGGGTAGGATGGTCTAAGTGGTGGCATTAAAGAAAGTAGAAGGGGGTAGTGGATTAGAGCTAAGCATTTGGGACTTGGTACTGGTACCAGTACCGAATTTCCCGTATTGAAATTTTTTCGGTACCGATACGGTAAGCACTTTTTAGCATTTTCGGTACTGGTATTTATGATTTGGTACGGTACCGGTATTTTACCAAATTTTACACACAAATACTGGTACCATACCTAACATTTTCGGTTTCGGTACCATATTTGGCGTTTTTCGGTTTCGATACCGAGCTCATCCCTACAGTGGATGGTTTAAGTGATGGCGTAAGAAGATTGAAGTGAGTTAGAGTAAGGGATTTGGTTTAAGCACCCTTCCCCCCTAATAATAGGGAAAACTTGTGTTGGTGATCCCTACATATAGTAGGGAGACGCAATGTGGTGATCCCTTTAACGAGCGTCAAACAGAGTTATGTATGTGGGGCCTATTGATTTTAACTAATTTGAATTTTTCATTTTTGATTTCCTTTTTCTTTTTATATTGTCTAAATGTGGTGTTAATGTCACGCCATGGAAGTTAACGTTAAAGTCCCCCCTCCCCTCTGCTTTTGTGGTACATACGTGGTATTGATGTGACGTGATAAAGCCACTAAACACTTTATCCCACAACATATAGCCTAATAGATGAAAATTGAAAGGCCAATGATCTCTAGATCAAGTGGTGGAAGGCTTGCATTTCTCTTGAGAGATGCAAGTTCAACTCTCACTTGGTGCATAGTGAGGAATTGGTGGGCAATGATAAGAGATCCAAAGGACCTGGGTTCGATACTTGAGCCAAACAGGTTTTACCGGTAATTTCACCGTCGTGCCTACGGGCGGGTAGGTTACCGGCTTTTCTCCGAAATTGGTGGTGGACTTGGGTTACTCTCGGAGTACTCCGTTTGGTCCAGTGGATGCCCCGAAAGTGTTCGGGATTAATTCTGTTGGCCATTAAAAAAAAGGATGAAAATTGAAAGTATGATATATCTCAATCAATTAGATAAATGACTGGTGATTCCTACCATGATTATGGAGAATATCAACAAAGTAATATCCACCACAGCACTTGTAAATCCTTGTGTTTATGTGATGATAACTTACAAACCAACCAGCGAAGGTATATAAAAAGTAGGGAGAATAATTAAAATGACATAGTCATCCGGTCATCCCCACATCTTCTTATAATTGGTACCCATGTAAGTTGGTGTATTCTTTTTGTTAATTTCATTTTGTAAAAATATAGCGAATATATTTTTACACTCATTTTTAATTAGATAGTAAGACTTAAACAAAAATCCTATTTGGGGATTAATTTTATAGGACTACTTACCCATGTTCATATATTATGACTTCCTACTAGAAAAGTTGTGAGTACCTATAGAAAAGCAATAAGTTATAGCATGTGTTGTATATATTTCGATATATAATGATTTTATAATATAATTGCTTAAAAACAACTTTAGAATCATCCTAAGTACTTTGCAAGGAAGTACATATGAGAATTCTTGTTTCCATAATTATACCAAACAGTTATGGGATGATCCAAAAACTTGAATACAAACGGAGGTGAAAATTAAGTGCGGATACTTGCTTCATGGAATAAAAGAATATAGAGTAAATTACGATTTTGGCCTATGTGGTTATGTTATTTTTACCCTTTTAGCCCAATTAAGTTATAGTCTGTGGCTATATTACTTTTACTTTTAGAGGCCAAAAGAGTTAAAAAAAAGACGTTGAACGTTTAGATGTTAAAAGATTCTTTTTGGGCTTAAAGAGTAAAGGTGATATAACTACAGGGGCCAAAATCTTAATTTACTCAAGAATATAATATATTCTCAAACTTTTATCACGATAGTAAAACTGTTAATGATTATTACGACTTAAAACTTAAATATCTCAAGTTATGATTGTTATGGGTGAAATTCTGAGCCCATATCCTTGATAGTATCTTGAATTATATCTTGGTTATATGATAAATGTTCACAACCAGGATGCTGAATCAGGATATTGGTAACATCCTGATACTTTATCCTGAGGATTACTAACGAATTACGTGCAGGAGTATGAGTACAAGTTCACAACGTTCATGAAGACTTCTTCCCCTGAAGACTCGGTTCAAGTTGTTCGAAGAAGAACGTTGAAGCCGCATTACTTGGTCTTCAACGTTCATGTGGGAATATTCGCTGGCATCCCCCTATTTTAGGAGATTTAGTTTCCATTTTGTAACTATAAATATACGGATAAACCAGATCATCTAGGACATGACATTCACTACCTCGAGCTTTCATACTTTCTCTCGCAATTTACACACTTTCTGAAAAATATTGTAACACTTAGCAACGATTTGGTCAATATCCTGCACTGTATCCTGATATTTGAAGTAATAAGAAGAACTAGGGAGCTGCGATTGTCAGCTCCTGAGGTTTTGTGCCGGCGATCTAGATTGATCAAGGGCTTTCCTCGTACATCTCGTGTCACCCTTTACTTTTTAGCTCATTGTTTGATTGTTGATATAGCTCGATATCCTGAGCTATATCCTGAAAACTGTTTTTGCAAACCCTATATTCAGATTATTTTCAACACATTAAGTTAGCACACTACCTCACTAAACTAATTTGATTACTAAATTGCTTAAGTAATTTTTGACCAAAACAATTTGGCGCCCACCGTGGGGCAAGTGGTGCTATTTCTACTAAAAGCTTTCTTAAAATCACTACTTGGTTTCCTATTTTCAAAACTTTTTGCCACACTATTTTCAATGGCCTCAAAATCAAACATGAGCCCTTCTACCGTGTCTGCTACAACCTCTGCAACAATTGGTTCGGTGCTTCCACCACCTCCGAGGACACAAGCATCTTCACAGCCTTAGGCTCCTCCAAGAACGACCGAAACTCATGCGGCTCAGGATATTATCCCCAATCAGAATGTTCAAGGATCTGCTGCATCAGGGAGAACCCCTATTATGGCTTCTAATGATGAAATTTTAACTTTGTTTGGTAGTATACATGATCAGATGAAGCAGCAGCAGGAAACAAATCAAATGGTGATAAGAGAAATACAGCTTTTAAAGTCCAGCTCAAGTAGGCCTGCTGAGGATACTGTCACTCCCATGCAGCCAAGAGCATTGAACTTCAGTTCGGCAGTAAATACCGAGGATAACAGGGGAAATATTGTACCTATTCATCTCCGGAGTGATACTCCTGAGATACCCTCATCAGTCAGGGTATCGACCATGAGAAGCTCAGGATGTGCTCCAGGATATGGCCAGAATCCTCAGGCTGGTAACGTGTCTAATAACACTAATACTCTTGCTACTAACTGTGTTGGATCTTTGCAGGATGCAGGTGTAACCTCAGCGCTCTCTAGGGAGCTTCAGAAGTTGAAGGATATGATATCCAGTGTACCCGGGGTTGTTCAGCCCATTCTAGAAGTGTCCCAGGATAGTCACAGGATATCTCGGTTTGCATATCCCATTTGTGATGCTGAAATTCCAAAAAGATTTCAAACTCCCAACATGAAGCTCTATGATGGGACCACGGATCCTGAAGAGCATATCGCTCAGTATAGGGAAAGGATGGAAATTAACCCTATCCCTCTGGATCTCAAGGAAGTATGCCTTTGCAAGGGTTTTGATTCTACTCTAACAGGATCAGCCTTAAAATGGCTCCTAAACGTTCCACCTCATTCAATTACATCATTTGCTCACTTAGTTAATTTATTTAATAGTCAATTTTCTTGCAGTCGAAGTTTTGAAAAACTAACTAGTGACCTCTACAGGATAACTCAAGGTCCCCAAGAATCGTTGAGGGATTACATGAACAAGTTTAGCAGGGAGTCCTTAGATATCCCACATCTTGACGTTGCTACGGCTATGCATGCTTTCAAGATGGGATTGAAAGCTCCTTGTTTGGATTTCTGGGAGAATAACTTTCAAAGATCGGGGGCAGACACTTGTTATATTTGACACTTTGTTTCTTACTAGTATCCTCTTCCTTCTCTTTATCTTGGAAAGCTTCAAGACCTGCAACAGTATGATAAACTCGATCAATCAAATAATCACATGTTGTATAACTCAACAGTAACCTTTTGATTCTTTCACTCTCAATCTTTTCGAGTTCCAAATATTTCTTTAACTGTGCACAATCTTCAATGTACTCATTAATAACCTTCTGCTTTGACATTAATGTTGAGTTCATCTTTTTCATAGCAGCCTCAATTTCTGAATTTGTCTTTTTCAGACCATTCACTGTGTTGTTCAAAACATCGTATGACTCTTTCACATACTTCACATCGGACAACAAATTTTCTTTTATCTTTTCCAGTTCACTAATCTTCTTGTCTTTCTCATCACAATGTTTGCAAGATTCTGAACATTTCTCACATGGTTTAACGATCTCAACTATCTTTTCAACCTCGGCAATCTTATCAACTTCAACAATTTTTTCTACCTCGACGATTTTCTCAACTTCGACAAGTTTCTCAACTTCGACTATTTTTTCAATCTCAACAATTTTCTCTACCACTTTTTCAATCACTAATTCAACATTTTGTTCTTCAGTTTTCATCTTTGTCTTGTCATTAGCTAATTTTAATTCTTCCAGCTCTCTTTTTAAACTTGCGATCTTCTTCTCATACAGCATCTCAACTTTATCTGCAAAAAACAAATTAAAACTATCAGGATCTATACCTTTTCTAGTTTTATTAAGATATTCTTCTTCATCATCGGTATCCATATCACTTCCTAAATCTGGAAAAATCGGTATTCTTTTCGACTGAGATTTTACTGATTTTGCTTCCAAAATTTGAGCAACAAATCCTGAACCCGGTGGAATGTATTTATCCCAGCTAAACCCCTCTGCAACTTTTTCATCATCTTGATTAACAAGACAAGCTTTCTTTCTATCTTCAATAGCACGTGCATGTGCCATTTGTGGTTGCTCAACAATCTGATGAAAAATGGATTTCTGATAATAATCATTCTTTTCTGATCCTCTTGTTGCTTCTTGATTTTTACATTCTCGTTTAAAGTGTCCTTTTCCTTTGCAACGAAAACAGGTAACTTTTGACTTGTCAAATCCTAATGGAGAATTAGCCAATCCCCGAAACTCATCTCTACATGTGATTTGTTGAAATTTTTCTGCCCTTCTAACAGCACTAGCCATACACCATTTGACATCCATCAACTCAAGTTCCTCTGCATCAATTTGGTCATAATCTTCTTTTGTAAGCATCGGATTTCCATTTTTGCAAGCAATCAAACTTTCATATGATTCCAACATAGCAACGAGTGATGCCATGTGTTGCTTAGCTATTTCTGGAGACAAATTTTGACCATTTTGAATGTTTAAAGTAACATTGCATTACAGATTTGTAGAATTCTGTTGTTGAGGACTTGGTGTTGTAAAATTTGGATCAAAGCTTAAATATGAGGACGAAGATCCACCACTTTGAGTCACAGTACTTCCCTTTGTTCCAGACGAGCTATCAGCACTGAAACCAGTTTGAATCTTTGGGCTTGGAGTAACTTCAAATTTGTTTCCTCTGTAGTATAAACTAACATCTTGTTGAGCATTTGGATTCTTCATGATTGCTGTTTTCTGAATATCCAACTCGTGCTCTTCAATCTTCTGAATAAACTGTGCCAGATTCATATTTTCAGATTTTCTCGTGTGTTTAAGAATCATCAAATAAGTTCCCCATTTCTGCTGTGGTAATGCATCAGCAAGTTTATCAACCCATTCATCATCATCTTTCTTAATGTCCAATCTTCCCATTTCCAAGACCAAATGACAATATCTATCAATGGTCATCTTTGTTGTTTCATGGTCAAAAGCTACAAACATATCAAATGATTTCTTCAATAACGCCTTTTTGTTTTTGATCATATCTGCGCTTCCTTTGAACTTCTGAATCAATGCATTCCAAATTGACCTAGCTGTACCATCATGTTGGAGCAAAACAAAGATATCTTCTTTAATCGCTTGTTGAAGAATACTGATCATCATTTTCTCACTTGTATATTTTAGTTTATCAATCTCCGAAAAGTCACAAAATGCTTTTTCAAGTCCACGTTCATTTTTTGGTTTCTCGTAATCTTTCTCTAATGAACACCATGCATCAAACTTGTAAGCTTGCACCCAATTCTCAAATCGATTCTGCCATCCTTTAAAATCTTCAATGTACATAAGCTTTGGCGGTTTTTGATGAGTTCCCGTTTCATTCTCATTGTACAATGTTTCAGCAGCTGTAACCGGTGCAACTGGAGTAGTAAAAGCATTGTAAAATTCCTCTTCCATGATTAGGCAAAGTGTTTCACAAACACAAGTCTCAAAAATTCAGTTCAAACGAAATTACAAATTCAAACGAAATCACTCTTGAAGCGAAATCACCCTTTGATGC
The DNA here is from genome assembly GCA_030545235.1 of Helianthus tuberosus. Lineage (NCBI taxonomy): Eukaryota > Viridiplantae > Streptophyta > Magnoliopsida > Asterales > Asteraceae > Helianthus > Helianthus tuberosus. The sequence goes on along the minus strand of JARYGA010055571.1, from coordinate 278,639 downwards.
GAAATACCACTTTCAAACGAGATACCTTTCACACGGAATCACCTTTCAAACGGGATACCTATATTCAAACGGAATAGCTGATTGAAACGAAATTATCAAACGGAATTACTGCTTGGAGCGAAATCACTAATTTCGTGTGAACAGTCTCAAACGGAATTACAATTTGAAGCGGAATCAAGTAATTTCGTATGAAATAAGATGTACTTTTCAAGCGGAATAACAATTTCAAGCAGAACCAAATTCTAATTCCGTGTGAAATGCTGCTGACGTCACCTTTTTCGATCTGGTTTTCAAACGAAATTATGTATTTTACCAATTTTAAGCTGAATTAAGGTCCAATATTCTCAAGGATTCTTTAAAACACTGTTTCGCATGACATGTATGAAATTCAAACCATTTTGACCGTGAAATTTTGTTAATTTTGAAAAAGAAGGTGTAGAAATCAGAAATTATGGCTGTTTTGGCAAGAACTCTTCAACCTGGGCTCTGATACCACTTGTAGGATCGTTTTATGACCCAAACGAGTCGATCAGAAGAGTTCTTATCAATTCAAGAGGCGGAAACAGATGAATTGACTTGTAAAACAGCTTGATTCGCTTCTAAATGTCATGTACTATTGATATAACACGTTTTCAGATCAATAGACACATCGGCAGCACTTCGGTACCGGAAACATCAATAAACACACTAAAACCCTATTTCTCGTACAACGTGCCCTGATCTAACAATTATAGTACAGGACTCGATACAAGACGAAGTCGACAGATGCATGCACCAACAGGATAGTAAGAGGCTGTGCAATCTTCGCGAAATCTTTGATAAACCTTCTATAGTAACCTGCCAAACCCAAGAATTGGCGGATTTCAGTTGGAGTTTGAGGTGCAGGCCAATTCTTGATCGAGTCAACCTTGGATGGATCAACGTGAATCCCATCCTTGTTAACCACGTGGCCTAGGAAAGGGACTTCACGAAGCCAAAAGTCGCATTTCGAAAACTTAGCATAAAGTTGTTCTGCTCGAAGAAGTTCTAGAATGAGTCGCAGATGACTCTCGTGTTCCTCCTGACTCTTGGAATAGATCAGGATATCGTTGATGAATACAATAACAAACTTATCCAAGTAAGGTTTGCACACTTGGTTCATGAGGTCCATGAAAACCGCAGGTGCATTTGTTAGCCCGAAGGGCATGACCAGGAACTCGTAATGTCCGTAACGATTTCTGAATGCTGTCTTGGAGATGTCCTCGTCTCGGACTCTCAGCTGATGGTAGCCCAATCTTAGATCAATCTTAGAGTAAAAGCTCGACCCTTGCAACTGGTAGAATAGGTCATCGATATGCGGGAGAGGATAACGATTCTTCACGGTCACCTTGTTGAGTTCACGATAGTCAATGCACATTCGAAAGGTACCGTCTTTCTTTTTCACAAACGAGACTAGAGCTCCCCTGGGTGAAGAGCTAGGACGAATGAAACCCTTGTCCAAGAGTTCTTGTAGCTGTGCGGACAGTTCTTCTAGTTCGGATGGGGCTAAACGATAAGGTGCACGAGCTATTGGTGCGGCTCCAGGAGCTAGCTCGATTTGAAACTCGACTTGATGATGAGGCGGAAGACCAGGCAATACCTCAAGAAATACCTCAGGGAATTCACGTACAATCGGAATGTCTTCTATCTTCTTCTCTTTCGTTGAGGTGTCAATAACGAGAGCTAGTATAGAAGTGTGGCCCTTTCGTAAACACTTTTGGGCCTTAAGGAAAGAGATGATGCCCACAACAGCACCACTCTTTTTGCCACGAATGACGAGGGGTTCACCGCTTGCACGAGGGATGCGGACAATTTTCTCCTTGCAGAGTATTTCCGCTCGATCTTGGGATAACCAGTCCATCCCAATGACAATGTCGAAGCTACCAAGTACGATAGGGATAAGATCGATAGAGAAGATCTGACCAGCTAAAGCGAGATTACAACCCTTAGCTATATGTGTGGCCTCAATATTTTTACCGTTTGCTAGTTCTACAACATGCTTGGTGTTTAAGGGAATTGGGGTACGCTTAAGCATCTGACTAACTCTTAAGGACACGTAACTAGTATCGGAACCTGAATCGAATAAAACAGAAACAAAGAAATCATCCAGTAGGAACTTACCCGTCACGATGTTTGGATCGTTCCTCGCATCACCCTGACCAATCACAAAAGCACGTCCCCAGGCACCATTGGCATCATTGTTATCCCTGTTGTTGTTCCCATTTCCCTAGTTGTTGTTGTTGTTCTGGTTCTGGTTTAGCTGAGGGCAATCTCTTTTAAAGTATCCCTCAGCACCACACTGGAAACATCCCTTGTTGTTACCCTGATGTTGCTGTTGCTATTGGCGCTGATTCTGTGGAGTCTGCTGCTGTTGTCACCTCTGATTCGCATAATAAGGGCTCCTGTAATCTTTTGCTGCGTGGCCTGGTTTGTTGCATCTCTAACAGTTGTTCTTGCTACACGGCCCGCTGTGGTGTATATTGCATCGATTTCACTTAGGGTGGTTTCCCTTGTACCCACCCTGACCTTGATTACCAGAAGACTGTTGACTAGGGCTCTTGTAGTCATCAGTCCTTCGCTGCTGAGACAGAGACTGAACAGAAGTTGAACCCTTGCTTGAATTTCCATCCCATTTGCGTTTGTTGTCACTAGGAGCATCAGAAGTAGTGGTAGTATGTTCTGCTCGACTGCCTGATTAGTGAGACGGTGGGATAATCGTACAACTCGCTGAATTGTAGGGAGGTTAGCTGAGGTCACCATGCTCTGAATTCCTGGTACTAAACCCATGATGTAAAGCTCGATACGTTTGTAGGGAGGATCCACCATGTTGGGACACAAAGCAGCTAGTTCATTCGATCTCTTGGTATACGCTTCGATTTTAGACCCCGTCATCTTCAAATTGTAAAACTCCACTTCCAGCTTGTGAATGTCATCACGATGACAATACTCTTCTTTGATCAGATTCTTAAAGTCATTCCATGGGGTGGCATTAGCAGCTGCCAACCCTAGCATTTGCACTTGTGCGTTCCACCAAGTGAGCGCACCACCTTCAAGAGTTCCAGTTGCAAACTTCACCCTGCTAGCCACAGGGCACTCACACATCTCGAAAACAGATTCGATCTTCTCGAACCAGTGGAGGAGACCCACTGTCACGGCCCCTGACCCGGTTTGACCCGTTTCAGGAGCCACGGGACAGAAAATCCCGTGGTATTTATTTAATTGAGTTTAACAGCGGAAGATTTCATCTGGATGTTTTTAAAACTGAAATTTCCCGATTATTTTATTTCACAATTCGGGATAAAACCCTGGTAATTTACAATCATATGATTTCACAGAGAAATCTTTATTTTACAAAACATGTTCCTTTATTTTATATTGAGCCACTTCCTTAAGCTTGTAGTGCTACGCAGCACTTTTTCTGGATCACAACAGATCACCTGAAACATGTTTGAAAAAGGTTTTGTCAGCGGGAAATACTGGTGAATCATTCTTTTTACTAAAACGACACATTTGTTATAATTTACAGCATTAAGAGCGATTACAATGTTTCCATATATCAACTAACTACCCACAGTATTTGTCACTCGAACATCCATCGGTAGCCTCTTAGCCCGATGGTGTCTGTGACTTTGGTCATATCACCCCTTGGCTAACTCGTTGTCCAATGGTGAAGTTTATCAAGTAATGTATACAAAACCCCACATACCGGCTGTAATTTGGTGATTACAAAGACTTAATCCCTGTACTTATAACCTTGAAAATAAATAGGGTTTTGGAAATAATTTGATAAAAAGAGAATGACTCACATTGCAGATTTAACACGGGCAGAGTCTAGTCTATGGATTAGCCTTGTTAACTTAGTTTAAATAACAATGCACACAAAACTAGGTTAGTAACTAATACAGCATTTACGATAACTCACGAGATCAAATCCTCACAACGAATGACAAAGTGCAATACTTAAACATCCATCGAATTCACGACGAATGACAAAGCATAACCCTAATGTGGGCAGCACTTAAACATCCATTGGATAGTTTAATCAATCGGACATTGAATCGTAGCAGCGATCGAGTTAATACCCTGTATTGCGGCAGCACTTTGTGATCTGTGTGTGTTTTTGTAGTATTCAGACAATATCTCAACGTAGAATTTGAGTTTGAACGTCGAACTAACGCACAATTGCATGTACCAGACTCCTCTATTTATACATGAAAAACGGCTCCCTCGTGTGGCGCGAGGGGCCTTAGCGTGGCGCGACGGGTGCTCCCCTACCATAGGGTAGCCCCGTGTCCCAGTAGCCTATCTGAGTTGGTCTCACATTAAAATTCAACTTACACGTAAAACTGTGTGGATAATACTAACGGGATTTTACCCCCCTGAGTTTTAGGGGCCCTGATCCTGATTCCGATTGTTCTGAAAATTTTAGGGTTTATGCAGAATCACTTGGGTGTTTTAATTAAGGTTTCCTATTGGACAATTAAAATAATAAATAGGACTTTTGATGAGAGTTGTTACATCCGTCCCACCTTAATAAAAATCTCGTCCTCGAGATTTATTGGAATAAGTAGGGATACTTTCGCTTCATCTCAGATTCCAGCTCCCAAGTGTATTCAGCTCCTCTCTTTGAATCCCACTTAACTTTGACCAGTTTTAGTCTCTTATGCTTGAGAAACTTGATCTTTCTATCTTCAATTTGAAGAGGTTTCTCTACGAATTTCAGTTTTTCATTTACCTCTACATCTTGAAGAGGTACTACCAGAGATTCATCAGACAAACATTTCTTGAGATTGGATACATGAAATACGTCATGTACTCCTGCCAGTTCTTCTGGTAGTTGTAACCGATAAGCAACTGGTCCTATATGTTGGATCACTGAAAATGGTCCTATGTATCTTGGACTTAGCTTTCCTTTCTTACCGAACCGAACTACTCCTTTCCAAGGAGAAACTTTTAAGAGTACTCTATCTCCGACTTGAAATTCCAGTGGCTTGCGTCGATTATCGGCATAACTCTTTTGACGATCTCGAGCAGTCTTTAGTCTTTCCTTGATTTGAGTGATCTTGTCAGTAGTTTCTTGTACAATCTCTGGACCTGATAATTGACTTTCTCCTATTTCTGCCCAACAAACTGGAGTTCTGCACTTACGTCCGTATAGTACTTCAAATGGGGCAGTTTCGAGGCTTGCATGATAACTATTGTTATAGGAGAATTCGATCAAAGGTAAGTGATCATCCCAGTTTCCACCAAAATCTATTACACATGCCCTAAGCATGTCTTCCAGAGTTTGGATTATCCTTTCACTTTGTCCGTTTGTTTGTGGATGATATGCAGTACTTAGATTTAGTCGGGTTCCCATAGCTTCTTGGAAACTTTTCCAGAAGTGGGAAGTGAAACGACTATCCCTATCTGATACAATGGAGAGTGGAACTCCATGTAAGGATACTACTTCATCTACATACAACTTAGCCAATCTTTCCATGCTAAAGGTTTCTTTCATAGGTAGGAAATGAGCTGATTTGGTTAATCGATCCACAATTACCCAAATCGTGTCATTACCCTTTCTGGTTTTGGGTAACTTAGTAACAAAATCCATGGTTATGAGTTCCCATTTCCATACAGGCATTTCTAGTTGTTGTAGTAGACCTGAAGGTTTCTGGTGTTCTGCCTTGACTTGTGAACAAGTAAGACACTTAGAAACATATCTAGCTATATCCTTTTTCATTCCTATCCACCAGAAGTTATTTCTTAAATCTTGGTACATTTTATTGTTTCCAGGGTGCATGGTATACCTAGATTTATGAGCTTCTTCTAAAATCTTATTTCTTAATTCTCCTTGTTTAGGTACCCAAATTCTTTTCTTATGAAATCTCCAAATTTCATCATTTCCTTGCTCTAATTCTTTTATTCGTCCCTTCATTCCTTCAGCATCATCCTTGATTGCTGTAGCTTGAACATTCTTCAATTGTTCTATTAAATCTAATTGTAGATTTAATCTGAGAGCACGAACTTGCTTTTGCTTTTCATGATATTTACGACTTAAGGGATCTGCAACTACATTTGCCTTTCCTTCGTGATACTGAATATCATAGTCGTAGTCACTTAGGATTTCCATCCATCTCCTTTGCCTCATATTTAACTCTTTTTGCCCAAATATGTACCTTAAACTTTTATGATCTGTATAGACAGTAAATTTACTTCCGTACAGATAATGTCTCCAAATCTTAAGGGCAAAAATTATGGCCCCTAATTCTAAATCATGAGTTGTATAATTTTCCTCGTGCTTTTTCAATTGCCTTGAAGCATACGTAATTACCTTCTTGCGTTGCGTTAACACACATCCAAATCCTAGTTTTGAAGCATCACAGTAAACTTCAAAATCTTCAGTCCCTTCTGGTAAAGCTAGGATTGGAGCATTGGTTAACTTATGCTTTAGAATCTTAAAAGCTTCTTCTTGTTTAGGTCCCCATTCAAACTTAATTGCTTTACAGGTTAGCTTAGTTAATGGTACAGCTATCTTGGAAAAATCCTTAATAAACCGTCTATAATATCCGGCTAGACCTATAAAACTTCTAATTTCCATTGCGGATTGTGGAACCTTCCATTTGGTAATTGCCTCTATCTTAGCAGGATCTACATGAATGCCTTCGTGATTCACCATGTGACCTAGAAATTGCACTTCTTGCAACCAAAATTCACACTTCGAGAATTTGGCGTATAGCTTTTCTTTTCTTAACAAAGTTAAGAGTGCATGCAAATGCTGACAATGCTCATTCTGACTTTTGGAATAAATAAGTATATCGTCTATAAAAACAATTTTAAATTTATCCAAGTACGGTTTACAAATTCTATTCATCATGTCCATGAATGCGGCAGGTGCATTTGTTAATCCGAAGGGCATGACTGTAAACTCGTAATGACCATACCTAGTTCTGAAAGCAGTTTTAGGTATGTCTTCTTCTTGTACCTTTAATTGATGATATCCGGAGCGTAATTCGATCTTAGAAAAGTATCTAGCTCCTTGAAGTTGATCGAAAAGATCATCAATCCTAGGTAATGGGTATCGATTCTTAATTGTAACCTTATTCAATTCTCTATAATCAATACACATTCTCATCGAACCATCCTTCTTCTTCACAAACAACACTGGTGCTCCCCACGGGGATGAACTAGGTTGTATGAATCCTTTACTTAGTACTTCATCTAATTGCTTTTTCAGTTCTAACATTTCTGTAGGTGCTAACCGATAAGGTGCCTTAGCTATCGGTGTAGTTCCTGGAATTAGATGAATCCTAAATTCTACTTCCCTATCAGGTGGTAATCCTGGTAATTCTTCTGGGAATACATCTGGGTATTCTGAAACTACAGGAATCTCCTTAAGTTCTTTACCCTTAGTACTAACGATTACTGAAATCATATATACTATTCCTTTCTTTCGTTCATAACTAGCAACTTTCATTACTGATATGAACTTCATGGGTTTACGTGGTTTATCTCCTGTAATCATGATTACTTCTCCGATAGGTGCCTGAATTTCTATAGAGTTCTTATCACAAAGGATTCGAGCATGGTTGGCTACTAACCAATCCATTCCTAACACCACATCGAATTCAGCTAATTTCATAGGTAACAGGTTTGCAGAGAATTTATGACCTGAAAGTTCTATTTCTACATTTTGCAAAACCTTATCTATTTTAACTGAATTCCCATCTGCCGTTTCGACTGTAAAAATCTGCCTAATGTTGGTTAAGGGTAAGTTAAGAGCTTGGCAGAATGAAGTATTTATAAAACTTTGGTTTGCACCAGAGTCAAATAATACTTTTGCGTATATGTCGTGGAGTAAAAACGTACCAGCTATCACATCTGGAATGAGTTCTGCCTCCTAAGTAGTTAATTGGAAGGCTCGAACATTCTTCTTGGTAGCTCCATCGGCCGGCTTGGCTTTGTTGTCTGCTGGTTTGACCAATTGAGGACATTCTGTTTTGAAATGCCCATTTTCTCCACAGTTATAGCAGATCCTGGTTTTCTTTCCGCAATCTTCTTCGCGATGTCCTACAGTTTTGCAAAAGTTGCAGATTACATTGCATCTTCCATAATGTTTCTTTTTGCAATTCCTGCAGAACGGCGAAGTTGAAGATTGCCCTGTTCCTCTTCTCTTGAAGCTGCTATTATTAACCGTACGAAATCCTTGGGTAATTTTCTGAGCCAGTTCCCTTTTCCTATTTTCATCTCTTGTGCATACCAGTTCATCAGTTAAGGTGTTAGCTAGTTCCACCGCATCGTCGATAGTGCGAGGTCTCGCAGCTTTAATGATATTATGGATTTCGCTAATTAATCCCCAAATATAGTAAGAAATAAGTACCGGTTCTGGCGAAGCCAGTGTTGGTACTACTCTAGCATATTCAAAGAATGTCGAAGTATAACTGCGACAATCTACACCCGTCATACGATGATTTAGGAACTTATTTGCCATTTGATCTTTTTCGTATTCAGGGCAGAATTTTCTTTTTATTAAATGCTTAAATTCTTCCCAATTCATGGCGTAGGCCATATTTCTTCCTTTGGCTTGAAGTACTGTGTTCCACCATTCTAGCGCCCCTTCTTTAAAAAGATTCGACGCGTACATAACTTTATCGTTTTCGGCACATTTACTGATTATAATCACTGCCTTGGTTTTCTCGAACCAACGCAGTGCTGCAGTCGCTCCTTCATTGCTTGCAAATTCAGCGGGTTTACAAGCAAGAAATTCTTTGTAAGTGCAACCAGTTGTTGCAGCTTTCATTTTCTTAGGGAGTGGAGCTTGCAGTGATTCATTATCATGATTAGTATGATTACCGCCTTCGTTTACGCTATTACTGAAGTTATCTTCAGAAATACGTTTGCTGGGAATTATTTGTTGAGGTTCAACAGGTTTCTGTGCAGCAGCAAGTATTGTTGGAATAGCATTGGCTATTCCTTGAGCAACGATATTTTCTATATCTTGTCTAGTCATAAATTGATCCCCCGGATGTTGCTCAGATTGGTTAATCTCATTAACTGGTTCATTATTAGCGTTTTCCATCTGATAATTAATATATAATTTTTATTAGTATCGAATAAATAACAATCATACACAAATAATCATATAAATTTCACAATACACAAATAGCCAAAACTATCGATTTCTCGATTCCCATTGTTATATTTTATAATATGCGTCATTACACTCCTTTATCTTACAAAGTTTTATTTTATAGTTATTTTACAGACAATATTCTACTTATTTATTTTACACCCACAGTTTCACATTCTTACACCACACTATCCTTCGTCAGTTGGTATTTTAGTAACGGTGTTCCCTCTCGTCGTATTTCCAGGAGATCTGTTCTCCTACTTCCCTGATCCTATTTCCTGCATCCACCAACTCCTCGCCAAAGTGGCGGAGTTCAGCGAAATTCTCATTGCTCATCGGTGGGTTTGGTAAAGGTTCCGGGTCGAACTGAGGGAGAAAGGAATAAGGACTGTTGAGAAGGTTTTGGAACTGCCAATCATTAGTCCACCATTCATCCATTCCTAGAGGTTGGGTGTGGATTATTGGTTCTGGGATTGCTGGTTCTAAGTTTATAGGGAGTTGATTTTCGACAGGATAAGAGTAGAAATTATTATTGACAGGCCTGACTACATCACAGCTCGCCAATGCACGATCCAGTTCCTCCTGAAATGGTAACTCCTCAATTTGTCTAAAGCTTTCCCCAATTTCTATCTTGGTTTGCCTAGAACCTTCCCCAAACTCTATGTCCATCTGCCTAGAATATTCTCCAAACTGTATTTCCATCTGCCTAGAATCTTCCCCGACTTCAATCCCCTTCCCTTTTTCTAAAGGATTTTCTATTTTAGGAAGTCTCTTGGCTGGCTTTCTCTTACGTACACGCCTTCCCCATACAAATCTCTTTCTTTTCTTAGGTTTTGGCTTTTCCAGAGGTGGAGCGTTGAATTCCATAGGTTCTTCTATATCAGGGATATACCTATTGAAATCGCTGGAAACCTCTATTTTCACCGGATAGAGATTTAGATTTTGAAGGGCTTCAGACAAGTCACTCATGTTGTTTAGCATATATGCAAAATACACAAAAATTGCTAAGTTAAAATTTTATAACAAAATTTCATAAATAACCTTTAAATATTATTTCATACCGTGTAACTGATTTAACACAAAGACAACTGATAATTAAAACATATTAAGTTTTATTATAAACTTATTTATTTACTGGGTAAAGCTTCTAGCTTGTAGGTGATAAGGGTGCTAAAGCTTGAGTCAAAGTATTTAAAGATTTGCATTTACTGCTACAGTGGCTAGCATATAGAGATCTGCCCATTTTTCATCTAACTTGTCTTCCCATGGTGGGTTACTGCCTAGTTCTTGGGTTTTCTGATTAACTCTCTTTTCTTTTGGTTGTGATTTCTTTAATTTCTCCTGACTTTTCCTAATAATCAAACTTCTTTTATTAGGAGAAAGTGGTTCCTCATATTGTGCCTTTCGGACAAATATTCCTTCTTCAGGATTTGCATAGGGTTTTGAGGAATTTATTTGGGATGAACTTCCCTTCTCGTTTGATGACCTATCTAATTTAAGATAGATGTTTGAAAGCTTTTGCTTACCCATACTGTAACTAACAAATAGTCAGTTAATAAACACATAATCACATAATGGTAATCAGAAAAATTTAAGTATTTCTAAATACTTAATTAGCTTAACTCAGTGGCTCTGATACCACCTTTTCTGTCACGGCCCCCGACCCGGTTTGACCCGTTTCAGGAGCCGCGAGACAGAAAATCCCGTGGTATTTATTTAATTGAGTTTAACAGCGAAAGATTTCATCTGGATCTTTTTAAAACTGAAATTTCTCGATTATTTTATTTCACAAATCGGGATAAAACCCTGGTAATTTACAATCATATGATTTCACAGAGAAATCTTTATTTTACAAAACATGTTCCATTATTTTATATTGAGCCACTTCCTTAAGCTTGTAGTGCTACGCGACACTTTTTCTGGATCACAACAGAACACCTGAAACATGTTTGAAAAAGGTTTTGTCAGCGGGAAATACTGGTGAATCATTCTTTTTACTAAAACGACATATTTGTTATAATTTACAGTATTAAGAGCGATTACAATGTTTCCATATATCAACCAACTACCCACAGTATTTGTCACTCGAACATCCATCGGTAGCCTCTTAGCCCGATGGTGTCTGTGACTATGGTCATATCACCCCTTGGCTAACTCGTTGTCCAATGGTGAAGTTTATCAAGTAATGTATACAAAACCCCACATACCAGCTGTAATTTGGTGATTACAAAGACTTAATCCCTGTACTTATAACCTTGAAAATAAATAGGGTTTTGGAAATAATTTGATAAAAAGAGAATGACTCACATTGCAGATTTAACATGGGCAGAGTCTAGTCTATGGATTAGCCTTGTTAACCTAGTTTAAATAACAATGCACACAAAACTAGGTTAGTAACTAATACAGCATTTACGATAACTCACGAGATCAAACCCTCACAACGAATGACAAAGTGCAATACTTAAACATCCATCGAATTCACGACGAATGACAAAGCATAACCCTAATGTGGGCAGCACTTAAACATCCATTGGATAGTTTAATCAATTGGACATTGAATCGTAGCAGCGATCGAGTTAATACCCTGTATTGCGGCAGCACTTTGTGATCTGTGTGTGTTTTTGTAGTATTCAGACAATATCTCAACGTAGAATTTGAGTTTGAACGTCGAAATAACGCACAATTGCATGTACCAGACTCCTCTATTTATACATGAAAAACGGCTCCCTCGCGTGGCGCGAGGGGCCTTCGCGTGGCGCGACGGGTGCTCCCCTACCATAGGGTAGCCCCGTGTCCCAGTAGCCTATCTGAGTTGGTCTCACGTTAAAATTCAACTTACACGTAAAACTGTGTGGATATTACTAACGGGATTTTACCCCCCCCCCTGAGTTTTAGGGGCCCTGATCCTGATTCCGATTTTTCTGAAAATTTTAGGGTTTATGCAGAATCACTTGGGTGTTTTAATTAAGGTTTCCTATTGGACAATTAAAATAATAAATAGGACTTTTGATGAGAGTTGTTACACCCACGGATCCCTCAGTGCCGTCAAAGGTACTTGGTCTACTGTCCATGAAGGTTTTGAACGTACACACTCGAGGCTGAGCATTCTGACCTATTGCGCGAGAAAGAAAGGATAAGGTTAAGCACGAGAGTAGGTTCACGAGAGTAGGATCTAAACATCCTAGGATAGGTCAAAATAGCAGGCTATACCTCCTGTTTGAGCTGCTGCGAGAGCCTCAGCAACTCGTTCGTTGATTAAAGCCGTCAGCTGGGATAGAGTCAAGTTCAGGCGTCCACTCATGATCTTCACATCGAGAAAAGTACAAGTAAGAACGATGACGTTGAGGGGTGTAAAGTGTGAGACAAAATAAAGGAGTGAGCACGCAAGATTTCAAGCAAACAAATGCATGTTAGGAAAGTACATTACTGCTAATGGCAACATGCTACGACGTTAACTAAGCATACCATGATCAATGCACTATTTAAACTAATAGGCAGGCAATACAAACATAAACCATGTCACCTATTGTGTTGAGTCTTGCACGTGGAGCGAAGCGTCATTGTGGATCGTTGAGCACTGAACAGGTTATAGTCTGGTTTTTATCAAAAAGATTTTTCCCTTTTTTAAAACCAAGTTCACTATAACCAATGGCTTTGATACCAATCTGTCACACCCCCAAAATCCACAAGCGGAGTATCACTGCAGGAGGCGTGACTGACCAGGATCCAGCCACCAATCATATTGAACAATATAATTTAAATAAATAAAAGTCCAAACCAAACAATATAATTGGTGTCAAAACAATTCAACAAAGTTTAAGTTATCAGCGGAAGCATAAAGTTCAAAACCCAAAACATAAGTTTAAGAGTTCATAAGTTTAACGTGGAACTCAACAGTCTATGTCCCACAACGACCTCGTCCACCTATGCAAGCTCCATCTAAGCACCTAACGACCTGCAAGGCATATAGTAACGAATCAACAACAAAGTTGAGCAAGTTCACAGTTGGTTTTCCAGTTTAATGTTGTTCCAAAAACCATAAGTTGTTTCGAAAACCACGAGTTATCCAATTCCTTGTTTCCCAAACCATAACCAGTGGGGGCTTCCCCATGTAATCCACTAGACCCGTTACCATATCGACTACTGACTGTAGTTATGTTTATGTGCCCTGCGTCAATGTCTATCATCATTGACAAAGTGCCCGGATCCATTAGTCCACTCCCGTCCTCTGCGGCACGGTGTGAGGCTTGTCAAACCAAATAGCGCTATTTAACTAATGACCCATTTGCCATTGTCCTGGCAATTAAGTCGATATAAAAATGAGTGACTTTATGATAGAGTTTTGTCTAGTGTCAATGTTGTCATGTCACACCCCAACCGATGGCGGAATCATCGGGGCGCGGCACTAGGCGAATCCGATTGCTCAAGAGAATCCATAACAACTATAAAGCGACAGTATTTATTACATTTGTTATCCCATACTAACAATCAATACAATCACATAAGTTATCACAGATTTCTTGTCCTCTCGAACAATACAAATCCGACAACCTAGATTTTAGGTGAGTTTCTAGACTTCCTAGCTTGATTTGATGTAGACTGCGACTAAACCTGCAACATACGTTAAAACAACGTCAATACAAAAGTATTGACGAGTATACAAGTTTTGATAGAGTAGCATAAACAGTTAAAAGTGCTGCGAACTACCAAATACATAAACGAGTTACCTCAACATACATGCATGCAAGACTGATACTACCAGCTAAGTCACTCGAGCTGCGATTGCGATTGCTATTCATCCTAACTAGACCCCGTCGGGTGCTATAGTACTATACTAGTTAAGGCGGGACCTTGCGAGTATAAGTCCTAACACATATGTAACTAGCATCACGTGTAAATATGCATATCAGTTATTCGCAAGTGATAAACAGTTTGATTGAATAATTCGTTTATTAAATTTGATTTGATAGGAACGTATGTTACACCCAAAATGCGATAAAAAGGGGTTCGAGTATACTCACAGCGATTGATGGATTGAAGGGAGCGCTAGAGAGTAAAGTCTGCCTGATCTGAACGATAGCATAAACGATAAGCGGCGCGTAAAACGATACAAAGAGCCAAAGGATCGGACAGTAATCCGATCGGGTGGCAATCCGATCGGGTGGTCCGTCGTCGGATGACAATCTGTTCGGGTGGTCGCCCGATCGGGTGGCCACTCGATTGGATTGTCATCTCACTTGGGATGAATGTGTTTATGTATGATGGCTTGTCTTTTGAAGTTTTCGTTGTAGCATTTTGAGAACAGAGAAGTATCTCTACCTTTCAGGTCGGTCGATCGAACGGCCGTTCGATCGGACAGCAATCTGATTGGCGAGGCTTCTTAGTTTGAGAACAAGTTCACAGTAGGACGGTCACTTGATCAGATGGCTATCCGATTGGGTGGCAATCCGTTCGGATTGAACATGTTGAAAAATTGTTTAAGTGTTTGAAGTCAAACATCATATGGTCGGGTGGTAATCCGATCGGGTGGCAATCCGATCGGATGGCAATCCGTTCGACGTTCAAAACTTGAAAAGTTGGAATAAAAATTTAAGTGAGTAATCAAGTGCAAGCCGATCGGACGGCTGTTCGAACGGGTGGCAATCCGATCGGGTGGCAATCCTATCGGACGGCAATCCGTTCCAACTGCTCTGATCGACTTGTCACTTGATTGTTTTGAAAGTTTGCGGTTTTGATCAAGATAACGTGCTAAACAACAGAAACTCATAAAGACTCAAGTGACCCGTTCGAACAGGAAACACCCTAGTCCGATCAGTCAACTGTTCGAGACGGTGTTTCATGTTTAACCCGAAATCAGTAATCTCTTAGATAGATTCCAGATCTTGAACCAACACATCACTAAGAATGAGTAGAATATCAGAACAAGCTTCGATTCTATCGGTTTTGAGTGCATTGAGTGTAAAAGAGTTGAAAGAAAGTTGAAAAAGTTTCTTTCAATCCTTTTATCCTTGAAGGCGTTTAAATCTATGCGAAATCGTTGTGAAATCATGTGGAAATCCTTTAGATCCGAGTTATTCTTGGTGGAATGAGGCCAATACTTGAAATTCATAAGAACTCCATGATGACATCACCCTAGAACACCTCAAACCTGTTGATTTCACTGATGAAAGTTGAGATTTAAAGGTGAAAAAGACGAAGAAGTGTGTGTAGATCAAAGAAGTACAAGATTTGAGTTGAAAACTTACAAGAATCGCGAGAAATCGAGGGAAAATAGCCAAAAGTGCATTGGTCGAACGAGAGCTATTACATCACTGTTCAAGTGATGTGACAAGTGCTATTTATAGGTGAAGTGGTGTGAAGGAGATGAAGTGCAACGGATCGGATGGCAATCCGATCGGGTGGCTGTCCGATCGGGTGGTAATCCGATCTGGTGGTAATCCTATCGGTTGGCCACTCGATCGAACAGTCACTCGATCGGTGGTCTCCGGCGTGTTGCGATTCAATGTTTCGTTTTGTTCTTTAAACTTTGCAATAGTTTGGTTACACATTTTTATACCCACATTCATATATCTATTATAATTAGTCACAAAGGGTCGCATAAATATCCACATTTCACACTCTGCGTTGCGATAATCGAGTTGCGCGTTTCGAATATGCGTTGCGTTGCGAAACATCACGGCTATCGAGGAGGGTAGAATAGGTCCTCACTCAACGTCATCGTGAGCGTTAGTACGTGCAATGTGATGTGTTATACCGATAAAGTATGCGTAATATGTGAAAATACTGCGAAATAGCGATGTATGCAATATAGCTACATTATGATCCGAATCTCTGGTGCTAGGCGTAACGAGTATAACGAGTAGTAACAAAGCACGAACGTGCGGATTGTTACAGTCTCCCCTGCTTTAGGGAATTTCGTCCCGAAATTAATCCACAAGAAGGGTTGCGAGGGTCGATGCGAGTGGGAGTTGCGAGAAAAGCTTCAAAATAAACGAGCGATGAATTGAAATCCGACGAGCGAGAACGGGAGGTCGATTGAAGATTGATGAGAGAAGGCGTTGCGAAGTCTCGGCGATGGCGGTGAGTAAGACGTTTCGTTATTAACAAAAGATGGCAACACACGAAAAGCGATCCAAAGTGTTTTGAATTTTGGAAAAGTTGATTAATTCGAAAAATCTTCCCACAGTGCGGTGTTAACTATCTCAACGTTCACACCAGCGCTATGAGAGGGGTTTTATTAGGTTACTAAAAGATTTTAGGGTGTTTAAAACTCGTTTTACGAAATTTTCTCGTCATGCGGCATTAACTTGAGTCGATTGTCACACCAACGTTACAAGATAATCTCGTTTTGCAGTGTCATGTGTGTCGACATAGTACTTATAGATTTCGATTCGAGTGTCTCGTTTTGATCAAATTTTTAGAAAAAGTTTTGTAAGAAAAGATTTGTTTATACAAAGGTTTTAATAATATCAAAATTTTAAATTTAAAGTCGGCCCCGCATGGCACTTTCCCACGAAAGTTCGACAATATGGCTAAAACACTTATACATAGGAAGTACCAGCGGCGTATCCACCATGTTTTAGTCATATGGCTTCCGTCCCGTGAGGCAGTGTCATGTGTGTCGACATAGTACTGATAGATTTCGATTCCCTTGGTCCAAGCGAAAGATAGTTAGACCAAGTGTAAGAGAGAGATTGAGCAACCTGAGCGATGGGGTCGTTTACAAACTCAGTTCAGCGATAAGAGCGAGTGTGGTTAGCGATCAGCGGTACACGATAATTGGATGGCACAACACAAACATAATGAGCGAAGACGGCGGTAAGCGAAAAGCGATAAGCGACGAGCGATAAGCGACGAGCGATAGCGACGAGCGATAGCGACAACCGTCGAGCGATAGGCGACGATTGTTGCGTTGTAAGCGATGGGAACATGTGATTTGATTAGATTCAACAACACCACAAATTTTAACTAACATTAAGCCCCACGTGGCCCTTTTCCATGAAAGTCTGCTGATATGGCTAAAACACTTATATATAGGAAGTACCAACGGCGTATCCACCATGCTTTAACCATATGAGTTTCGTCCCGTGAAGCGAGGTCATGTGTGCTAATTATAATGCAGATAACATAGATAACGGTAAGCGTTAGCGTTAGCGATAAACGTTAAGCGGTACACGATGAGTGATGGAGCAATACACAAGCGATAGAACGATACACAAGCGATAAAACGATACACAAGCGATAGAGCGACACACACGATAAGCGATAGCGTGATACACATAATGAGCGATTGAGTGAACACATAGTAAGAGATTGAGGTTGCGAGATAGATTCCAGTGTTAATGCGATTGTGAGCGTGTTGACTTACGAAAAGTCTAGCGATTACACGCTTTGAGTTGCGATTGAGATTGTTACGCCTTGCGATGTAGTGTAGTGTGTCGAAAATAGTTTTAATAGTATACTTGGTTTAATAACGTTCAACTTGCATGGCACTTTCTTCACAATACATTGGTTGGCATGGCGAATCACTTATATATAGGAAGTACCAGCGGCGTATCCACCATGCTTCAACCACACGCCTCTGCCCCGTGAATAGGTGTCTCACTGTGTCGACCTGGTCAAGACGCTTATATATAGGAAGTACCAGTGGCGTATCCACCACGCTTGACCATGGTTTTAACGTTATGGCATCATTGAAACTCATTACGAGCTCCGTGCACTGATCACAGTAATCCCGTGTGCACCCGTGATTATATTGATCCTTGCACGTTTATCGTACTTTATCTCAAGAACGCATAGTAGGGGAAAAACACATTATATAGTACATAGTGCAAGCATTTAGTCCGCGCGCGAATGCGAGGGAGAGCGAGAGATAAATAGAGTCCACATTGCGTCGAGAAATAGAACAAGTTCAACATATAATGGAAATTAATGGCGAAAATCGTATCATTGCAACAACATTGTAAGCATAATTAATGTTGTTGTGGAGGGCTTCTGCGGAGTCTGCGATTGTTGCTGAAATTCCTCAATTCTGCGGCCCCGTGCGACAGTGCTGGGTAAGATGACCATACCAGTTGCAATTTGCGCAATAGCGGCAGTTAGCTTCTGGCGGGTGATGATACGTACACAAGAGACACAGGGGATAAGTTCCGTTGTAGTCGCGCTTCGAGTGGACTGGTATTGCTTGGAGAGGTTTTGGTTGCGATAGCTCAGTTGTTGAAGAGTTTGGGCTCATGGTCTTTCGTTTGCGGCTGGACTGAGCATCCTGCGGCAATGCAATGTCATCGGAGGATTCGTCTGAGGACTCACCTGAAGAATCGTCGGTAGAATCGTCCGAGGAATCGTCGGAAGAATCGATGACGATTGCTTGATGAGCTTGTTTGACAGAATTCTGGGAGAAAAATCCGTCCAAGACTCGTTTGTCGTTGATTTCTGCGGCTAAGCAGTAGGTTTCTTCGATGGTAGCAGGCCTTGCAGCTTCGACAAAATCGCCCACACATTCAGGCAAGCCACGAATATAGTTCGTGATGGCTTTTTCTGAAGTTTTGACTTGGCTTAGGCAGATTATGCTAAGCTGTTTGAACCTTGCGGTGTAGCCAGTATTGTCTCCTTCGACTTGCTTGATTTCCCAAAATTCGTCTTCTAGTTTCTGAACTTCGTGGGGAGGGCAGTACACTTTCTTCATGAGCTCTTTCAGCTCATCCCAAGAGAGAGCGTAAGCTGCGGAGATCCCACGTTTGTTACATTCGGCTGTCCACCAGTCGAGTGCTTGCGATTGAAATACTCCGGTAGCACAAGTAACACGGAAACTATCGGGACACCCACTCTAACGAAGGGTAACGTCGATAGAATCGAACCACTGGAGTAGCTGGGACACACCTCCTTCACCCGTGAACTCCATCGGGTCACAGGCTTTGAAGTGTTTGTAGAGGAAAGCAGATTGCGGCGCTTCCGTCTTAGAGTCTTCCGGGGTTCGAGAGTTGCTGAGAGAGTGCACTTGAGCGACAAATTGAGGAATGACCTTGGCCACTTCCTTGGCCACAAGCGAGGCAATCCTCTTCTCGGCGCTTCGTTTGGCTCTTCTCCTAGCAGTTTATCTCGAGGTAGAGTCGTTGGAAGGCATCTAGATAGAGAGAGATTTGGAGTGAGATTCGATCATAATGATTTTTGAGTTTTGCGATGCGATTGAGCGCGATCAAAACTTGTTGTGAGTAATATAATAGATTTCACATAGGAGCCACATAGGAGACACGAGATTCCTAAGTTTCCACACAATTGATTTGCTTATATATAATTAGTTGTAGCTTATTCTTGTACACACACATGTCGGTATAGAATGCGCGAGGACGCGTTGAAGGGAGAAAGCGAGGGTGATTAATTGGCCATTAGCTTTGTTGTTAACATTCGGTTTTCGTTTTAGATTGCGATGGCTGTGCGAGTTGTGTGCTTATAAATCAGGGAGCGAAAATCGATAAATCGAGAAATCGATAAAGTGTAAAGTTTTAAATCATAAACACATAAGCGTAAATGAGTTCCATAGAGCGTAAAATCGGCGGGTCGTATGCTAGAAAAGTAGATAGAGTGCCTCGGGTGTTTAGGCATCGACTACTCAAGGTAACCCAACTATACCCAACAAGTTCGTGCACGCACGTTGCCCTAGAAGACTTATGCTTCCACTGGGATGCAGCTCATGGAATTTGTCTTCCTAGTCATCGCGTGGCTCGAGTTATTGTTATAGCCGAGTCCTTGGTGAGAGCTTTTGAAAATTATTTTATAGAGAGTGGAACGGTTTATTAAGATACGGGTTTCACCCCTGACTTAATCACTTCGCTCCTAGCTGTGGTTGTGCTCTTCGAATATATATTCGGGAGTTCCACTGGATCTTGAAATGGAGGCTTTCAATGAGATATGGATGTCACTCCTAGCTCATCAGAAAGTTCTCGTGCTAGAAAAATGCGCTGAGTGAGCGATCTTGTCGAGAGTTCTTGGTTTTCACACCTGATCTCGACTGAACCCCTCGGTTATGTTATGCGTGTATTTTCGAAAACGTGTGTATTGTGTTAGCCTTAGGAAAGGGAAAGTAACATTCCAGCCTTAGGAAAGGCTCTTCGCGTGAAATTGTAGTATGCGGTGTTCGCGCGAAGTTGTAGTTTTAGCGACTTCGAACGAGAGCATCAAGTAGGCCCGTGCAATTCCTACTGGGTTCGCACGAGTCGGCCCGTTGGTACTTTGACTATAGACTAGGTCGTTTCTAAGACATTGACCCAGACTAGGTCAAGTCTGGCCTAATTCCCTATAGTTATGGCTCTGATACCAATCTGTCACACCCCAACCGATGGCGGAATCATCGGGGCGCGGCACTAGGCGAATCAGATTGTTCAAGAGAATCCATAACAACTATAAAGCGACAGTATTTATTACATTTGTTATCCCATACTAACAATCAATACAATCACATAAGTTATCACAGATTTCTTGTCCTCTCGAACAATACAAATCCGACAACCTAGATTTTAGGTGAGTGTCTGGACTTCCTAGCTTGATTTGATGTAGACTGCGACTAAACATGCAACATACGTTAAAACAACGTTAATACAAAAGTATTGGCGAGTATACAAGTTTTGATAGAGTAGCATAAACAGTTAAAAGTGTTGCGAACTACCAAATACATAAACAAGATACCTCAACATACATGCATGCAAGACTGATACTACCAGCTAAGTCACTCGAGCTGCGATTGCGATTGCTATTCATCCTAACTAGACCCCGTCGGGTGCTATAGTACTATACTAGTTAAGGCGGGACCTTGCGAGTATAAGTCCTAACACATATGTAACTAGCATCACGTGTAAATATGCATATCAGTTATTCGCAGGTGATAAACAGTTTGATTGAATAATTCGTTTATTAAATCTGATTAGATAGGAACGTATGTTACACCCAAAATGCGATAAAAAGGGGTTCGAGTATACTCACAGCGATTGATGGATTGAAGGGAGCGCTAGAGAGTAAAGTCAGCCTGATCAGAACGATAGCATAAACGATAAGCGGCGCGTAAAACGATACAAAGAGCCAAAGGATAGGACAGCAATCCGATCGGGTGACAATCCGATCGGGTGGCCGGTCGATCCGATGACAATCCGTTCGGGTGGTCGCCCGATCGGGTGGCCACTCGATTGGATTGTCATGTCGTTTGGGATGAATGTGTTTGTGTATGATGGCTTGTCTTTTGAAGTTTTCGTTGTAGCATTTTGAGAACAGAGAAGTATTTCTACCTTTCAGGTCGGTCAATCGAACGGCCGTTCGATCGGACAGCAATCTAATTGGCGAGGCATCTCAGTTTGAGAACAAGTTCACAGTAGGACGGTCACTCGATCGGATGGCTATCCGATCGGGTGGCAATCCGTTCGGATTGAACATGTTGAAAAATTGTTTAAGTGTTTGAAGTCAAACATCATATGGTCGGGTGGTAATCCGATCGGGTGGCAATCCGATCGGACGGTAATCCGTTCGACGTTCAAAACTTGAAAAGTTGGAATACTAATTTATGTGAGTAATCAAGTGCAAGCCGATCGGACGGCTATTCGATCGGGTGGCAATCCGATCGGGTGGCAATCCGATCGGACGGCAATCCGTTCCAACTACTCTGATCGTCTTGACACTTGATTGTTTTGAAAGTTTGCGGTTTTGATCGAGATAACGTGATAACGTGCTAAACAACAGAAACTCGTCAAGACTCAAGTGACCCGTTCGAACAGGAACCACCCTAGTCCGATCAGTCAGCTGTTCGAGACGGTGTTTCATGTTTAACCCGAAATCAGTAATCTCTTGGATAGATTCCAGATCTTGAACCAACACATCACTAAGAATTAGTAGAAGATCAGAACAAGCTCCGATTCTATCGGTTTTGAGTGAATTGAGTGTAAAAGAGTTTAAAGAAAGTTGAAAAAGTTTCTTTCAATCCTTTTATCCTTGAAGGTGTTTAGATCTATGCGAAATCGTTGTGAAATCATGTGGAAATCCTTTAGATCCGAGTTATTCTTGGTGGAATGAGGCCAATACTTGAAGTTCATAAGAACTCCATGATGACATCACCCTAGAACACCTCAAACCTGTTGATTTCACGGTTGAAAGTTGAGATTTAAAGGTTAAAAAGATGAAGAAGTGTGTGTAGATCAAAGAAGTACAAGATTTGAGTTGAAAACTTATAAGAATCGCGAGAAATCGAGGGAAAATATCCAAAAGTGCGCTGGTCGAACGAGAGCTGTCACATCACTGTTCAAGTGATGTGACAAGTTCTATTTATAGGTGAAGTGGTGTGAAGGAGATGAAGTGCAACGAATCGGATGGCAATCCGATCGGGTGGCAATCCGATCGGGTGGTAATCCGATCGGGTGGCCACTCGATCGATCAGTCACTCGATCGGTGGTCTCCGGCGTGTTGCGTTTCGAGGTTTCGTTTTGTTCTTTAAACTTTGCGATAGTTTGGTTACAGATTTTTATACCCACATTCATATATCTATTATAATTAGTCACAAAGGGTCGCATAAATATCCACATTTCAAACTCTGCGTTGCGATAATCGAGTTGCGCGTTTCGAATATGCGTTGCGTTGCGACACATCACGGCTATCAAGGAGGGTAGAATAGGTCCTCACTCAACGTCATCGTGAGCGTTAGTACGTGCAATGTGATGTGTTATAGCGATAAAGTATGCGTAATATGTGAAAATACTGCGAAATAGCGATGTATGCGATATAGCTACATTATGATCCGAATCTCTGGTGCTAGGCGCAACGAGTATAACGAGTACTAACAACGCACGAATGTGCGGGTTGTTACATGTCACCCTTCAGTTAAGAGGGTGGGAGTACATGCCAAGAAGAACACGCAGGTTTCAATGTTGTCACCCTTCAACAAAGAGGGTGGGAGTACGTATTCTACCCAAGGAGAATACGCAGGTTTCCTTAGTATACATTAACCCATTCCCAACCACCGGGAATCCCATGCCTTGTAGATAGTGTGAACTCACCTTAGGTTAGCTCGGCAGATAAATAGAAAGGTCTCTTGAGCTAATTGGGTCAACCACGTCCTAACATGGTTACCATACGAATCAGGTCTAGGTTCAGGTAATGCACGTATGTTTACACATAAAGTAGCAAGTTACGTACACACAACGATCATGGCATACACGCATCATCATAGTAACTAGTTGATCAACACTTAGCATATTAAACAGTAGCATGCAAGTTCACAAATAAAACTCAAATTGTGCGATTCAGTGTTGGGCTGATAAGATTGTGTGATGCAAGTGATTGAGCCTTGAGATTGTGCGAGCCCAATCACCTTGTGCGATCTAGCAGATAAAGCCCAAAGAATGTCCGACCCAACCTGTTGTGCGATCAGCACAAACTTGTGCGATCCACAACAGATTGTGCGACCCAAAACAACCCATCCCAACTGCAATGTGTAGCCCAAAAGCATGTGCGGCCCAAAAACGTTAAACAATTAATCTTTTGCGCGGCCCAACATGTTGTGCGATCTGCACTATCTTGTGCGATCCACAACCTGTTGTGCGATCCTATAATAATGGGTTGTACAGTGTGCTTTGAACAGTTGTACCCTATGATATCCTAGCTTGTGCGACTGACTTGTGCGATTACTCCTTGTGCGATTGAGCTCTTGTACGATCGGTTATAGACTTCCTTAATCCATGCAATCAATTCCTTGATTAATTCAAACAGTTTCTTACTTTGCATTTACTCGATTAAATCAAGCATTTTCCCATTACTTCTCATGAACCCTAATTATTATTCAATCATGAACAACCTAATCATCACTGAAATTGGGTCAAATGATATGATTAACACCAAAAATCCTAATTCATCATGCAACTAACAACACCTACACAATGCGATTTAGATCAACAACACACTTGCATATCATATCTGTCAAAACTAATTGATCACCCACTCAATCGAGATCAACATCTATCATCATTCAATCCATTAACAAGAACTGTTCCATCGTATTCGTATATTAGCACCTATTTCCAAATCAAACATCACGATTTCCAATGACATAACAACTAGCATGAACCCTAGTTTACATATCAAATCATAGCAATCAAAAATCATAGTAACTAATAAGGATGTAACACTAACCGGAAAGCCGAAGAACTAGGTTGATCGAGATTGGGAAAGCTTCGGATGTGGGGATTTCCGTCGAACAAAGGGAAGGGAGGAGAGAGAGCTAGGGTTTTGTGTGTGTGTTGAGTATTTGTGAATTATGAGAAGTATACCCCTTTCCTCATAATGTTATGCGCAACAAAGGAGTGGGCCGACCCTTACATGGGCTGCCCTTCGGTTTCGAATACAAGGTAGGCAATCATTGGGCCGAGAAGAGTGTAATGGTTTAAGGACAAAGTGTGCGGCCCAATGCTTGTACGATCGAGTATAAGTTATGCAATTAAGTTTTATATACAAGTATTACACACAACAACTAACACCACATAACATTTCATTGCAACAATCACATTGGTTAATCACATAACGTTCACACTGGTTACGTCAAAGTACAAAGAAAAGTTCTAAAATACGAGTTGTCACATCATCCACAAGTTGAAAGAAATTTCATCCCGAAATTTAGCACGTAGTTACTGAGGAAGCTAGTTAGGTTGCGTAGTTTCCTGGTTTTCCTGGGGTGTCACAAACGGGAACGCTTGGAGGCTTGAGAACTTCAATGCTTGTGCTTCCCACCACCTGAAAAGGGGCTTCTCTCGAACCCTTTGGTAGTGGAAGCCATCGTGGGAACCCTCAAAACAAGCAAAGCTTACATTGATACGGGGGCAGCAACTGAGATAATGTTCGAGAAGTGTTTCAACCAACTCAGCAACGATGAGCGTTCAAGGCTTCAACCAGCTAAGTCATCTATTAAAGGTATTGCTGATATCCCTATCAAGCCTTTGTGCAAACTAACACTTGATGTTTGCTTTAGAGAAGGAAAAATGGAAAGGACTAAACCACTCACCTTTGTCGTAATCAACATGCCTTCCAGCTATGATGTTATTATAGGAAGGTCGGGGCAAAGTGAGTTTGGTATGGTTGTTTCAGTTGGTCAAGGTGTTGTCAAGTTTCCCACTGAAAGAGGAATCACAACCCTTCAACCTACCCAGGAAGCCTTCCTGGTTGAAGGGGAAGGCTCAACAAAAAACGAAGAAGAGGAGCAAGGTTGGGTCATCAACCCTAAGTATCCCCAACAAAGGATAAGGGTAAACACCAACCTCACTGAAGACACTCTCTCATATCTCAAGAAGCTGCTGGTACACAACATGGACATCTTTGCATGGTGTGCTGAAGACATGACCGGTATCCCTCGAGATATCGCCAAACATGAGCTCAAGATCCCATCCAATGTGAAACCTATTGTACAACAGAAAAGGAGTTTAGCCCTAGATCGGAGTCTAGCAACATGCAAAGAGGTTGAAGGATTGGTACAAGCTGGCATACTCCGAGAGGTTAAGTATCACTCTTGGATAGCCAACCCCGTGATGGTCAAAAAGCCCGTTGGATCATGGAGAATGTGAATCGATTTCAAAGATTTGAACAAAGCTTGTCCAAAGGATTGTTATCCTTTGCCCGAAATTGATCTAAAAGTAGACTCGCTCACAGGCTTCCCCTTCAAATGCTTCATTGATACTTATAAAGGCTACCACCAAATTCAAATGAAGAAAGAGGATGAAGAGAAGACAACCTTCCACACCGATAAGGGTATTTTTGTCACCAAAATATGCCTTTTGGCCTGAAGAATGCAGGGGCAACCTACCAACGGTTGGTAGATAAAGCATTTGCTAAACAAATAGGCAAAAACATGGAAGCTTATGTGGATGACTTGGTAATCAAGAGCAAGACTGGGGGCCAAATGCTTGATGATATACAAGAAACATTCCGGAATCTCAGAAAGATATACATGAAGCTCAATCCTGTTAAAAGCTCATTTGGTTTTGAAGAAGGCAAGTTCTTGGGGCATATTGTGGGCAAGCAAAGCATAAAGGCCAACCCCAACAAGGTTAAAGCTATCCTAGATACAAGATCCCCACAAAGCAAGAAGGAGGTTGAAAGCTTGAATGGTAAGCTAGCAGCCTTGAAGCGTTTCACCTCCAAGCTAGCTGAAAAGTCGCTTCCTTTTTTCAAAACTCTTCAAGGGTGCACAAACAAGAAGGACTTCCGATGGACTGATGAAGCTGAAGAAGCATTTAACCAAATGAAGCAGCACATAGCTTCATTGCCAGACATCACCGCTCCTGAAACCGGTGAACTAATCTCTATCTACATGTCAGTTGCTGAAGAAGCAATCAGTGCAGTCCTGACCATCGAAAGAAACAAGACTCAGGTACCTGTTTATTTCTTCAGTAAAACTTTAAAGTTGGCAGAGATCAAGTATCCCCAATTGGAAAAACTTGCTCTTGCACTAGTAAAAACAGCCAGAAGACTTCGAAGGCACTTTCAAGCACATCCTATACAAGTGGTCACTGACCAACCAATTGAAAATGTGCTTGAAAAACCTGAAACCTCCGGATGTTTAGCCAAGTGGGCAGTGGAACTAGGTGAACACAACATCACCTACGTTCCAAGAAAAGCTGCGAAGGCTCAAATTTTGGCTGATTTCATTTTGTAAATTCCAAAGGAAACAATAACAGAAGTTAACACAGCCTCCACTAAACCTTCCGACCTTGATACTTGGAAGCTTTTTACCGATGGAGCTTCCAGCATTGAAGGGTCAGGAGTAGGGCTAGTTCTAATCAATCCTAATGAATTGGAATTCACATATGCTCTCTGGCTTGAATTTCAGACTACCAACAACGAAGCCGAATATGAGGCACTGATTGTAGGACTCAAGCTAGGCAAAAAGATATATGTCAAAAGGCATCAAGTCTTCACATACTCTCTACTTGTTTCAAGCCAAGTAAACGACAACTACATAGCTAAAGAACCCAACATGAAGAAATATCATGAAAAAGCAAAGGAACTCATGGGCATACTTGAATCATGCACCATCAAACAAGTCCCAAGATCACAAAACAAGAAAACGGATGCACTAAGCAAGCTTGCATCACTTACCTTTGCTCATCTCACCAAAAAGGTGTTGGTTGAAGTGTTGAAGAAATCATCCATTCAAGAATATCCTCTGGGGCGTATCTCTTGCGGTTACTATTTTAAGTGCCGCAAATGTATCAAGCCAAAGCGATACAAACCGAAAGCCCGTTACGGAGCATGAGTAGTCCACTAGTTATTAAATAAACTAAAAGGTTATAAGGTTTAAAGCCGTGTACAGTCAAAACACTACAAGAATTACATACTATTAGCGACGACGTGGGGCAATAGCGGCGACAAGGGGGCAATAGCGGCGACAAGCAATGAAGTCGCCGCTATTGCCCCATGTCGTTGCTAATAGTCGATCCGTGTGAAGCTGAAAAGGGACTGACCTTGGCCCTTGATGAGAAGATGATCCAAGGGTGTGGGTTCTTTCCTGATTTGTCTCCCTCAAACAAACACACTCTTCATCTTTAACCGACCTCATTCTTCAATAAACACTCTATCTTCTTCAACCTTCAATTGCACACCAACAAAACCTCAACCACTATCACCATGAAGCAACCACCACCATGAAGCAATGATGACCGGACCACCATGATGAAGCTACCACCGGACCGCCACTACCATGAATCTCCACCACCACCACTGGACTGCCACCGTCAAGTTCCACCGCCAATGTCAAGCTCCACCACCACCGTCAAGCTACACCCGTCAAGCTTCGTCACTTCGCCACCACCACCACTGGCTCCACCACCATCGTCTACCATCGTTAAGCTCCACCACCACCGTCAAGCTCAATCACCACTGTCAAGCTGCACCACCACCACCACCACTGTCAAGCTTCGTCTCTGGCCACTAGCTAGTTTTTATTTCCTGTAAATCATGTTGTATTTTCTTAGAAATCATGTTATGTAAATTTGCTTTTAATGAACAAAATGCAATGTTTTGTTTCATTTTCGAGTTCAAACAATCATGAACAACTGGGAGTTAAATAATCGAGCATTAGCGACCTGTCAAACTCGTCTCCGGTGAAGTTTCAAGCAAAACTCCGGCTAAAGCATAGCGGCGATTACCGAGCAATAGCATCCAAGTATTAGCGGCATCGTCAATAGCGGTGACATATCGCCGCTAAAAGTTTTAGTGGTGACAAATGGGGTCTTTAGTGGCGACTTATGCCGCCACTATTTCTCCAATTTCTTGTAGTGAAAGTATATCTTTAAATATCTTTTTAATGAAAATTAAACGAAGCACAAGAAAAAAATTAAATATCTTTTTAGTGAAAATTAAACGAAGCATAAGAAAAAAAAAACTACTATTCTAAACATGAACAATAAATTTAATAAATTAATAACTGACAAAACTACCAAATGTACAGTGAACTTGTGACTTTCTTAAACAGCATAAAAAAGAAAAAGAAAAATAATTTATGTCAACTTTTAATAAATGAAAATCATAAAAAGAAAAAAAAAAGTGTATAAATACCTTGTCTTTCATCCTTGGTCGGCACCACCCATTTTAAATACATCCCTCTATGTGTGTGTCATGCTCATTATAATAACATCAAGAGCATATGACATGCATCACCTTTGTCTCCAATGTCTTCCAAACCAATTTTTATGAAAATTGACAACAAACCAATAACGTTTTCATCGACGACGAAACAACAAGAAACATTTACAAACAAAGTTTTCCTGTCCTTCACCTTCCTTCTTCCTTAACCCTTTAACATTTCTTCAAATTCATACTTCTTGTCACTAGGGTTTTGTTGTTAACCGGTTAAAAAACGATCTTGATCCTCTTTAACCCTACAAGATCACCTGAAACTAGCCATGATGGAAGAATCAGACCCACCATTCATGGAGTTCTACAAGCACTTGTTCGAGGATCATGACCGATCAAAGAAGAACCATAATGGTGTTTCCGATGATGTAGAGGAATGGGGGCTACCGATGATCGATCTCGGGCGGTTGGATCGAGGAGGGTGGGAGATTGCTGATTGTAAAAGAGAGATAGCTGAGGCCTCAAGAAAATGGGGCTTCTTTCAAGTCATAAATCATGGTGTTTCGGCAGATATTTTGGAGAAGATGAGATGTGAACAGGTAAAGGCGTTCAAGAAGACTTATCATGAAAAGAATAGTAACCACCGTGATTTGAATTTTCCGGTGGGTAGTTACCGGTGGGGAACTCCTTCTGCCACTTGTTTGAAGCAGCTTGCGTGGTCAGAAGCTTTCCATGTACCATTGACTGATATTTCCAACATGGGTGGTGTCACTAGTCTCAGGTATGTACCCTGGTGCCATTTATTTTCTCTAGTGTTTGATTAATATTATACACATACGTACGATATAAATTTAATATAATATGGTTAGGAACAACCTCTCCATATGTTTGGCACTATGTCACTCGTTGGAGACTCTAGCTACTTAATTAATGAGTGAGATTTTATTTAGTACCTTTATATTATTTATTTAGTTTGTATACATATAACAATTGTCACATGTGAGATAAAATGGATTGTTAGTTTTTAAATGAGTGTACCTATCCACACACTCATCTCACTATCTACACACTCAAAAAGGTGATTTTTGTCTTTACATGCACACCCTGCAGTGTCGAACTGTGGCCAAAACGAGGCGTTTTGGTCCGATTAACCAGACAAAGACTGACGGGTGTCTGACGGGTCTGTTGACCGGACCAAAACGCTGAGCTTTGGCCGCGATTTGGTCCTGTCAACCAGACAAAAGACTGATACCCGGTCTGGTTGACAGGACCAAAACGCGGCCAAAGCTCGGCGTTTTGGTCCGGACAACAGACCCGTCAGACACCCGTCAGTCTTTGTCTGGTTAATCAGACCAAAACGCCCCGTTTTGGCCACAGTTTGACACTGCAGGATGTGCATGTAAAGACAAAAATCACATTTTAGGTGTGTAGATAGGCAAAATTGGTGTGCGGATAGTTTGGCCCTTTTAAATAAATATAGAGTAAAAGACTTGACAAGGAAGGAGTACTTGTCGATGGTGATTGAGAGCAATCTTCCGATATGATATTACTTTAAAGAAATTTGTAGAATTTTATGTCAAAATCAGGGTGGGGGTTCGTGAACGGAATCTTATTAATTAACATTGACTATCACTAGTATTGGAAATTTAATGCTAATGATATGAAACAATTCTCTTTCACATATAAAAGTTCCTAAAATGGAAGAAAATATATATAGTCGGCAAGATGATGCAACGTTTGAGATCCATTCAATGGCGAAGCTTGAGATTTTCGATCGGGGGCGGAAGTCCCCGAACCTAAAAATTTCTATAAAATAGGGGGTCGAAAACGTATATACCCAAAAATTTCTATACAAAAACTACATACTCTCCACAATAAGCGAAAAGTTCGAGGGGTCGGCCGCCCCCTCCCGCCCCTTAAAAGCTCGCCCATGGATCCATTTATACATCACATTTAACCGCCTAGCTAGGCATTTGTGTGTGTATATAATATAAAATATAAATTAAACTTTAATCATAGACCTAATAAGGACTACTAATGAAATGTAAAGGCATAATCCGATTAAATCATAAAATTCGTAATTGGAAAGCATTTAAAAAAGTCAAATTCTTAAGGATAGTGAGTATATATCAAAATTCTCCAAAATGCGGCATTTTTTTTTCAAACTCTCCAAATTGAAGATATCCACCAAAAACTACAAAGACTCACCAAACTATGAGTGTGTGTTTGACATGGCTGTAAACGAACCGAACGAACACGAACAAGGCCTTGTTCATGTTCGTTTGTTAAGGAAATAAATGTGTTCACGAACGGTTCATGAACACTTACCGAACGAGATTTTATGTTCGTGTTCGTTCATTAAGGAAAGGAGCGTGTTCGCGAACGGTTCACGAACACAAACGAACACAAATAAATTTGGCGAACGCGACAAAGGATAAAGATAGATGACCCAGAGAGTAGCACTCGAACTTGAATCCCTTATTGTGGAACTGAGGTCGATTGTATTCGTGGATGTAAATAATGAGAAATGAAAGGAAAATGATGCATAAACAAGGTGAAAGTGGGTTTCTTAGTTTAATTGTTAGGGAAATAAAATAAATAAAAGTTTAATAATATGAAAAGTACAAATAAAATATAAGAAAGTACAAAGATCTTCAATTAAAACATAAACATACGAACATAAACGAACGCAAATCAACGAATGTTCACGAACACGTTCACGAACACCTTACCGAACGTTCACGAACACAATCGAACGAACGAAACCTCTGTTCATGTTCGTTCATTTAACTAATCGAACGAAATTTCTTGTTCATGTTCGTTCGTTTATTAAACGAACGAACATAAACGAACTTCCCGCCGAACGGTTCACGAACTGTTCGCTGAACGTTCGGTTCGTTTACAGCCCTATGTTTGAGTGATTGAATTTGGTATGAAGTTTGGCACAAACCCCTCAATATTCTTGAAGTTTGAAATCCGCCCAAAATTAGAGGGTGCAGTGTTCCCATGCAGAGCCCAGAGCATCCCATTTTCTTCCTAAGCTCCCTGTATATCCTAATTTCCTTTTCATGACTTGTTCGTATTAGTTGAAAATTCTTTTTTTGAATATACATTAATGTGAATTGATTTCCAACTCTAATATGAATTTTGATTCCTTTTTTTGATTAATATACTTTCTTTCGCTATTATATATAGTGGCGAAGCTTCGCCCCCCCCCCCCCATTTTTCCGAAACCGGGGGGTGGAAACGTATATACCTAAAAAATTTCTATAGGAAAGTACTATTCATAACACTACGCGTCGAAAAGTTCGAGGGGTCGGGCGCCCCCTCGGACGTAGCCTAAGCTGCGCCCCTAATTATATGGAAAACAACAATAAAATCTAAATCATTATTTTGTTGGTTAATTATTAGAATTCTTAATGTATTAGACTTCTTATGTACACATATGTAGATAATGAAAAAAAATAAACAAATAAATTAAAGCTTATAAAATTAATATAAAGGTACTATAGATGTATTAGACTTCTATAGATGTTTAGTTTACATTATATCGGGAAGGATCCACTAAAAAGTGGATTTTGCCTAAGTAGCCTAAAAAGGATTGTGATGATGACATGTGGCACTCCTAATAAGTAGGAATGAAGGGCATTTTGGTCCTTATAAATAGGAGTGAAAATGACATGTGACACCTCTTTTGTTTTTTTAAAACACAACAAAAAAAATCTAGTACAAAAAAATCTAGCACAAAAAAACTAGCACAAAAAAATATAGCACAAAAAAATATAGAACGAAAAAATTCAGCAAAAAAATACAGTACAAAAAAATTTAGCACAAAAAATCGAGAAAAAAAAATTTAAGACAAAAAAATTTAGCACAAAATATAGTACAAAAATTCAGCACAAAAAATGTTATACAACATAGAAATACAATACATTTAAGTGGGTTTTTTTAGTCTTCATATTTTATATAGCAATATGGTGCTCAAATTAAAGATAAAAAGACACTCGATTTTACGGTGAAATTTTTATGAAAAAATAATATCGTATAAAAAAGTTATGAACGTTTAAAAAATGGGGGTGGAATATGCATGTGCCTTGCATGTGGAGAGAGAAAGTTCATAAATACTCCCTCCGTCCCATTTTAAATGTCCAAATTTCCACTTTTGGTTGTCCCAATTTAATTGTCATTTCCAAAAATGTAAATATAATTTCCAGTTTTGCCCTTACCATTACAAACTTCTATTTTTGGTTGTCCCAATTTAATTGTCATTTCTAAGGATATTATTGTCATTTTACAACCCAAAAAATAAAATACTCAAATATTTCTTAAATTGTGTGAATGTGGGTCCCATGACATCTAAAATGGGACGGAGGGAGTAGTATTTTCCCAAGATACCCTTGCACTCCTCCTTTATCATACCCTTTCATTTTAACCATTGATTTGAAAAATGAATGGTTAACATTCCTTCTCATCCTACTTAGGGAAAATAAACTTTTTATTTGATCTTACCCCTACATTATATATACATATTAGGTTATATATATGTGTGTGCGAGCATGTGCGTGTATAATAGAATCAAATACAAATAGAGTTAACGTGGTAGGCTTACAAATGTGTTAACGCTAGCGTAGTTTGTATTACTCTACAGTTTTTTAAAAGAGTAATTATTATTATTCTAGTTATTGTAGGCTAATTGCCTTTTAAAAAAAAAGTTATAGTAGACTGATTTCATTAGATCTCACCCCTCTATTTAAGCGTGTAGGGGTGTGTAAAAAACCGAATTAACTGAACCATAACCGAATTAACTGACAAAACCGAACCGAAAAAACCGAACCTAATAAAAAACCGGTGGATCGGTTAATGGTTTTTTTGAAACCCGAAAGTAGCGGGTCGATTATGGTTATCATTTTTTCCAAACCCACCATAACCGAACCGACATGTAATAAATTTTTGTAAGATTTATGACTTTTCACTATATTTTTAATATTTGATATTTTTAACTGAAGATTTTTAGTACTTATGGGTTTTTCATATCATTTTATGGTTTTGGTTGAATGTTTATTTGAATTTATGGAATGTATCATATAACTTATTTGAATATTCGATAATAATTTGTATTAATATTATAGATTATATATATTTTTTAATACTATGTAATACACTAATATATACAAATATGCAATAACAATTTATTCCATGTTAAAAAAAATTAAGCTATTTTTAGCTAGGCTAAGTACACGGTTAACCACTCATAACCGACCCGCTATAACCATCAAAATCGAATAACCATAATAACTATAACCGATTGGTTATGATTATGGTTATCCAATAACCGACATCGCGGTTATGGTTATGGTTTTTTATAAAGAACGACCCAAACCAACCCATGCACACCCCTGTATGCGTGTACATATAAAAAGAACAAATACCAATTTGCTATTTAATTTTTTGAATTTTAGGAGAGAATGACAAGAAACAATAATCATTGCATTACTTATACAATTTTTTAAAATTTCTCTGATTAGAAAGTGATCGTTTCATTTTGGGTTTTTTTTTTTTCCGAATATATGTATATTTTTTTGAACTTTTCTTTATGTATTGTGTAGTGACTAATTATATAAATATTGTTGACGAATAACGATGAATAGTAACTATATTTTTATGATAATATATAATTTTTTCTTTTATTTAATATATTATTATATTTACTTTTAATAATATTTTTTTCTTTTTTTTAAAACATATAATTCCTATACCATTTCTTTAATAATTCTTTTGTTTTTTTCTTTTTTTAGAACATATATTAATTTATTGATTAATTTGATACTTCTTTGATAATTTACCTTTAGAATTTTTTTCTAAAAACTTAAGTACGTAGTTGTGCTTGATTCTTCTCCGACATTCTGTTATAAATTTTGTTAAAAACGAAGTTGTACTCTAAATAAAGTATTTATTTGGTATCTGTTAATGAAAGACAATGAATAATAACTTTATTTATATAACAATATATAGTTTTTGTTTTTCTTTTAGTTAATATATTATAAAAGTTTATTATTATATTTACTTTTAGTAACATATTTATAATTTTTTTCCTTTTTTAAAACATATATTTCCTATACCATTTTTAATAATTCTTTTTTTAGAACATATATTGATTTATCTATAAATTTGATATTTCTTTAATAATTTATGTTTATAACTTTTTTTCTAAAACTTAAGTACGTAGTTGTGTTTGATTTTTTTTTCCTAACATTCTATTATAAGTTTTCTTAAAAACGAAGTTGTATTCTAAATAAAGTATTTATTTGGTATCATAAAACGATATAATAATAAACTAAACCGTTCTAATAATTTGACTTTCTAAACAATATATTTTATTTTCAAATCACATTTGTTTTACATTATAATTTGCTCGGTTTGGCCGCAACGTACGACCTAAAAAAACTAGTTTAAATTTAAAGATAATAGTGTTTAACAAAAATAAGTTTCATTCTCCATTAAAGCATGTAAGAGAAACCCCCTACGTATCTAAAGAAGCATCTAGGTCGATAAATCACTACATGTTTGACCCATACGTATACGTCTCACATATTTATACCAATTAAAGGTTTTTATATGTGACCCATACGTATTTTGTTGAGCAAGTAAAGTATTAATTTCGTGATTACTTAGCATAATTAATATTCCCTACTTACATAAACATAACTGTTTACGTATCTATGTGAGGACGGAAATTAAAATTTGCAAAACCCGATTTATTTACATATGTATGATGTGTATATATACACATATAAGGGTGTGGTTCAAGAAAGAACCATATAGCTATGAGAAAATCTAGAGAACCATTAACAATCAATAAATTTAATTTTACTTTTTTTATTAAAACTTTAGTATTGTAAAAAGAATATATGTCGCTCTTAAAAAAGCCATTGAGGCATCATATGTTTGTGTTACATCGATATTAAAATGTGATTAATCCATATTATTAAAATATTGTCACTTTTATAAACTGATAGACACTTTTATATTGTGATTGCATTGAAGGCACCACTTTCGTGATAATGTTGCAGTGATAAATCATTTCTTGATCGATGGTTATTCCTCTACTTTTATCGTTCAGTTTAAAATAATAAAGCCCCGTCTAAAAACTTTGTAAATAAGTACATGAGACCACTCACATTTTCCATTTAAACTAAATATCTATTTTTTTTATCTAACACTAGCTTCATTTCACTCAAAAGGTAATTATCAATATTTTTTATAATGTTTAATATATATGTGTATGTCATATACATGAAAGTGGTAGTGTATGTTACTATCAAGAATCAAAGTTGAGTTAAAAAAAAAAAAAGGTTTTTGTGATGTGATGTATTTAGCATTTAATTATTTGGATTAGACCAAACTCCTGAGCGTTAACCGCAATGGATTACACTTGTATTATCTAAAATTGCACATTAGCTGTCATTATCAATTCCTAACATGAAAAGCCACATGAACAATTGGGATTACATCAATGAGAGAGACCAAGTACATATAGATCTATAATCCACTTTAAGACCATGGGGTGTGGTTTGGGTAGTCCCTTTGGGGCCTATTCGCCACGTAGGCGTCACGTCACATTCGATGGAAGACCATCCAAAGGGAACTACCCAAGGGTGTAGAGGACTACCCAAATTTAATAAAAACTAATATATAATAAAGAAGAGAGAGAGAGAACAACTTGAGGGCCGACGTTCCCCACACCCTTCCATCTAATACACATATGGTGTTAAAAACCCTTAAAATTTTCAAATATATATCGAGTAACACGCGGTATGCGACATGTTGAATTGACTAATGAAATGATTTCTACATATTTCCCAATAAACAGTTTATCAAGTCAAAAGCATAATTTTATAGGTTTTATAGAACTATCTTGAAGGTCGCCAAGGCCTAGTGACCGATCATGTTAAGTGTTCTTTTGGGTTCACCATATGTTCTAAATGCCAAACTTCATGTAATGTGAACGGTAAATTTCACCATAGTGGCTTGGTGGTCTTTGTGAGGTTTTCTCTAGTTAAACGTCATGTCACTCTTTACTCTCTGTGCTAGCGTTGGCTTTGTTGTAATGAACGACCGTCTAGCCTTAGTTGGACCGAGATTCCAATGGAGAAGTACGATGAGTCAATGTAGATAATTTGCCGTTAAAAAAATTCACCGTAATGTTTCTTTGTATACCTAGAAGGCTTTTTTTCTAGTCCTTTATATCAGTATATATTGGCAGGGTCTTGAAAGAATGAAACGAGGGAAAAAAACTTTTTGTCTATCACAGAATATAGATATGCTACGCCATTTAGATTACCTTCGGCTCAAAGTAATGTTCTTAATTATCTTTTTTTAACGTCGACACAGTCAACCTATTAAAATCTATTTCTAAAATACACGTATGCTCTAACTAATGGCATGATCTCTAACTGAGCTAAGACTGGAATCATGCCATGTGTGCCATTCACATCCACACTAAACCTAATTCTGATTCCACTTTGTTACTACAAGTACTTTGCTAGATGTAAAGAATTAAAGATGTTATAAGCCAACTTAGGGTTTCACTGTAAAACCAATTATGATAATACACAGATTAGATCATATCTAATGTAGGATACAGATTTGCACCCAACATTAAATTTTTGGATTCTTCTTTCTCAATATTGGTTCTAGATTCATGTGGTCCAAATGAATCATAACCAACAATATTTGTAGATAATATAATGTTTCTTTTTGTGTACAATGTGTGATTATTGCTTACCTGCCCTTGTATTAAACATTCATGTGACCATTGGACTTGTCAATTGTGGGTGTAATCTATCGTGACAAATGTCATAGAAAGCTTACACATTAAGGAGATGTACTAGCATGTGTAGGTGGTGGCAAAGAACCAACATCCATCCTAGCCATAAACTTTTTATCCATACCCTTATCTCTTCTTCTTGTAGTACAACACATTCAGTAATTGCTTGTACGTTTTTCTGTGGATACATACATGCATGCATACATGGTCCTCCATTGGTTGTCCCCAGAATCAACTTCAAAAAACATTATGCATGTGGTATGAGCTGGAGTTACTGACCTCAGTACACTGTTGCCTTAATTTGCTAGGAATCATGGTCACAAATATATGTGTGGTGTTGTGTAAAGTTAAGAAGGAGAAAAGCAGATTAGGCATGGCCAGTTTTTATGATTTTTGATATTTTAGTTCTGAATGATAAAATTTTAACTTATTGTGGTTGAAGATTAAGAGTGTGTTCATAGGCTTTTTTTTAAACTTTGTACATCTAGGAGGTCGGTTCGCTGCCATGGGTAGCGAACTCATGCGAGTAGAATGAAGTTCAAGTTAACTTGTATTGCAAACAAACTTGACTTGAGTTCGCTGGTCAAACGAGTGAACTCCATCCTTCATTCGATATAGATCGACTAGAATTACTAATGAATTTAGTTTAAGATAGCTTGTTAGGCTAGCGAACTTTAAAAAAATAAAAAATAAAAAATAAAACATAGTCGGATTCCCTTGAGTTCGCTACCCATAGTAGCAAATTGCCTACACATACAAGAACTTTAAGAGAAAAAAATAGAATTTTTAAAGATTAGATGCATGGAAATATAATTACACTCCAGAAACTAATTCACTTTACTTGTATTTACGTTCAGAACAACAATGGAACAGTTTGCAACCACGGTCTCTGAGCTAGCAGAAATGTTAGCAGAGATTTTGGTTGAGGAGCTTGGACACAAGTCTAATTTTTTCAAGGAGAATTGTTTGCCTAGTACTTGCTACCTTCGTATGAATCGCTATCCACCGTGCCCGGTTTCTCCACATGTTTGTGGATTGATGCCACACACTGACAGTGATTTTCTCACCATATTACATCAAGATCAAATTGGTGGACTACAATTAGTGAAAGATGGGAAATGGATTGCTGTTAAACCTAATAAAGAAGCTCTAATCATCAATATAGGGGATCTTTTTCAGGTTTGGTTGGGTTAACTACTAACTTTTTCGATCAAACATCGTTTAGGTTTCACTCTTCAATATGTTCTTATGTTCTATAATCTATTTCAGGCTTGGAGCAATGATGTTTATAAGAGTGTTGAGCATCGAGTCGTCGCTAATAGACAAACCGAGAGGTTTTCGACTGCGTTTTTCTTCTGTCCATCATACGATACAGTAATACAAAGTTGTGCTGAGAAGTCCATTTATAGGAGATTCAGCTTCAAAGAATTCAGACAGCAGGTTCAAGATGATGTCAAGAAATATGGTTACAAAATAGGGCTTCCCAGGTTTATTTTATGAAGCAAATAGACCTCATTTATTTCTTCCAGTAATTATATTAACTAGCTTGGAATATATTCCCTTATTTTTAAAAATATTCCCTTTTTATTTTGAAGTTCTTTTTCAGTACTCGGGCTAGACATCATTACTTAAAGCTCGAAATCAAAGGTTTTCGTATAGTCATCGGATAACAAGAGCAGTTAGAAGCATTTGCAACTTTCTATCCGTTTAATTAGTGAAAAACCAATATGTTTATGTAATTACATTATATCATATGGATATGCTTGTATATTGTTTTTGTATAAGATCAATTACCATATGTTTAATTATCGCTTGACAAAGTAGTCCCTAGCTTCTTAATTTTAACATAATATGAGTGTTGTGCTCTTAGATGATATACAGAAAATTAGCGATTATCAGGGGTAGGGGTGGTCATCACTCATCACTCACTCACAACTTCTAATCAAGTTCCGCCATATCATCAAGCCTTTTTCCATCACTAGTGATGGATTTTAGTGGAAATGACCATCACTCACCACACACTCATCTCCATTTAAAAATAGTTCACCACTCAAACATAAATAACGCGTGATACTTATGACCGGCCGTGGTGTTTTGTTTTCCATCACTCGTTAAAAATGTTCATCACGTGCTAAAAGTCTTCTACCTCGGGTGGCCTCATGACCAAATTCAAATGGGTTGTAAGAATAGCAACCAAAGCAAATTCAACTGCAAAGGATCACTATTATGCAACCATTTCATGGGTGTAAACGGTGAGGCATTGCAACCCATTGTTACTTGTTATGACGTACTTAGGAATTTTTTTCATGAGGGTAAGAATAAGGACATCTCAAATTTTTTAGGCCATATCATATTCTAAAATCGGGGTCATCATCGTAAAAATATAAAATCCTTCGGTTCTTAACATATGGAAATACGATGACCAACACGTTTTGTACACGGATCCTAATATGCACAAAATCACACAAGTAGAAAACTTCTAAGAATACTTGTATTCATTGCTCTTCTTATCAAAACAATAAATTAATGGAGTATCTAAAATCAGATATTATTATATGGGTGTACATATTTGCACACCAAAATACCTATTTGCACACCAAAACCAAACTTTATATACGCCGTGTATAGGTCTATACGCGGCGTATACCTACCTTTTTCAATTTCCAAGAGAATCTCTGATATGATGTGGGAATTTGTCCCTTTATATACGCCGCGTATAGGCCTATACGCGACGTATATAAAGGATGGTTTTTTTTAAGAAACATTGTTATACAAAATTTATCGTTTTAGCAAACTTTTAAAATAAGTAACTTTTAAAAATAGATAAATATATATGTATTTAAGTATCATACCATAAGGTGAAATAAATGTATTTAACTAACAAAGCTAAGTAGTTTAGTGTTTTAATAGGAAGAATGGAGTTTGTGACTAAACAAATCAACCAATAGAATTGTAGGGACTAAAGGTGTACATGTAAGAAAGTTAAATAAATAAAAGGATGGGAAAAGGAAAACAAAATGATGGTTGATCTTGTGCATGTACATCAATCTTTGATCACCTCTACTTGCTAATCATAAGGTATGTCACAATTTGTCTTTTGGTGGAGTTCTAGTATGATGAGAAAGTTAGAAACATCAAATTGAAATGAGATTTTGATTAGTATGATACAAATTAAGGTAGAGATTCGTTTAGAATCACTACATGGATGAATGTATGTATATAAATGTTGTATGTGCTTGATATATATAGGGTAAGGATAGTGTAAAAAGGGCCTAAAGTGTGAGAAGTGTGTTATAACACTATATATAATACTATATAACACCATATAAACACCGTATAACAATATGTAACACCATATAATACCATATAACACTATGTAACACTATATATCATTATATAACAAATATAACACTATACATCTATCATAGACATGCTGTCAAACAACCTACAGTGTTATATTTGTTATATAATGATATATAGTCTTACATAGTGTTATATGGTATTATATGGTGTTACATATTGTTATACGGTGTTTATATGGTGTTATATAGTATTATATATAGTGTTATAATACACTTTGAGCACTTTTTACAGGATCCTCTACCTATATATATATATGAAGGGTAGGGTTCCAGCGTGAACAACCTCCCAAGAGTGAACTGCGTGAACAGATCTGGACCCTTGATTTCCTTTTTAGTTGTTAAGGGTAGGATTGTAATTATATAAAAAAATAGATTTAAATCATTATTTTAATAATTGAATTAAGTTACATCTTTACTAATTTAAATTCATTATCCACATTATGTTTTATTTATTAATAAGATAATTATCAAAACAAACAACAAATCACCAGATTTTAATTTTAATTTTTATTTCAGATTTCATCACCATAATTTAAATTTTGATTTTTAAGATCCACGTAACCTTCATATTTCAACGGTATACACATGTGTACTTGGATATAAATAGAACAGTACACATGTGTACTGAGCATCGTACATATGTGTAATTAGCTACATAACACATACATAGAAACAATACCTGTAAAACTATTTTATATTTAAAAAATACAAGTTCCATAATGTTTTCCAAACCAAACAAAAAAATATATAATTACAAGTTCTAGTTTCGTAAAAACAATAAACCCAACGTAATCAAAAAAACAAAAAAAAACATAATCTTTTACAACTATTCGCCACGTTGTATGCTGAATCATCCTTATCGACCTCATACGTGAATCATCCTTATCGACCTCCCATCTCCACTTTTCTCGTTAGCGACATCTCCTATAATAGCACAAAAAAAAAAAAACTCAGCAACTAATACTTTGCATAATTCACAAGTGTACATCAACAACTTTACACATTCAATACACAAAAAAAATATGACATATTACAAAAACAGACGCTATACACATGTGTACATCGCATTAAAATCAGAGCAAACTCAGAATACACATGTGTACATCGCGTTAAAAACAGAGCAAAATCAAAAAATTGAACAAAAAAAATCAGCAACTAATACTTTGCATAATTCACAAGTGTATATCAACAACTTTACACATTCAATACACAAAAAAATCAGAGATATCACAAAAAACAGACGCTATACACATGTATACATCGCATTAAAAACAGAATAAAATCATAATACACAAATGTACATCGCATATAATAAGACTCATATAATAGAAAATGTTCCACAGGCAGAATTAACCAGATAAGCTCTTTGGCAACAATAACCAAATCTGTTCTTTTTAATTATTGACCCTGAGAAATCTAAAATCTAGTTTATCGTAACCATGAACACAAAACGAATGAATAAAACTAAACACAGCCAGTGGAATATGGGATTTTAATTCCTTTCATAGTGAAACTGTTGGTTTTCCTTTATTGATTTTGATAGGAAATAAAAAGGCCAGCGACAAACAGCCACTGCTCTACATCATTGGAATTGACATGCTTTGGGTTTTTTTTTTTTTTTTTTTACTTTTATAAGAACATTAAATCATTTGGTCATCTCTTTCAAAGAAAGAAAAAAAAATAAAAAAAACATATATATATAAAATAAGAAAATATAGATGATGACAACAGCCATGAAACCCAATGTGATGTTTAGTTCTTGTTAAATTCCTTTATTGTTTTATTATGATTATCCAATTAAAGTGACAAGACCAGAAAAGAATTGATGAGGAGATGTTATACCGATAACGGGAGAGAAAGAAGGCTGCCCGGCGTGCTTCGGTTATTCCGGCGGAACTCCGGCGACTTCTGATTCTTTCCGACAAGATTACGAGAGAGAGAGAGACAGAGAGAGAAACGGTGGTGGATGTCGCTGTTTCATCGGACGCCGCCACCAAGAGTGGTAGCTGGCGGACCCTATACTTTTTCTCCAGATCTAGGGTTGAATATGTTGATTACTTGATTTGTGAGAGAGAGAGAGAGAGTGATTTATGCAATCAATGCAAAATGTAAATTACACATATACCCTTTTTATATTTAATTAAATGGAAAAAATTAATCAAATAATTACCATCATGCCACTCACTTTAATCTCAAGATCATAAAAATCAAGGGCCCAGATCAGTTCACGCAGTTCACTCTTGGGATTTTGTTCATGTTTGAACCTAATCCTATATATGAAACCCTCATGAAGGTGAAGTGGGTTTTCAAAAGGAGGATGAAACCATGATTAATTCTAGTTAAATTGGGTGTAATATGTTGTATGTGATTAATTCTTATTAGTTATATTGAGTATTGTATGGAATTAATATGAATATTTAGTTGTTATTGATGAATGAAAGGAAGAGTTAGGAGATGAGCTTAAAATACTTGTACATTGTGCCTAAATTGTGGTACGCATACCAGGTGTTTGATGAAATGCCTAAACAACAATTTTAGATGAAATTGCATGTTAGCAATAGATGAACATGTGAAGAATGCAAGAATTACATGATTGATGTCAACTAAACACGAGGATTGAATTTTAAATGGAATACATGAAGGATTTATTGTGCATTAGGAGCTTGTACCATGTGCTTGAATGGTGTAAT
Source organism: Helianthus tuberosus (assembly GCA_030545235.1). Classification (NCBI taxonomy): domain Eukaryota; kingdom Viridiplantae; phylum Streptophyta; class Magnoliopsida; order Asterales; family Asteraceae; genus Helianthus; species Helianthus tuberosus. The sequence goes on along the minus strand of JARYGA010055571.1, from coordinate 235,037 downwards.
GTTCACCATGTGTTTGTTTGATTGTTGGTTAGGATCAATAAGTGAATGAGTACCATGTCAAAAGCATATGGACTTACTAGTAACAAATGATGTTATGATTATGTTGAATTGACTAACTTTGTATATGGTTGTCAATGTAGAATTATGAAAGCATTGACATGTGCAAAAATTGATTATGTGTATATTGTATATATACCTAAGTGATCATGTAGTTATAAGGGCCGTACAACATGAGTATGAAATGCATATGGTGATATTACTACGGTCTGCCATATCATTATGAGTGTGTGTTCATAAATTGAAAGTATGAAAGTAGGAACAATTGACTTTCATAGAGTCAAAAATGCATGAGAATCATGGTTAGGATTTCGGGCACAATTAAGAGTAGAGAAGTCATATGTTATGCACAGGATGATTTATTGGATGCATATGATGAAAATTGAGTTATGTGAATGTGAAACAAGGCGACCATTAGTGTATGTCATATGTATGCAGTAGTTGACTAATGCAGGACAAATAATGTATGTACGGAAAGAAATGAACGTTTGTATGTTTGATCATATAAACTAACCATGGTATGAATGTGGTGATATGAAAAGGATATGAACAATATTAGCACGGACTCAAGTATGGAGAGCTAACGAGTCAAGAGGAGGCAAGGACACAAATACGAATACGGACGCATAAGGTAAGTGAATCTTGAATTCACTTCTTATATTATATTTGAAGTTTAGTATGATTTAATATAGGGAATCATGTAAGAAAGCATAGGTAATAGTAAGCACCAAGGTAAGTATTATTGTTGTGTGTCACATGTAGTTGACAAGGTCGAAAATCACATGGTAGAAGCAAACGGGTCAAAAACCAAAAGTAGCGTAATAAGATGTTGATTTTGGATGTTAGAGTATGGGGATTAGTGTGAAATTTTGTCTGTATGAATGTTGGGAGTCATGTAGGAATCTTTTAGAATGTTACGGACATTTTGGGTCAGTTCGGGTTGGAACTGGACCCTTAAACGGATCGTAAGAGCATGAAACGAGGAAAACAGCGTCGGTAACATTGAGAGGGCGTCGCCGACGCTGCCTCCTGTTCCCGACGCCTTAATCCTGCCTACGCAAGCAGTTTCCGACGCCACATCCAGGTTGCGTTGCCGACGCCCCTCACAAGTCCAAAGTTGTTGTTTTTATTGGTTTATCCCACCACGAGTTCCGTACTTCCTAAAACTTGTTCTGTAACCTTTAAAGAGTCCCGAAAGATGATATTAACTAAAAGGGAGTTATGTAAACTTAATGGAATTGTGATAAGACAATGTCAGGAATATAAAGTATTAAAAACAAGGATTAGAATGTATGAACTAAGGCATGTAGATGATTCATGACTGTTTTGATTAAATTATCACATGAGTGCATAAATATGAATCATAGCAACAATTGTTATAAATAAGCGGAGGAATGCATGTTCGTAGTAGGTCCTTCGTACACGATAAAGTTGGATAGAATACTATGTACGCATATATTGGAATTTAGTATATATGAATGAATGGGACTTGTAAATATGTGTACGTGAGTTATAATACGTACGAGTATTAACGGTACTAATCATGTTACTTTTGTGAATGGAATGACGATGCAGGGAAGTTATTGTTGGTCTTTGAAGGTTCGTTGCCAGAGTGCAAGGATTGAATTCAGAAGGAAAATCGAATGGATTATCACACGTTGGAAGAATGCGTCAAGTCCTTTAAATTATACTTGTTTAGATTATGTACGTTGTCAATGATTACTAATGATGTGGATGTGTACATTCTATGTAGGTTACATGGATCATCATCATCATGAGGTGTAAGAGGTTGAAGATCGAGCTCAAACGTGGATTGTACGGGAGTATGGTCGCTTAGTTGAAAATGTATGTAATACTTGGAGTATTTAATAAGAAGTAAGGATGTAATTCATGTAAAAGAGTCATACTAAATGGTTTTCAAACATCTTAGAACGAATATAAAGAGAGAAATTTTATGGTTCATTTTTCCGCTGCGTCTTTTCAATTAAATGTGTTAGGGTGTTACAAGTTGGTATTAGAGCCCTGGTTTTAATGAAACCAAGTACAAGGAGGTAAGTACTTGAACTAAAACCTGTGTGCTCTTGTGCCTATGAACCCGTACACTCTGAGACTCTATCAAGACCCGAAGGTAGAACCGAAAGTAAGTATGCATATATACATTTCAATGAAGAAACTAACTATGTTGTATGTGTAAGGTAAGCTTGGATTATTAAGAAGGATGATCCAAGGATGCAGTGTAGAGCAGACACCAAAGCATGTGGTTGGACTATTGGACCCTAGGTACACGATTTTATTAAATATGGGTACCAGTGTTGGGAAAATCACCCGTGAGAGGGCAAAAATTATACGAAAGACATTCATGATGCCATGAAAAGATGTTATAGATGATGCACAAACTGAAACCCACCTCTCCGGGCATAAGGTGATGATTACTTGAAGGCACGAGTCTAGTATATGGATTGCGTGCCTGGCCAGTGCGCAAGAAGCATATGAAACTTGTGAGACCATGATAATCATCACAAGTATGCCCGGTAAATTGGGAAGTAAGTGGTCGTGTGAGTGAAAGGAGTAGTAAGACTCTCAAGAGAATGAGGGTATTCTTTAAGAATGAAAAAGTTTGAATCCATCGATATGTACAGATCAAACTTGTAAGAATGAAAAGTAAGACTGGAAAAGTTTGAATCCGTCGATATGTACGGATCAAACTTGTAAGAATGAAAATTATGAATGAAGAAGTTTGAATCCGTCGATATGTACAAATCAATCTTGTAAGATTGAAAAGTACGAATGAAGAAGTTTGAATCCGTCGATATGTACGGATCAAACTTATAAGAATGAAAGGTACAAATGAAAAAGTTTGAATCTGTCGTTGTGTATGGATTAAACTTATAACAATGAAAAGTAAGAACGAAAGGGGCTCGAATCCATGAATAAAAATGAGCCAAACATGAATAAACAAAACGAAGGAAGGATGTCTTTTTCTCTCCGACCAAGGTAGATATGAGTCATGTAAGTAAGTGGTGCTGGTAGCCTTGCCGGTTAGGTATGCTGCTTGGCTAATAGAACATGAGTAGGATAAGTTGTATTTGAAAGGCCAAAATCAATCTTGATAAGAGTTTGCTAATAGTTTGACCTTGTAAAAAAAGTCAAACTAGGTATACGAGTAAGCGTAAGGCAATAATTAATAAGATAGCATGGAAGGCTTAATTCACAAAGAAATCACAACCAATTAAGGGTTATTGATGTAGCAAGAAAATTCTATAGGAAAGAAAAAGTAGGTTATGGTATAGTACGTAAGTGAGAGTTTAGGAAGGAAGTATTGGTGAATAAGCACCGAGAAGAATGAATATTTTAATGAAATGTATTAACCATCTATTTTGTATGATGAAATGGTAGAAACCTTGATGCCGTGAAAGAATGATCATGAACAAAGGCTTATCACATGGTTAAATGAAATCAATCGGGATATGCTTAGGACTCGCGAAGATGCGGATCGTTAAATTGCGCCCTAAAGGCAAGGTTAGTATAGTGTTTAACTTGTGAATGCTAGAAAGAAAGATATATACATATATATATATATATGCTAAATATATTTCCATACGAACTAATGTCAACACAAGTATGACATGGTATAGAAAGTTTAACCTTAGGGGCCAACAAAGGAATGAACTTTCAGTCCAAACTTAATGTCGTTAAGCAACGTGCACAAGCATGTATAGTAAGTGATGCATAAAACAAAACGGATGAACAAATCAAGATAACATGAATGAAATGAATTCGAAACTTAACCTAAGAATGTACATAATACCATGTAATGGTAGCAAACGTGACATGGTAAGGAAGGTTTGACTCTTATAGGTCAACCAAGGAATGAATTTCAACTCGAACTTATTGTTATCGAGCTGTATGAATGCTACTGCCTGGTAAGTAATTCATGAAACGAGATTAACCAGCAAGTTGCAACCGTAAGTTACGGCTGGTAGCCGTAGATTACAGCAGGTTTAAGATGAAAGTTCACATGTCCGGTTAATTCCAGTTCTGTCCCAGTACTTAGTAAGGTGCTCGCTAGACTCTTAAAACCCCGTTGGACTTGTAAAACTCAAGTTCATGTAAAATCATAAGCCTTGAACACGAATAATGATTTCGGATTTGCATGTTTTATATGCAAATAAATATGCGATTAAAACTTGGATATACAAATGTGTTAAAATGTGTTATATGTACGAAGGGACAGAACTCGTTTATAAGTATGTCTATTGTCAAATAATTATATGCATGAATAAGTATGGTATGTTGAATGCGATCGAGTGAACGGAATTGTATGCAGGTATTTATATTTGGAATCGTAGTAGGTATAAGTAGTATGAACTAGTATATGTGAAGAATGTAGGAGACATGTTTGTATGTACATGAATATGTGAAAGGGGATACACTCGGGTTGTAGTTCAATGAATGCATACTGTTGGTTGTCTACTGTTTTAGGATGATTCCATGCTCATAAGTTGAAGGTATATATGTAGGGCAGTTGACTTTTTAAAGGCAACATTGTATGAGTGTCATGGATTGGCCTTTGGACACAATTGTTAGAGTAGAAAGTTAAAGTGTTATGTAATAGATAAATCGAAAGTTTACGGTATGCATATATGCTCACATCTCATGAGGATATAAAGATAATTAGAAGGATCATTAATAATGGAATGTAATGGGTCACTCAAGAAAGATAAACGAGAATGAAATAATAACTACCTAGTGATAATGCTAACCCTAAATGAGTACTAAAATATGGGTATGCAAATGGTCTAAATTACCATGTCCCAATGAAGTTGCTCTAGAAAAGAAATGCTAATGATAGAATACCGAGGTAAACTCACGATAGCTCGTGGGTCTAATGTTAGAATGGAATCTCATGTATGATACGAGTGTGAGATGGAAATAGGTTGATCCACTACGGATGGTAAATGCATGAAGGTCCAACGCTTTATCAAAAAGGCAAGAACAAGACATATATTTATGATTGTAGGTGAATACTACATCTCTAATGGGTCACATGTGTTTTCGTATTACAATGAGCACCTTAAATGAATAGATAAAAGGTGAGAGTTTAGTTCGTCAAGTAGGAATAAGCAAGGTTTCGAGGAAAAAACCTCTTTTAAGGGGGTAGACTTGTAACGCCCCAAAATCCGTTGTGATAAACATATATGTATTTAAGTATCATACCATAAAGTGAAATAAATGTATTTAACTAACCAAGCTAAGTAGTTTAGTCTTTTAACAAGAAGAATGGAGATTGTGACTAAACAAATCAACCAATAGAATTGTAGGGACTAAAGGTGTGCATGTAAGAAAGTTGTTTATAAATAAAAGGATAGGAAAAAGAAAGCAAAATACAGAATTTTGTTATTGTGTGTGTGTGTGTGTGGCGAGTTATGGAGAAAAAGAGGGAAGAACACCCTCTAAACCTAATCATAATTTCAGCAAATTAGTGGAGCAGCTGATGGTTGATCTTGTGCATGTACATTAATCTTTGATCACCTCTACTTGCTAATCATAAGGTATGTTACAATTTGACTTTTGGTGGAGTTCTAGTATGATGAGAAAGTTAGAAACATCAAATTGAAATGAGATTTTGATTAGTATGATACAAATTAAGGTAGAGATTTCATTTAGAATCACTACATGGATGAATGTATGTATAGAAATGTTGTATGTGCTTGATATATATGAAAACCCTCATGAAGGTGAAGTGGGTTTTCAAAAGGAGGATGAAACTATGATTAATTATAGTTAAATTGGGTGTAATATGTTGTATGTGATTGATTCTTATTAGTTATATTGAGTACTGTATGAAATTAATGTGAATATGTAGTTATTGATGAATGAAAGCAAGAGTTAGGAGATGAGCTTACAATACTTGTACATTGTGCCTAAATTGTGGTACGCACACCAAGTGTTTGATGAAATGCCTAAACAACAATTTTAGATGAAATTGCACGTTAGCAATAGATGAACATGTGAAGAATGTAACAATTACATGATTGATGACAACTAAACATGAGGATTGTATTTAAATGGAACACATGAAGGATTTGTTGTGCATTAGGAGCTTTTACCATGTGCTTGAATAGTGTAATGCTCACCATGTGTTTGTTTGATTGTTGGTTAGGATCAATAAGTGAATGAGTACCATGTCTAAAGCATATGGACTTACTAGTAACAAATGAAGTTATGGTTACGTTGAATTGACTAACTTTGTATATGGTTGTCAAATGTAGAATTATGAAAGCATTGACATGTGCAAAAACTGATTACGGTGATATTATAAGGGCCTAAAACATGAATATGAAATGCATATGGTGATATTACTACGGTCTGCCATATCATTATAAGGAACAACTAACTTTCATAGAGTCAACAATGCATGAGAATTATGGTTAGGCTTTTGGGCACAGTTAAGAGTAGAGAAGTCATATGTTATGCACAGGATGATTTATTGGATGTGTATGATGAAAAGTGACTTACGTGAATGTGAAACAAGTGACCATTAGTGTATGTCATATGTATGCAGTAGTTGACTAATGCAGGACAAATAATGTGTGTATGGAAAAAATGAACGATTGTATGTTTGATCATATATACTAACCATGATATGAATGTGGTGATATGAAAAGGATATGCAAATATTAGAACAGACTCAAGCATGGGGAGGTAACGAGTCAAGAGGAGGCAAGGACACAAATACGAATACGGACGCATAAGGTAAGTGAATCTTGAATTCACTTCTTATATTATATTTGATGTTTAGTATGATTTAGTATAGGGAATCATGTAATAAAGTATAGGTAATGGTAAGCACCAAGGTAAGTATTATTGTTGTGTGTCAAATGTAGCTGACAAGGTCGAAAATCGCATGGTAGAAGCAAACAGGTCAAATACCAAAAGTAGTGTAATAAGATGTTGATTATGGATGTTAGAGTATGGGGATTAGTGTGAAATTTTGTCCGTATGAATGTTGGGAGTCATGTAGGAATCTTTTAGAATGTTACGAACATTTTGGGTCAGTTCGGGTTGGAACGGGACCCTGAAACGGATCGTAAGATCATGAAACAAGGAAACCAGTGTCGGTAACATTGAGGGGGCGTCGCCGACGCTGCCTCCTGATCTAGGTGCCTTAATCTCCCGCCTACGCAAGTAATCTCCGACGCCACATCCAGGATGCGTCGCTGACGCATAAGAGGGCGCCGTCGACGCCCCTCACAAGTCCAAAGTTGTTGTTTTTGTTGGTTTATCCCACCACGAGTTCTGTACTTCCTGAAACCTGTTCCGTAACCTTTAAAGAGTCCCAAAAGATGATAATAATTAATAGGGAGTTAAGTAAACTTAATGGAATTGTGATAAGACAATGTCAGGAACATAAAGTATCGGAAAGAAGGATTAGAATGTATGAACTAAGGCACATATATGATTCATGACTATTTTGATTAAATTATAACATGAGCGCATAAGTATGAATCATAGCAACAATTGTTATAAATAAGCGGAGGAATGCATGTTCGTAGTAGGTCCTTCATATACGATAAAGTTGGATAGAATACGATGTACGCATATATTGGAATTTAGTATATATGAATGAATGGGACTTGCAAATATGTGTACGTGACTTATAATACGTACGAGTATTAACGATACAAATCATGTTACTTTGGAGAATGGAATGAAGATGCAGGGAAGTTATTGTTGGTCTTTGAAGGTTCGTTGCCGGAGTGCAAGGATTGAAGTCAGAAGGAAAATCGAATGGATTATCACAAGTTGGAAGAATACGTCAAGTCCTTTAAATTATACTTGTTTAGATTATGTACGTTGTCAATGATTACTAATGATGTGGATGTGTACGGTGTATGTAGGTTACATGGATCATCATCATCATCATCATCATGAGGTGTCAGCGGTTGAAGATCGAGCTCAAACGTGGATTGTACGGGAGTATGGTCGCTTAGTTGAAAATGTATGTAACACTTGGAGTGTTTAATAAGAAGTAAAGATGTAATTCATGTAAAAGACTCATACTAAATGGTTTTTAAACATCTTAGAACGAATATAAAGAGAGAAATTTTGTGGTTCATTTTTCCACTGCGTCTTTTCGATAAAAACGTGTTAGGGTGTTACAGAAGAAGAAGAAGAAGACGAGGGGAGTGATTGATACTTCTCACATAAAAATCCCTTCTGACGAGGAGTTTCAATTTTTTTTTCTCTTCTTTTTTTTCTTTTGTGTAATATTTTCTGTGTTTGTTATGCACTTTTCAAATAATAAAATAATTTATTTCTCTAATTAGTTATAAAACGCCAACATGCCACAAACGCCAAACACCAAAAGTTAATTAGTTGTATTTTATCATCTTTATCTACAAACACCATTAAATACAAAACGCCAAACTTAAAGATGGGACGTGTTACAGCCTTAACATATAAGGCTGAACAAACAGCAACTATAAATAGTAACTGAAACGACGGATACTTTATTACTAAAATTTAGTATAATAAAATCCCACATAAACTACGTGCCAAAAACATCGTATATAAACAATGTCTAAGGACCTTCGATTTATCACACCCAAAAACAAACGCCATGTTTTTCTCAATACCATTCACTTTAAAACACCAAAAAATTTTTTAAAAAAAACCACAGATGGCAGACGTCGTTTTTTGGAGATTCAGTATTGTCTCCATGAAGTTTCACTAAATGGATTCTTAGATGAGGGGGGTAACTCAGTAAGATTTTGCTGAATGAGATGGACAAATCTTCAAGAAAAAGAGACTGATGACAATGATATGTGATTTTGTGTGCTTTGTTCTTGAAGAAGATTTGGATGAGAAGAAGAGACCGGTGACAGTGTAAATGCTATTTTGGACTCCATTATTAATGATGACGACCAAAGATCAACTAAGCAAAAAACCCACTCTTAATCACACCTAGAAAATAGCATCCACACATATGGCATCGATCTATGTCTCCAACCATCCACAAAACCACTTCAACAATCAACAACAATAGATCACACCAAAAATAAAAACGCCATACTTTACTGAATGATCAGCTTCGTCTAGAGTCGGGCGTTTCAGTTGTGCAGGAAATTGGCATGTATCTAAGGAATTCAAAGGTTCTGGGAACAAAAAACTTCAAGAAGAAGAGACTGATGACAGTGAAGATTTTGGTGAGAAATTGGATTAGGATATTATTTTTTTTCTTTTCTATTTTCTTTTGGTGTCATTTTCTGTGGTTTGTTATCTAATTTTCCGCTAATAAAATACATTATTTCTCTAATTACTTATAAAATGTCAAAATGCCACAAACGCCAAACATCAAAACTATAATAATTTCCTTTAAACATATATTATTAAAAAACTCCAAAAAATTACTAAAATGTATAAAACAAGGTGCAAGAGAATAGAACAAAAAAGGTGTCTTACAAAAGTTGTATTTTGTCATCTTTATCTAAAATGCCATTAATATAAAACGCCAAACTTAATAATGGGACACGTTACAGCCTTAACAGATAAAGCTGAAAAACAGTAACTACAAACAGTAACTGAAACGACAGAAACTTTATTACTAACATTTGTTATATTAAAAACCACCCCATGGCAATTTTCTTTTTTTTTATATTTTAAAAACGCCATAATTACTTGTCACATTATAGGTCTGCATCCTACATCACATGATAAAAGATAAAAAAATACACATGAAAAAAATATAATTACTATTGTTTTTAGTGACAAAAACATATAGACCTAATCTACATCGCGCCAAAAAAAGTCATTATATAAGTAGAACAGGTAAACAAACTTAACACGCCACAAATTGTCTAAACACGCCACAAATAGTCTAAAACGTCATAGAACCTAAGAAAAAGTGGCTCAGGTTATTGCATAGAGGTTTGATAGGCCGGAGAGACGTTTCATCCTAAAGTTCTCTGACAGAAGAAGGGTGAAGGTCAAGACCAACAATGCCATACTTAGTATGGGTGAGGCCGTTTAGAGGGATATTCTGGCCCTTAGGGTTCCAACAACCAATGATTGTGAAAGGACTCAAACAATAATAAGAAGATTGAAGAGAAGATTTCCACCAGATAATGATGATGATGATGATGATGACGTTACTGATCTAAATTACCGCTTGGAGTTTGGATGAACAATCAAGAACGGTGAAAGTGACTTATCAACATGGGGTGGATTATTTACTGACGATGGACGAAGTGCTGAACACAGATAGACTACACCTTCTTGAACAACTCTATGATTTAGCACCTTCGAACGATGCAACATCCAGGATTGTGATGATATTTAAATATAGGATGCGAGAACGGCTAAACCAGATTATGGCGTTATACGCCAATGACCTAGATGATGATGATGAGTCTGAAGAAAGTGATGAGCAAAGCGATGGGTACATCTCTGATGTAATACCATCCATAGAAGACTATAGTTTAGTTTGATTTCGTCTTAGTTGTAATGTTTTGAATTATTAATGAATTTGGGAATACCATGAACGCCAAGATATTTACCTTTATAAGATATAAGGGATTAATTCAACTGGACAGATATACAAAAACGCCAAAAAAATTGTAATGTTTGAATTATTAAAGGTATATAATAAATTTGGGAACGCCATGGATGCCAAGATGTTTAAATTATTAATTGATCATAGTGAATTTGGAAACGCCGTAAACGCCAAGTTATTTACTTTGTAACACAAAAACAATTAATTTATCAAGGCAGATCTAAAAAAACAATAAAACGCCAGGGAGTTTTTGTTTCTAACTACACGCCAAAAAAATCATACACGCAACAAGTAACAACGGTGTGTGAGAGGTGCATTGGAAAAAGAAAATAAAAAGACAAAAAAGCACATCCACCTTAATTATATCGTGCGCCACGTGTTCGCCCAGGATCTGTTCTCACCGTTTTCACATTTACAACCGTTTTCTCCTGATCCTGTTTCTATATATATAATATGGTTATATACATAGGTTATCGATTTCTTGATTAAAACTATGAATCAGTTATATGTTATATTCAACTAGTCTTAAGGTAAGAATAGTTTCATGAGAGAGAAGAAAATATAACTTATGTAACTATATTTTGAACTGGATTGCAGATATTAAATGCTTGGTTAGTCTATATGGTTTGCAGATATTGTAGAGTTATTCTCAAGACTTCACTAATTACAGAGTTAGTTCCAGTGGTTTTAATTTTATACTCGTGTGATCCTTATCACTTACATATGATAAGTTTCTCAATTAAGTGTGAGTGAAATGACTAGATTACCCTAGATAATTAAAAAAATATAATATGGGCCCACCCACATCTTCTACCTCCTATCTCTACCTTCAACCCATCACCACCATCACATCCACCTTCACCTCAACCGTCAACCCACCACCACCACCTCTAGTGGCAGATCTAGAAAATAAATTTAAAAGTAACGTTCAAAATTTTTTTTACTGTACTTTTATACAATGTAAACGAAACAAAAATTAAAAAACGATTATAAATGAAACAAAAAAAAATCCCTACTATATTTTCATACTTTCAAAATATTTTTTTATGAATATCAACATTCTCTTGCATATCATTATTAGCAATATTTGTACTTAGAGTTTGACAAATATCATTATTTTCTAGGGCTTTCCTTTTGTTAGAGTTGGAATTGGGCCAATATTTGTGTGTGTACATATATTTATATATATAATAAATTATAAAAAATAATTCCAGCCGAACTGAGCATAGCAGACCTTTGCTCATGCGTCGCTTGTTTGCTAACCGAACTGAGCCGAAAATTAAATAAGCATATTTCGAGTATTTTTCGAGCGAGCGGGAAACGAACGACGAGCGGAGAGCGATTTGGGTAGCGCTAGATGTGGACCTGTGGTATTAACTCAAAACAAAATCAAAGGGTGAAAGAGCCACAACCCATGGGTGATAGTCCCACAAGTAGGCGTTGAGTTTTTAATAAATATTCGGGTTTTTAACAGTTCAATTTTTTAACCGTGCTTTCATGTAAACAAAACAAAAATAAAAACACGATGGTGGGACTTGAGATGATGAGCTTCACGTGACAGGATCGGGCTCAATAAATAAATGAGTTTTATTTTAGGGAATTTTAAAAGAACCCATGAACCCAAGTCATGTGGCCTTTTAACCAATCATATAGGCTTTTAATGTTTTGTGTTTTTGTGGGCTATTGAGTTTTAATTAACATTGGCTTTCAACCAATTATAAGTGGGCTTTTGATTATAAATTTGTGGTTGAGCTTTCAGTAAAAGCCCAAATTTAATAGCCTAAATTAATCTCAAGGGTAACGTAAAATTTATTTAAGGGGTTATAGAATACAAAAAAGACAAAAAAATAAATAAATTTTTTTTTCACTTCGTCATAAAATTTGAGGGATAACATGTGCTACCTCTCCTATCTAGGTATGTCCGCCCCTAACCACCTCCACCGTCAACCCACCAAAACCACCTCCACCGTCACTGACGTGGTTGAGAGCGCGTATGAAATTTTTGTTATATCTTTAAGTTCTTTTCACTCTTTTATCAAGTTTTTAATTTATAAAACACGATATATCACTATCACTCTCTACAACACGCTAGGACAAGTGCACCCATCGTTGGTGTAGTATAGTGATGGTAAAATACTGAGAACGTCCAAGGACACAAGAGCTTTTAATACCGGATTATCGTCAACGTCTAATTGACCCAAATTTTGAGAAAAGATTTTTAAACAAGTAAAAATGAAGAAAGAAATTAAAGTAATAAAAGAAACAAATAAACAAGAAAGAATCACTAGGTTCCGACTCATCTTTTATGCAACATTTGATGATTTCTGCACTTTGGGTTTTTTAAGAGATTATCTTAGTTATAGTGGCATGTCCCTCTTTTGGAGGCAACGCTACCCTCAGCCATATTGGTCTGAGTCAGCAAGGATACTTCACCGCAAGGCGGGAATATTGAAAGATAATTAAGTAAGTTATTAATGCAAAATGTGGCATGTCTCTCTTTTAGAGGCAACGCTACCCTCGACCATATTGATCTGAGTCAACAGGGATACAGTCCCGCAAGCCCGGTTTAAAGTTTTAATAGAATTTATTTATAAGCATTTCTTTTCACTTTTTTATCAAGTTTTTAATTTATAAAACACGATATAGCACTATCACTCTCTACAACACGCTAGGGCAAGTGCACCCATCGTTGGTGTAGTATAGTAATGGTAAAATACCGAGAATGTCTAAGGATACAAGAGCTTTTAATACCGGATTATCGTGAACATCTTATCGACCTAAATTTTGAGAAAAGGTTTTTAAACAAGTAAAAATGAAGAAAGAAATTAAAGTAATAAAAGAAACAAATAAACAAGAAAGAATCACTTGGTTCCGACTCATCTTTTATACATCCTTTGATGATTTCTGCACTTTGGGTTTTTTAAGAGATTATCTTAGTTATAGTGGCATGTCCCTCTTTTAGAGGCAATGCTACCCTCAGCCATATTGGTCTGAGTCAGCAAGGATACTGTCCCCCAAGGCTGGAATATTGAAAGATAATTAAGTAAGTTATTAATGCAAAATGTGGCATGTATCTCTTTTGGAGGCAACGCTACCCTCGGCCATATTGATCTGATTCAATAGGGATACAGTCCCGCAAACCTGGTTTAAAGTTTTAATAGTAGTTTATTTATAAGGGATTCAAGCTATTCTTACTTCCCCCGATTTGATGCTATCTGCCTCAAAGGAAGTCCTAATAAGCTTGAATCAAGTCCTCGCAGGATCTATACATTGAACGGGGTAAGAATTTTACCCAAATCACCATTCTAACTCCCTCCCAGGCAGTTAACGTGTTTTATATAGACCGTAAAAACATGAATGAGTGAATCAACGAAACATGAAGAGATGATAGAATAAAATTCACTTTCAATATAAAAAACTAGTTATTAAAGTCAATAATACATACCCAATTAAAAAGTGTTGGTACACAATGTCTATTGCCTACGTCAACAGTCTAGGTCGTGTCAGTAGCTTGTAATAGGGTGTAAAGTGTAAAAAGTTAAAGTTATGTTGTGTTGTAAGCCATTTCGCACGAAATGGATTTTGTAATGTCATTTCGCACGAAATGGACTTTGCCATTTCGTGCGATATGGATCTTGTCATTTCGTGCGGAATGGATGCCCTATATATATGGGTGTTGGGTTTTCCATTTGGAACGATTTGGTGAAATCTGTCACGAAGTGCTACCAGTTTCTCTCCGTGCATTAACGTCTAATATCAATGGAAAACCAGTTTAAAGTGTATTTCTCTGCTTCTACTCACATTCTAACACCGATTCTCAGTTACTAGATTGTTTCCGCCTCTCTAGTGACCTAGATTTGACTCAGACCGACTCATTTAGGTCGAATATTGATCCTACAAGTGGTATCAGAGCTCAGGATGAGTCAAATCGGCTGAATCAGTGCTTTGAATGGTTTAGAACTCTCTACTTCTACTCATTCTTGGATTTTTGAACAATTCCACGGACAAAATGGACTGAGTTTTGAATATAACATGTAAAACACCATTTTAATCAATCCTTCAAAGTATCAGACCTTAATTCAGACTAAAATTGATCAAAAAGTGCCAAAAATATCATTTCGTGGGAAATTGCATCATTTCGTATGAAAATTGTGTCCATTTCGTGTGACTTTTTACCAATTCGCTTGAAGTTTTACCATTTCGCTTGAAAATCCATATTGTCTAATCATTTCGCCCGAAAAGGAATCTTTTTACTCACTTCGATTCAAATTTCCATTTCGCTTGAAAATTCATTTCGTTTGAATTCATTCCGTTTGGAAACAGTCCATTTTGTTTGTGTGCCCATTCCGTTTGAAAGTCCATTCTGTGTGGAAGTCATTTCGCTTGAAAAGAGAATTTTTCAAAAACTTAGAAAATTTTCGAAACTGTTTTCATAGTTTAAAATGGAGAACCAAGAATTTTATAACATGTTTTTCGGAGGGGGAATGACAGCATCTCAAACTCCAGCGAGTATTGTGCAGAACGTAAACATGGAAAACGGGCTTGGTACAATGCAAAAGCCACCAAAATTAATGAACATTGACGAATATTCAGGGTGGTCATAGAGGTTTAAAACCTGGGTACAGGCAAATCATTTTGAGTGTTGGATGAAAATTGAATCGAAGTATGTACCTCCGACAAATGGAGCGGGTATTGAGAAAACACTTAATCAGTTAACTCCGCTTGAGTAGGAAAGCTTTAAAGCTGAAAAGAAAATGATGAGTATCTTGCAGCAAGCAATCAAAGAAGATATTTTAGTTCTGCTACAACATCAGGATAATTCACAGTCTGTCTGGAATGCACTAAAAGTGAAGTTTCTTGGAAGTGTTTCGATGAAAAAGAGCAAAACGGCATTTTTGAAAAAAGAATTTGATATTTTTACGGGTATCAAGGGTGAGTCAACAAAAGAGTTGATCGAGAGATATTGTCATTTGGTTGTAGAAATGAAGCGTTTGAGTATTAACAAAACAGATGAAGAATGGGTTGACAAGTTGGCAGATGCTTTACCGTATGATGAGTGGGGCACATATTTGTTGGTTTTGAAAAATAACTTGGAATATGTTGGTTTCAATCTAAGCACGTTCATCGAGAAAATTGAATCGCATGAGCTTGAACTTAAAAAGATTAGAAAAATGAAATCTTCTAATGTACAACAAGATGTTCAATTGTACTACAAGGGAAGTTCATCAGCAACATCTACCCCAAGTCCAAAAATTCAGACAGCATTTAGTGTTGAGCCTACATCTGGAGTTTCTCAAAGCACACCGAACAACAACTATTCACCATTCACAAGTTATGAACCAAATCCTAAGGTTCAAGAACAAGTGTCTCCTCAAGGTTCATCAACATATCGCACTATTAGCTTCCGTTCTTGAATCATATGAGAGTCTATTTCTGGAAGGATCGGTAATCCAGACATGACAAAGGAGGATTACGATCAGATTGATCCTGAAGAATTAGAGCTTATTGATATCAAATGGGGAATGGTGAGCTTAGTGAGGAGAGTACAAAGGTTCATGGAAATAACCGGACGAAACAGTCTCTCAGGACCTGATTGTAAGCTTGGATTTGACAAAGCGAAAGTTACGTGCTTCAAATGCAAAGAAAAGGGCATTTCAAACGCGAGTGTCCAAACAGGGAAGTAAACAATCATCAGAATCCATTCACAAATGACTATTACCGACAAGCAATCTATCACAAAACTAGTCAGCAACCATTCAATCCAAGACCTCAAATTGAAAACAAACCAGAAAAGGCTCTTTTGGTTAATCGGGATGATGAGAAGATTCCGGAAGGTTTTAGTTGGGATAAATATGTTCCTGGTGAGGGTTTTGCTATGATGGCAGAGATTGTTGAAGAGCCAGAATGTGTTGTTGAAACCGAGGAAGTCGGTGAAGTAATGAGTGAAGAAAGTTTGGCAGAGCTTGAAGAGGCAGCAGCAGAAGTTTATTATTATCAATCAGAACAGGAGATTATTGCTAATTATTTTAAATCCATAATGCCTCCTAACATGTTTGATTCTTTTGCAGGATTCTTCAGCGAGCCAACTACAGGTTTCTGTCCACAATATGACGTCGAAAAAACCCTGGTTGAAGAAATCATAGATGTTTCTAAAGAGATGAATGAAGAAAATCTGAAGGAGATAGCTGACAAGGCGCTGATGGTCAAGCTGAAAGAGGTAGACAAAACTCAAGAGTCAGTGTCTGTCGAAACGGAGTCTGTCAAAACGGAGTCTGTCGAAACGGAGTCTGTCGAAATAGACTCAATCGAAAAAGAGTCAGTCGAAAAGGAGTCCGAGTTCAAATCAGAAAATCTGGATATCAAATCAGGAGAAAAATCAGAGTCTGAGTCTGACGGGTTTGGTAAACCAGAAATTAATACTGATAAAGAAGAAACGGTTTTTGAAAAGATTGATCCAATTCCTGAAACACCATGCGAAAACTGTTTAAAACCCTGCATGGATTGTCTTGAAAAAGACAAACAGTTTCAAGAATTAAAGAAATATACTGACAACGTAAAATTTGATCTTAATGATGTGAAAGAAGCTTATGACACTTTATCACGTTCAATCAAAATGATTCAAAAGGAAAGTATAGAAAATGATAAAGCTACTAATTTGTTCAAAGAAACTGTCATGGAAAAGCAGATGGAGATTAACATCCATCTAGACACAATCGCATCTTTGAAAAAGGAACTTGAATTGATGCGTATTGAAAAAAAAGAGTTGATAAGAAATTGATCAGTTATATTGCTTCATCTTATGTGATTGATCAAATTGTTCCTCAACTACCTGATGCTAAACCTGCTTTCAACAATGTTCCACCCCCAATGTGGAATCATTATACACAGAAATATCCAGATGGGGTGGAAGCTTGAATCTCAAGTTGAGAACTGTAGAGAATGAGTTACCGGAAAACAATGATGTTACATTCTCTCCATCTGACACTGACAACGATTCACAAGTGATTAAAACTGTTGTTGACCAAGTGTTGGATGAAGTGATAACTCAGATTTCGGTACGGTTAAAACTCATTTGGAGAATTCCAATTCTGATTCTGAAGATGACCGAAACTTTTTGGATAAGTTCATACCAAAATCAGATAAAGTTGTGAATGACGATTAGATCATTGTGGCTTACACGATGACCAGAAATGACATACTATATACTGATTTTGAATTTCCGATTCAGAATGCAAAACTGGAAAATGTTGAAAAGGTTTACAAGCTTGTGGAAATTGACATTTCAGAGGTTAACAACAACAACGTGTTTTTATCAAAACCGAAAAAATCTTTTGGGAAACAACAACCAAACAACCCGGGAAAGAAAGAATGGGTGGGTAACAATGGTCAGAACCAAAGACATGGTAACAATTTCAAAAAGAAAGGGGTCGGTTTTGAGAAGAAAATGGCTAAGAAAGAGATTAAGCCAAAAGAAAATTTGAGTGATGTGTTTGTAACGGGTAAGAATACAGTAGCTGAAAAAGATCATATCTTTAGTCAGAAAGCAGTTGATGATTTCAATGCAACTCAAAAGTTGAAAGAAGAGACCAACAGATCTACCTTTGTCGAATATGACAAAAGAATCTGTTATCGCTGCAATGAAATTGGTCACATGGCCAAACAGTGTGTTAAAAGGATTGAAAAACCAGTTTTTCAGAAATCCAAACCTAAAACTTCAAATGATGTTAAGGGTAAAACGCCAATGATTTCCCCCGTACGTATTCTGAAACGTGGTGAATCTTTGAAGTCCGAAGACAAGCCAAAATCAACTTTTGAGATTGGTGAATCTTCAAAATCTCCAAAGACTTCAAAGGTTTGTCCGAAAACGAAAATTTTTCAAAATCAATCATGGGTGGAAAAACCGAAACAATTGTTTGAAGAAAAGAAAATAGAAAAGGTCTTAAAATCTTAATCAAAAGTTTTTGCAACCGATGTTGAAGAACTTGAATTTGAATTGGACAAATTGATTGAGGAATTTTCACCAATCAAGGAGGGGGATCTAAAATCAAAGTCAAAACCTGTTGTTCCAAACGTTGTCTTCAACCTTCCAAAAGTTGACATAGCTTATGATCTTGTATTTGGTAGTGTTCCAAATGTGAAGAAATCTTGGGCATCGTTGTTTGAGTGAATGTCTTTGTTGTGTGCAGGGGCTTCCGAGGTCGATCATCTCCAAGTGGATCATGGATAGCGGTGCCTTGAGGCATATGACTGGGATGTTAGCACTCCTCTATGATGTCAAATCAATTAATGGAGGATATGTTGGCTTTGCGGGAACTCAAGGAGGAAGAATCGTTGGTGAAGGAATTCTTACCAATGGAGTTGTAACGTTTGATAAAGTGAACTACATCGTTGAACTTGAAAACAATCTGTTGAGCATATCGCAGATTTGTGACAAGTCGTTCACAGTTCATTTTACAAAAAATGAAAGTTTGATCATTAAACCAGGTTTTAAAATTCAAGAAGATATGGTGTTGATGCGCGCTCCTCGTGAAAACGATTTGTATGTCCTAGACACGAGCGTCGCAACAACAGACAAAAAACCAAAATGTTTTGTAACTAAAACAAAAGCAACTGAAAAAGAATCAAGAATGTGGCATCGTAAGATGGGCCACATTCATGTGAGAAAAATGAATTTCTTAGTTCACAATGATCTTGTTGAAGGGGTTAATTTGAAAATTTTTCATCTGAATGATGTTTGTGTAGAATGCAAAAAGGGTAAGCAAACAAAGAAGTCACACCCAAAGAAGCTCTTGAACTCAATCAGACTACCGCTAGAAAGACTCCACATGGATCTTTTTGGACCGGTAAATGTGAAGAGCGTAAGTGGAGATCTGTATTGTCTGGTGGTGACTGACGACTTTTCAAGATTCTCCTGGGTGATGTGTCTCGAAAGAAAAGATCAAACATTTGATTCGTTGATGATTTTGTTCAAAAAGATGGAGACGCTGTACAAACTGTCGATCAGAAGAATTCGAAGCGACAACGGAACAGAGTTCAAAACAACCGTATGCTTGAATTCTTCAATGACAAAGGCATTCTTCATGAATTCAGCGCACCGTATACTCCACAACAAAACGGTGTCGCAGAACGAAAGAATCGCACACTGATCGAAACAGCTCGAACCATGCTAGCCGATTCCAAATTGCTGATATTCTTTTGGTGTGAAGCGGTTGCTACAGCATGTTATACGCTAAATCGTGTTCTTACGGTAAAGAAGTACAAGAAAACCTGCTTCGAATTACTTCATCGCTATAAACCAAATCTAAAATTCTTAGAACCTTTTGGATCACCATGCACTTTTATTGATCCAGATGGTAAATTTGGTGCAAAGGTTAACGAAGGTTTTTTTGTAGGATATGCGAGCCCACTGAAGAGAGTATTTGTTCCATGCTTAGGGAAGATTATACAAGTTCAGCATGTCGACTGTCAGCAGCATACAACTCCAACTCAGCTTCCCGGAAACAAATTGTTGTTTGACTACGACAAACTCTGGGAGTCATTCCAATTGCCGACTGAGCCAAGTGAGGAGGAACTAGCAATATTATACTAACATCAGCAATCTATGTCACAAGAACAAGTGCCAAGACCGCTGGTAGTTTCTCAGCCCACCGTGGGTGCAAATGATCACGAGGCCGGTCCAAGTGGAACTGCACACGAAACCCCAGTTGAAACAGCTCCAGTATTTGATCAGTCTGACGACTCAGAACTGGAAACCGATCCGGTTTTTGACGAGGAACCAAATATTGAGACTTCAAAAGCTGTTGATCACACGGGTGATCTGGATATCACAAATTTGCAATCGGAAGTGAGCGTGCCAGACACAGTCATGCCGAGAACTTTGTCTTATCATCCATCGGAACAAATCATCGGAGATCTTCAAAGTGGAGTGAAAACTCGAGAACAAATCAATAAAGGGCTTACATGTTTTTATTCTTCTATAGCTCCTTTACAGGAAGAATTCTCATTAAAATGCTTTATTTCGCAGGTAGAGCCGAAGACTTATAAAGAAGCATTAACTGAAGATAGTTGGGTGAATATAATGCAGGAGGAGCTACTGCAGTTTGAGAAACTTGGAGTATGGAGGTTGGTGGATCTCCCGGAAGATCAAAAGCTGATCACGACCAAGTGGGTCTTTAAGTGTAAACGGGATGATAGAGGGGTCATTGTGAGAAACAAAGCACGTTTGGTAGTCCAAGGTTTTAATCAGCAAGAAGGCATCGACTTTACAGAAGTGTATGCGCCCGTTGCTCGACTCGAGGCAATTAGAATCTTCCTGGCATTCGCGTCTTGGAAAGGATTTAAGGTCTACCAATTAGATGTCAAATCTGCATTCCTTTACGGAAAAATCAAAGAAGAAGTGTACGTCGGACAACCACCGATCGTTTGCACGACCAAACGAGTCGTTCAGAAGAGATCTCGTCCAATACGAAATGCAGAAACAGACGTATCGGAATTATTTCAGCTGATTTGCATTTAGATTCACTTAAACTGTCTCTTGTATTGATATCAGATCGTTTTACAATGCTGGAGACACTTCGGCAGAGCTTCGCTACCGGAAACCAAACGTCACAAATGAAATGATCAAGGCAACTATTTATAGGCAGTCCATTTCGTGCGAAACAGCCTCACACGAAATGGCATTTCGTGCAAAATGGCAATCACCATTTCGTGCGGAATGGGTTAGTTTCATTTCGTACGAAATGGACATATTCCATTTCGTGCGAAATGGCCTCAACCTACACATTTCTCGTTTTTCTCGTAAATCGAGCCTTGATCCATCTAATCTATTACAAGACTCGATACAAGACGAAGTCGACAGACATATGCACCAACAGACTCCCCCTTGGATGTTGACGAAGTCTTCGGTGTCAAGTCTTCGGTATGTCACATCTTCAGTCTTTATCAGTTTTCTTGCTCTCTCCAAAGTATTCTCCATTGTAAGCATCCCCAATCAATCTCTTTCTCTCTCCTCCAGAATCTCAACCTGTCTCTATCTTCTCTTCATCAGATCTCTTGATTCCTTAAGTTCTTCAGCATCAGCAGCTTGTGTGAACATCAGGATTCAAACCTGGCTCTTATGCTATTTGTCACACCCCGACCACGTAAAACATCAAATCGTGGCGGAAACGTCGGGGAGTGTTGTAACAGAATTATTGTTCCACAACCATGGTAATTAAAATTATATTTTATTCAACAACCAAAGGTGGAATACATTGTTTCAAAACAAGAACCAAAGAGTACACAACATAATTAAACTAAGTCTATCTTTATTTTAAGTCTCTAAGGCACAGGTCCGCCCTAGTGTCACGATCATCCTAAGCAACAGCTCCTGAAACACATGTGAAAATAGGTACGTCAGCATAAAAATGCCTGTGAGATACAAAGGTTTTGTGAAAATAGGATTCATGACTTAAGTTTAAGAAAAAATTGTTTAACAAAAGTCAGTCACGAACCTTGTTAATTGTTTTGTTTTATAAATCTTTTGAAAAGCGATGATAAAGTAGATGATATGTAAAAGAGTAACGTGAGGTTAAATGAATAACCAAGTAAAATGAGTTTTGTATAAAATAAGTTGTTTGTAAAACAATGTCTTGAAAAATATGTTATTTGCATAAAATGTTATATGTCTAAATTGAAAGGATTCAAATAACGCTACGATATGTAATACCATACAAGCACTTATATATAGGAAGTACCAGCGGCGTATCCACCATGCTTGTATCATATTACACACGCCTCGTTACTCAAATCATTTTACCCAAACAAACCACCAATGTAAATTGCCCATGTCTAAACCATTTGTCAAATGTCTTTGTGTAAATCATGTCAAAATGTAGTCCATGAAATATGTATATCAATATCAAAATGTCTATGTTAAATGTCAAATATGTAGTGTGTAAACAAAATGTCATGTATGGCAAGTGAAACATATATATATATATATATATATATATATATATCTACTGAGCCACAGATAAAAATGCACAAAACAATGTATTGAAGTAAAACGTGGTTTAAATCAACGTTATGTCTTGTGGAAATGCATGCTATACTGAATACAAACATTTATGCGGTATTGTAAAAATGCATACATCCAAGCCTTGTGACTGTGGTGATGAGCCCTTAAACAAATTAAAGGTCTATCTGTATTATGTTTTATCGAATTCGGTCATTCCTTTCATCCAAACATACCTAAGATCTCAGGAACGGGAGTTGTCAATTCCTATGGTACCATTACCTACTAACGAGCGGCGTGATCAAAGTTAATGAATGTATATGGTCCCATTAAACAAACCAAATGTCATATCAAAATGTAAGCATGTGATGAAATGAAAATGTACTAAGCATGATGAACATACATAGCATGAAAAGGTAATGTAAAATAATGCACTAGGTATGCACTAAATAGACATACATAGCGTGAAATGTAATGAAAACAATGTACTAAGTATGCGCTAAATGAACATACATAGCATAAAATGTCATGTAAAACGATGTACTAAGTATGCTACAAAGGACATACATAGCAAAAACACAATGAAATCATGTACTAATAATGTACTAATGAACATAGCAAGTATATGATATGAAAGCATGGAAAGCATGAAAATAACAAGTAGGCACATGTGTTTCACCCCAAAATGTTTGAAAAACAGTAAAAGAGGGGTCTATGTACTCACTTGAGATTGCTCAATAGACTTTAGATATCCACCAAGCAAAGTTAGAAGGTTACGGAATCAAACGGCACCTAATATATGTAACTACATTAATAAACGGACCTAATCGGAGGATCGGGTAGCATGAGGGTTCGTAAACCAAATAAGTGTGGGAACTTATGTAATATGGTTTGAAAAAGCCTACATACTAAAACGAAACCTAGCCTAAGTGCTTTTGACCCATTACGACCCGTCTAGGTAGCTTATGCTACTTTAACGCGTCGTCCGCGTAACACGCGTTTGGAACGCCTAACTAGTCCTATGACAAGTAATATATGCCTTAACATGTCTATTATTGTTACTAAATCAGTTTAGATATCAAAAATTAGGTTACATAGACTTAAAATGATTTTTGGCGCAAAAAGGGTATTTTGGTAATTTACCTAAGGCATATATATATCACCTATCATACAATTAATCAAACGATGTGACCATAAGGTATAACCTCGGAAGGTTATTCCCTATACTACTATGGTCACCTAAAGTGTTTGGTCGGATCCTAATGATCGACCAAATGGGTCGGGTTCGAAAGCATAAGCGATTGATTAGATCGCTTACCCTTACGACCCTAAACAAGCACAAAGCTAAAAGTGACGAACTAAACATGCTAGAACATGTTTAGTTAAGTTAGAAAACAGGTTTGGTATCAAAACAAACGGTTTTGATACCCTAGAGTAGTTTGGTTACAAAATACGCGAGAAAACGCATTTTGGCCGAAACTACGACTCGTCACTGAGCCTAGATAATGTGGTAATCAGTAGGTATTGTTACTAGGGACTATAACCATCGTGATTACGCTCACGTTATTAAGTTCAAATGAACTTCGCATTGACCATAAACTGGTCAATGCAGAAAGTCAAACTCAGTTTGACTTTCAAGCATAAAAACGTATAAAAAGAACGAAGGAACACTTACAAAGGGTCCCCGCAAGTATTTGATCCAATCCACTCTCAGGTAGGAAGCATATACTTCCACTTAGAGAGTATAAAATCAGATCAAATGTGAGGGAATGAGTGAAATGGGTGAGGGGTATTTATAGATATGTTA
The DNA here is from genome assembly GCA_030545235.1 of Helianthus tuberosus. Taxonomy (NCBI): domain Eukaryota; kingdom Viridiplantae; phylum Streptophyta; class Magnoliopsida; order Asterales; family Asteraceae; genus Helianthus; species Helianthus tuberosus. The sequence continues at coordinate 210,623 of JARYGA010055571.1, read as the reverse complement.
GAACCGTTAAGATCGTTCCTCGTTAACCGAGATTCAATCCTAGCCGTACACATCAAGCCCATGGTTTTAAGAAACCATTGGAGCCCCTAGAAATGGCCCATGGTGTTGCAAAAACCGTTTGCAAGTGGAATACAAGGGTATAACAGCTGTTAATAGCTGTTTAAACTGATTTTTCATATCTGGGAGGGCCACACGGCCCGCGTAAGTTTCTGTATATGCTTACGCGGCCCGCCTGGGCTCTGCAGTTCAGCAACCAGCTTTCAGTTAATGACAGTTTCAGTCCCTGATGTGTTTAAAGCCATTTTCGACATGTTTAAGGCCCGTTAAGCCAACTTTAAGGCCCTTAAATGATGCCCAAACATTGTGGACATGAAAGATGCTCAAAAATATGCCGGATGTCGGTTCGTTTGGTCGTACGATCGCGATGTTTGCTTAATTACGACGGAATGCGCATAAGCGCGAAAAACGATCCAAATTGCGCGACGAATGAATTTTTGGATGTCCGGATGTATTCAGAACGTAAGTTATGCGCGAAAATGCAAAGTTATGCACTTTTTGGCGCTTTTAGTCCCTGAATGAGCATAAAGTTTATTTTAGCACACCGAACCTCTCAAAGCCTATTTCTAAACTATGTGAAGGATATTTAGGGTGTGTTTAACTTATGGCCATGTTTCGGAATGTTCGTTACAGTTCAAATTGGCATACTTTCGAAGTTTGTCAATTTTAGTCCCTGTAAGCGAATTAACTTGATTTTGCCATACCAAAGCCTTCAAAACTTATTACTAAGTTATGTAAAGGTTATTTAAGGTATGTTAAGCATATGTTGATGTTCCAGAGTGTTTTTCGCATTAAACTGATTACGTTTACGCACTAGTCTGCGTATAACTCTCTAGAAAGCGATATAGAGTTTGAAATTGAATAAAAACCAAAACATGAAAAATGTCAAACATAAACAAACAAACATTGGGATCAAATAACTTTATTTCATTGATAACTGAATTGTTTACAATGATTACAAGCACAGATGTCACACTATTCCAGAATCGGTATCTGGCTCTTACTTCCTCATACTCCCCCTTTCGATAAGCTGGGATCGCAGTATGGAATTCTCTATCTACAGGCTTTGGATCGGAAACCTGGCTGTACAACTTCACAGGTTCTAAGATCGTAACCTGGCTCTTCATAGCAACAAAATCAGAAATCTGGATTTAGACTGCATATGTTCATGCTGAAAATCCTCAGGTATCAGAACCTGGCTAACCTGCACATCCTCTACCTCAAAATAAATTTCACAAATTTAACAATTTGACAAATTTAATCTATGCTTATCACTTGTAAAATCAATCTCAAAACATCAATCTCAAAACATCAATATTTTTGGATTTTTGTATTTAATGGAAAGTAGTAAAGAAATATTTACAGACAATATTTTTGTGAGTTTGTGTAAGAGGATCATATCAGTTTGTGACAAACCGCTAGCACCGTTAAGCTTTAAACATATTAGGTTCTAAACGATTCACATAGATTGACGATATTGTTGTCCTCTTAAACTCAATCTAAAAACTTTTGAACTGCTTACCGATACTTTAAGATATATTAATTTTGCACTAAATTCTTATGGACCCCACGATCTCAGCATATCCCCTCATCATGCAATACACTGACTCAAGTAATGCCTTTAAACTTTTATCAACTGTGATATGTGCGAAACAACGCAGAATGTTTAAACATTAACAATCAGGTCGATCTTTCGATACACAGAGAAAGTCCAATGTTTAAACAAAATAAGAAATAAAAACAAGTTGTAGGACCGGTTTCGGATCCGAACGAGTCGATCAGAGGTGTTCTCCTATGTTTCAGGTGCGGAATTACAAGAAACAAAGGTAGAAATAGCTTTATAACACTGTTTGATTGATTGGACAACAATTACAGCTCAAATCTTACACCGGCAGCACTTCGGCGTAGTTGTCAAAAGTCAGATTATGATTTCGCTCAAGAGGACCCCTATATATAGGGTGATGGTTTCGCTTATGTGACAGACCATATAAGCGATACCCCATGTTAATGATTTCGCTTTTGTGTCATGAACACATAAGCGATACCCTCTTGTACATATGAGCGAAATCATCTCTAACTACCTATATCATTTTACATATTCTCGTACAACGTGCCCTGATCTATACAATGAAATCTAGGATTCGATACAAGACGAAGTCAACAGATGTAGTGCATCAACAAACTCCCCCTCAGATGTTGACGAGTCGCATCCAGCACCAACTGTATCTTCAGTTCTTCAGTCTTGATCTATCTATGGGCTTTTCCGAACTCTCCCTCTCAGATGTTCTCTTCAGACTCCCCCTCTCGATTTGCTGGTATTCCTTTGTTCTTCAGCACAATCTTCAGGATCTCTGTCTGTCTCTCTAAGACTTCAGATATCAAAACCTGGCTTTTCAAAATCAAGTCTAATTCTCTTGATCAGATCTCTTGATTCCTTAAGTTCATCAGCATCAGGTCAATATCTGGAAAAATCTTAACCCAAATATAAATTTCTAAATTTAACAAATTATATGCACCAATACTAACTCTCCTCAAATTCACATCTCACTTTTATTTGATGAACCAATTGTAAGATTTTAAAAAAAATGAATTTTTCATTTAAGATTTACTCCCTCTTTACAAAAATGTCATCATGTTTAGCACTTGAAATTTTGAAAATCAGCTTTTCAATATCAGTTGTCGAAAATCTTTTTGACTTTTTCAAAATTTATGCTAAAACACACTAAAATCTTTTTGTAATTTTCGACAAGAAATGAAATGCAATAAAGAAATATTTACAAACAATATTTTTGTGAGTTCGTGCAAGAGGATCATATCAGTTTATGAGACATATCACCAACACCGTTAAGCTTCATTTCATATTAAGTTCTAAACAATTTACCTAGATTGTCAGTATGTTTGTCCACTTAAATTCTCACACAAATTTCAACTGTTTCGAGATACGATGTTAATGTTTTAAGCTACTTAAACTTATCCGTGTGTCCCACTACTTGAATATACTCCCGTATCCAGAATCTCAATAATCAGTCTTACAGGTGAAAATACTACAATGATATCTGTATATAAATTAGGTGTGCGAGGGCCGAGGGATCTCAGATCGATACTTCCGTATACGCAGAGAGATATCAGCTTCGACTTTTCGGTGTGTCCCCTTTAGAGGATCTTTTTGCTTACAACAACAGCATATATCAATTTTATTGTTTCAGCATGCTGAGGGTTTAATGCTGTGTTTCAAGCATTGCAGCAAGTATTAGCCAAGGACTAGGTCAGAACTACCGTTCAGCAGAAGTCCCGGAATAATACCCCAGATATCATAGAGTATAAAGACCTAGTATATCAGATTAAGAGACCTTTCAAACGAGATTTCAGGGGTTACCTATATATCCAAGTTTGTGTTAACCCACAGAACAAACAAGTTTGAAATTTAGGTTTATATCTCGTCACAATCTACTAAATGTGCAAAAATCTACTGACATATCCACAGTAAGATTATTTATCACATTTTTCTTTTCATTTCTTTAGCATGTTGTGATCATCCACTGATGTACTATCATTTCCTCTATATGCAACAAAAACTCATTTTTAAATTTTATCATGTTTTTGTCTTTTTCAAATTTTCAAATGTTTTTGGATTTTCACTGAAATTTTCTACTCCCCCTAAAATGCAAACACATTAAAGAAAATATGAAAACAAACTGTTCAATAAAATGACAACCGATATCGAATCGCATCAAATCGCCATCCATTTGGCATAAACAATCAGAACTTCCCCTTTCACAAAACTATTTTCTCATTATGATTTCAAAACACTTAAGTTTGTTTTAACCAAAATGATTTTTCCGGAAAATAAATTTTGTTGATTTTACCACTTGTAAAATTGGGATTTGGTTCATCACCTTGTCTATTCTTAACCATTTGTAGCAGATCAAGTACAAATTAATGTCCTTGATTTACCACTTGCAAATATGCACCATCTATACCTAATTGTAAAATTTTACCACATGTAGAACACAATACCACTTGTAGGAATGTTACGTCTACATCACCATTTTACCAATCAGAATGCCGATTCCTGCTTTGCACTTACCAACCTGAAAGCTCCGGCATATTCCTTCAACCTGTAAACATGCAAACACTATCAAAATTTTCAAACATTAGAAAGATGCCGATTCCTGATCCACGATATAAACTTGGGATCTCCGGCATAGTCCTTCGACTATCATGGAAAACAAACTTCCACCCAAGTCTTATTTGACTTGGTGGCTTCCAATTCCTGGGCAGTAGGGTTGTAAGTTGCCTTTTTAGTTGCATAAAAATCTTTAACCCCCTTTACTTTCCCATCAAGCATTTTCTTGAAAATTTTCTTAACATTTTCATTGAATGTTTTCTCAATATCAAACTCTGAGAAATCTATTTTATTAACCATTTGTTTAATCTCTTCCACACTAATAGATTTAATGTCAGCATTATTCAACAAATCATCAATCTCATTTTGTGACTCCTCTGATTTTGCGGAATCAGATTCATTGTCAGATTGTACCTCTGATTTTTTAACAATCCATTTTTCATTATCTTTTGCACTCTTTTTGTACAATCTTTTAGAACTTTCACCAACTTCATATTTTGAATTTTTAAAAGTTTTGAAATTTGTAGTTGGTGAATCATTCTTTTCAACCACTTTTTCTTTCAGTTTTTCAGAGACTCCCTGTTTTTTGTTGACTTTGTTTGGACAATTGTGAGCAATGTGTCCAACAACTTGACATTGAAAACAGATCCTTGTATCTCTTGGAATATCTCTTGAATGAAAAACTCCAGTTCCTGTTCTTTTCCTTTCAACAAGAAACTCCTGGTTTGTTTCTTTCCAAAAAGGTTTCTTCTGTTCTTCTTCAACACTTCCTCCTGAAACAAATTTTGTTTTTGATTTAGAATTGTTTACCTTTCTGTAACTTTCTTGCTGAATAAAACCTAAACCTTTTCTTTTGTAATTACAATTTTGGTTTGTTTTCTTTTGAAAACCAGAACTAAAATTGTAATCATTTTTCCCTTTTTTCTTGTTTAACCTTTGTTGAACTCTTGAAGTATATTTTTTAGGTTTTTCATTAAAATTTAAATTTTTAGTATCAGAAATATTAATTTCTGTGATTTTAAAAACTTTTTTGATCTTGTCAAATCTAACACTATCCATCGGAAACTCTTCATCAGAATATAATTTGTCAGAATCATTTAAAGTATATGCAACTTTAAATGTTTCATCATCCAAATTTGCTTTTGATAACAAAAATTCTTTACTATAAGACCGTTTTTCTGATGTTTTGGAATTTGTGACCAACGAACTCAAATTTTTGACTGACAAACTTGAACACCCAGACTCAGACTTTGACTTAGACACCTCCTCAGTATCTAACACCTGATCGACCACCTTTTTGATTAACTCGGACTCATGATCAGTATCAGACGAGGTAAATGTGATATCAATATTATCTGGTAAAACGTCAGTTTCCTCTGATTTTAACTTTATATTGATTGCTTTTTCGACTTGCTCCTCATTTGGTTTCCTAGGAGAATAACCTTCCCAGATAGGAGGCGGACACTTGTTATACTTAACAGTCGATTTCTTACCAGTCTCTTTCTTTTTATTTTCATCTTCAAATGCTTCAAAACCTGCAACAGTAGGATAAACCCTATCAATCACATAGTCAGAACATGAATAACTAAGAAGTAACCTTCTGATTCTTTCATTTTCAATCTTTTCATTTTCCAAATCCTGCTTCAGTTTTGCATTCTCTTCAATATAATGATTGATTGCCTTTTGCTTTTGCATCAAAGTTGAATTAGTCATAGTTAACGCCTTTTCTCTTTCTGAATTTGTTGTTTGAAGACTAGTCACTGTTCTGTTCAATACACTGTAAGATTCTTTCACATAATTGATGTCAGATAACAACTTCTCTATCAATCTTTCTCTGTCAAACAACAACATATCTTTATCTTCACACATCTTGCAAACTTCCGAACACTTCATGCAAGGCTTCTCAACCTCAACAATCTTCTCAACCTCTATAGTCTTCACCACTTCAATAACCTTTTCTTCAACAATTTCTTTTTCAATCTTAGTCACCTTTTCTTCTTCAACAACATTTTCATTCTTCAAATCTTGTTGTTGTTCTTTTTCAGCTCTTTTCTCCTTCAGCTTCTCCAATCGTTCTGCAAAATAGAAATGAAAACTTTCAGGAGATAAATGACTTTTAGCAACATTAATATGTTTTTCTTCATCATTATCACTGCTGCTATCAACTGGTGTCTGATCAAACTGTGTAGATTTTTCAGACTCAGTATCTGAACAACCAGAATCAACTGGTGTTTGATCAAAAACAACTTCTTTTTCTGAACTATCATCATTTTGAACACTCTCATCAGAACCTTTCAAACTTTCTTCATCACTGTCAGAACTTTCATTAAAAGCATCAGATTCTTCTTTCACACTATTCACTTTCTCACCAATAGATCTCATCCATGTAGCAAACAAATCTGGTTCTTTGACTATCTTTGCAATAAATGCTTTGAAACCACCTTTCTCATCCACAAACATATCCCAGCTAAAACCTTCAGGTAATTCTTCATCATTCTGATCTACCAAACATGCTGAGTTTTCAGAAGATATGTATTTGCTCCAGTTGAAATCTACCAAGCATCCTTTCTTAGAATCTTCAATCTTTCTACCATGAGCCGTTTGTGAATCTTGTAATTGACCAACTTGCTGATAAATAGCTTTCCGGTAGTAATCTTCTTTTTCGAACGGATTCTGAGCACCACTCACTTCTCTGTTTTTGCACTCTCGTTTGAAATGACCTTTTTGCCTGCATCTGAAACAAGTAACTTTAGATTTGTCAAATCCTAAATTAGAAACACAAGCATCAAGAAAATCATTTCTTCCAGTGATAGTTTTGAACTTCTCAGCCCTTCGAAGAACACTAGCAAGACACCACTTAATATCCATGAGTTCCATTTCTTCGGCATCTATCTGATCATAATCCTCTTTTGTCAACATAGGATTTCCAATTCGACCAGCTACCAATCCCTCATAGGATACCAACACCGAACCAAGTAGAGCCATGTGATCCTTTGCTATGTCTTCTGAAAAACTTTTACCTTCTGGCAGATTTAGAGCTATATTGCACTGAATCACACACCCATTTCCCATCTTTGTGTTTTCTGATGAAGTCTTTGTATTAAAACTTGGATAAGATGAAAAACTGCTATTGCTTTTGTTTGTGCTTTGATCAGTTTGATCTGTAGCATTCTCAACACTATATGCAGTCTGAATCTTAGGACTTATATCAGCTTCTGATGTAGAAACACTGCCTTTATAATACATCTTCACATCCTGTTGACCACTTGGATTATTCATCCTAGCGATCTTTTGCTGTTCCAGATCCTGACTTTCAATCTTTTCAATGAATTGAGATATTGATAAACCATCATAAACACCCGTATTTTTCAGTATCATCAAATACGTTCCCCACTCTTTCTGTGGTAAAGCATCAGCTAGCTTATCAACCCATTCCTCATTTTCCTTTGTGATGTCCATCATCGACATTGTTCTCACCAGATGACAGTACCTTTCAATTAACTTCTTCGTGTCTTCCCCAGGTAGACTTGTAAACAAATCAAATTCTTTTTTAAGTAACGACTTCTTGTTCTTAATCATATTTGCACTTCCTTCAACCTTTACTTTCAAAGCATCCCAAATCGACTTCGATGTTTTATCATGTTGAAGAAGTATGAATATGTCTTCTTTGATCGCCTGTTGTAACAAACTAATCATCATTTTTTCAGCCCGATACATCTCTCGTTCTTCATTGCTGAAATCTGAAATCTGTTTAATTGTTTGTAGCTCAGTTCTTGGTAATACGTACTTCTTTAAAATACACTCCCATGATCTCAAATGATTAGCTTGAACCCAGTTTTCAAACCTATCTTTCCAACCATAATATTCTTCAATACCCATAAGCTTTGGCGGTTTCTGTGTAGTTCCCGTCTCATTCTCTAAGTTCACGGCTTGAGTAATTGAAGATTGACCCGTTGGTGTTGCAAATGCGTTGTAGAATTCAGTACTCATGATGACGTATCAAATTTTTCAACACTGTGTCTTAAAAGCGAAATCAGTTTGTAAGTTGCCACAAAAGCGAAACCCTAAAGTGACGTTTGAGCGAAACCCAAGTTACCACTAAAGCGAAACCTTAAAGTGACGTTTGAGCGAAACCCCAAGTTACCACTAAAGCGAAACCTTAAAGTGACGTTTGAGCGAAACCCCAAGTTACCACTAAAGCGAAACCTCAAATTACCACAAGAGCGAAATCACTGTGACACAAGAACGATACCCTGACCTCAAAAGCGAAACCCCTTCGAACCAGAATTTAGGCCATTTTACTTAGAATCTAAGTCTCAAACTTTCCAGGGTTTATCTATGCAGGATTAATTATGTGCTGAATAATTTTGATCCAATTTTGACCGTGAAAATCCTCTGTATTAAGAAAAGTATGTGTAGAAGTGAGAAAAACCAATGAAAATCAGAAGAAAACAAGCTAATTTCAGTAGAACTCCTCCTCCTGAGCTCTGATACCACTTGTAGGACCGGTTTCGGATCCGAACGAGTCGATCAGAGGTGTTCTCCTATGTTTCAGGTGCGGAATTACAAGAAACAAAGGTAGAAATAGCTTTATAACACTGTTTGATTGATTGGACAACAATTACAGCTCAAATCTTACACCGGCAGCACTTCGGCGTAGTTGTCAAAAGTCAGATTATGATTTCGCTCAAGAGGACCCCTATATATAGGGTGATGGTTTCGCTTATGTGACAGACCATATAAGCGATACCCCATGTTAATGATTTCGCTTTTGTGTCATGAACACATAAGCGATACCCTCTTGTACATATGAGCGAAATTATCTCTAACTACCTATATCATTTTACATATTCTCGTACAACGTGCCCTGATCTATACAATGAAATCTAGGATTCGATACAAGACGAAGTCAACAGATGTAGTGCATCAACACAAGTTGAATATGTTTAGATCTTAATCACCAGTTCGATATTCACATATACGCAGAGGAGATCCAAGATTTAAATGAAACACCAAGAAAAATAAAGCTGAACGTTCAGGCACTAACATCCAGTTCGATACTCACGTATACGCAGAGGATGTCCAATGCTTAAACAAAATAAAGAAATCAAACAAGTTTAAATCTTTGCAAAATGAAATGCACAATCACAGTGACTTTTTCAACAAGTTGTGAAAGTTCACAAACTGACCGATTTTTATGCTCTTTTAGCATTCAGCGACTACTGAGTAGGTACACAGTCACGAAGGATAAAACTAAGTACTATGCTTTCAACCGCGTTTCCCACAGGAACTAGGCTTTTTCATTTAAGTTTGTATCGTTATCGCAAATCTACTAGTCTAGCTGAGCCTATCGTCACATCTTTAGTGAGACCGTTTATCACATTATAACTTTCCATTTCTTTAGCGTACTGTGATCGTCTACTGATGTACTATCATTTCCTCTTTTTTACAACAAAAACTCATTTTTGATTTTTTGATGTTTTTGACATTTTCAAATTTTCTAATGTTTTTGGATTTTCTGAAATTTCTTACTCCCCCTAAAATTCAAAACCATTTAAAGAAAAAAATTGACAAACCGATGTGAATTGCTTCAATTCTCCATCCACTTGGCATAAACAATCAGAACTCCCCCTGACAACAAACTATTTTCCCATTATGATTTCAAAACACTTAAGTTTGTTTTAATCAAAATGGTTTTTCGGGAAAATAAGTTTTGTTGATTTCACTTGTAAAAACGGGGTTTTGTTCATCACTTTGTTCTTTCAACCACTTGTTATGAGAGTTAAATCAAGTTCAACTTAATGACCTTGATTAACCACTTGTAGGTTCACTTGTAGAAACTTATCAACAAAATCACTTGTAAATCGAAATATGACAATTTTCAAGAATAATACCACCACTTGTAGGTCGAAATATCACTGACGTGAATTTCTCAAGAAAAATGCCGATTCCTGCTCCACGATTACCAACTTGGGAGCTCCGGCAAGTCCAGATTTTTAGTCATGATACGTTCTGTCCTAGTTACTAACCTGGGATGACCCATCTTCATCTGGTTTCTTTGTTTTCTTTTCATAAAATTCTTTTACCCCTTTGACCTTCCCATCAATCATTTTTCCAAAAATATTTTGAACTGTGGGGTTAAAGGCTTTTTCAATATCAAAATCTTTCTTTTCAGAAAAAAATTGTTTTGAAATTTCAACTTTGCCAATTTTTGATTTTAAATTCTCAGCCCGCAATGGTGGAAAGTTTGCATCATCCAATGGCGGCACTGAATTTTCCCTTTTTAGCTCAACTTGTGGCTCCTCTGACTTTGACGAGTCAGATTCATCACCAGAAAATAGCTCCTCTGATTTTGATGAATCAGAATCATTGCTAGAACTATCATCTGATTTCTTAACAACCCACCTGTGGTTGTCAAGATTCACCTTTCTTTTGTAAAAACTTTTTGAACTTTCACCAACCTCAAACTTTGAATTTTTGAAAACTTTAAATTGTTTGGTTGGTGGTTCATTCTCAACCATCTTTTCTTTCAGTTTTTCAGAGACTCCCTGTTTTGTTTGGATTACCTTTGTACAGTTTTGGGCAATGTGACCAACTATTTTACAGTTATAACAGGCTCTTGTCTCTTTCTTCTGTTGAGCAACATCTTTCTTCATTCCCTCTTGCTTCTTAGCAAGGAATTCTTTGATTGTCTGCTTCCTGAACAAATGCTCTTTTTCTTCTTCAGATGATGTTCCTGAAACAAAAACAGTTTTTGGTTTATAAGTTTTCTCATTTTTATGATTTTTTGATGGAATAAAACCTAATCCCTTCTTTTTGAAATTACCGTTATGGTTTGGTTTCTTTCGATAACCTGAACCAGAACTGTAACCTTTTTTTTCTTATTTAACCTTTGTTGAACTCTTGAGGTGTAAGGTCTAGGTTTTTCAGCAAGATTTACACCTTTTATTTCAGAAATATTAATTTTTGTTAGTTTGAAAACCTTGTTAATTATTTCAGTTTTAACACCTCTTATTGGAAAATCTTCATCAGAATATAATTTGTCAGAATCATTCAAAGTATATGCTACTTTAAATGTTTCGTCATTCAAATTATTTTGTGATAACAAAAAATCTTTATTGTAAACCCGTTTGCCCTTTTCGATTTTTGGACTTGAAGTGTTGGACTCAGACTTTGACTCTGATTTTGACTTTAACTCTGATTTTGACTTTGACTCCTCCGTTTCATCTTTATCCAACACCTGATCGACCACTTTCTTAATAATCTTGAACTCATGATCAGTGTCGGATGACGTGAAAGTGACATCAATGTTGTCTGGCAAGTTATCTGAAGGCTCAGATTCCCACTATAAGTTGGTTGCCTTTTTGACTCTTTCTGAATTTGGATTTCGTGGAGAATATCCATTTTCAAGCGGGGGTGGACACTTGTTATAACTAACTCTTTGTTTCTTACCAGAATTCTTCACTTCAGATTTCTCTTTTGTTTCGGAATTCTTCTCTTCAGATGTTTCTTCTTCAAACGCCTTCATGCCTTCAACTGTAGGATAAATCCTGTCAATCACATAAGAAGAAAATGAGTAACTTTTCAACAACTTGTTTACTCTTTCAGTTTCTATCCTCTGAGTTTCTAATTTATGTTCAAGCTCAGCACACATATCAATGTAATAATTGACCATTTCCTGCTTTATCATGTATGCTTCATTGAGTGTCTTCATGGCTGTAGCTTGTTCACTGCTTGACTCGTTATATTGATTCATTGCTTTGTTTAAGACATCATATGATTCTTTCAATCTGTTCATGTTGTGAATCAACTCATTGTTGTGCTTTTTCAGAGTCTCACAGTTTTCACAATTCTTAGACACCTTTTCTGCATCAGCTTCCTTTTTAATCTCAAAAACTGGAATTTCTTTGACCTGCTTTTTTATCACACGGACTTCTTCATCATCTTTATCTTTCTCGGCTCGAGATTTTAAATACTCTTTCATTCTTTCTGCATAATACGAATTATCATCATCACTATCATCATGCTTTTCAACCTTCTTCTTTGCCATTCGAGCCCTTTCAGCATCTCTCTCTGCTAGATATTTTAAGTGCTCTTTCATACTATCTGCCCAATACGAATTATCATCAGCACTATCATCAACGATTTGAGCAACAAAATCTTTAGCATTTAAGATCTCTTCATCCGGACAATATTTGTCCCAGCTAAAACCTTCTGGCAATCTTTCATCCTCTTGATTAACTAGATAAGCTTTCTTTGGTTCTTCAATCTCCTTCCTAGCATGTGAGGTTTGTGACGATTGCTGTTGATACGGCTGTTGAGCAACTTGATGATAAATCGGTTTCCTATAATAGTCATTGTTTCCAAAAGGATTTTGAGCTCCACTTGCTTCGCGGTTTGTGCATTCTCGCTTGAAATGCCCTTTTCCCTGCAACGAAAACAAGTAACTTTAGATTTATCAAATCCTAAAGTAGAAACATTTGCATCACGGAAATCATCTCTTCCCGTAATCTGTTTAAACTTTTCAGCTCTTCTCAGCACACTAGCCAAACACCACTTTATATCCATAAGTTCCATCTCCTCAGCATCAACCTGATCGTAATCCTCTTTTGTCAACATCGGATTTCCGATCCTTCCTGCAACTAAACTCCCATAAGACTCTAACACAGTTACCAACAACGACATATGACTTTTGGCTACTTCTTCAGAGTAATTTTGATCATTCTCAAGATTTAACGCAATGTTGCATTGGAGTACTTTGCCATTCTTGGTTGCTGAAAAATTTGGATCGAATGATGGGTATGAAGAAAATCCAGTTTTGCTATTTGATCCTTGAGATGATCATCCTGAAGAACTTTTTGCATTGAAATCAGTTTCAATCTTTGGTGCAATGTTGATCCTATCACTAGTACCACCTTTGTAGTATAGACCAATGTCTTGTTCACCATCAAAGTCCTTCATTCTCGCTATCTTTCGTTGTTCCATCTCTTGAGCTTCGAGTTGTTCAATAAACGAGCTCAGCGTTAGATTGTCAAACTCAGGTTTATTTTTCAACATCATAAGATACGTGCCCCAAACATCTTGTGGCAACGCATCGGCCAATTTTTCAACCAATTCATCATTATCTTTCTTGATCTTCAACCTCTTCATGTTCTTGGTCAAATTGCAATATCTTTCTATAATCTGCTTGGTGTTTTCAGTTTTTAATCCACGAAATAAATCAAATTCTTTCTTTAAAAGTGACATTTTGTTCTTGATCGTCTCTTTACTTCCAACAAACTTTGATTTTAGTTCTTTCCATATCGAATGTGCACTTCCGTTATGTTGTAGTAAAATCAAGATTTCTTCCTTAATAGCTTGCTTAAAGAGACTAACCATCATCTTTTCATTTTTGTACTTCTTTTTCTCACCAACATCTAGATCTTTAATATCAACCTTCTCTCCGTTGTCCTTGACCGGTCTAACATATCGATATTCAGTACATTCCCATGCATCTAAGTAATATGCTTGAACCCAATTTTCAAAACGTTCTGCCCATCCACTATACTCCTCAATATTCATAAGCTTAGGCGGTTTTTGCGTGGTTCCAGTTTCATTTTCTAACATCGTGTTCTGAGTAATAGTAATCGGACTAGCAAACGCGTTGTAGAATTCGTTCTCCATGATTCGGTATCAAAAGTTCACAAATTCAGACTTTCAAACGAAATGGATTTTCAAACGAAATGGACCTCTTCAAACAATATGGACCTTTTAAGCGAAATGAACCTTTCAAGAGAAATGGACTTTTAACCCACTTCGTGCGAAATGGAATGTATGATTCAAACGAAATGATACTTGATGCAAAATGGAAGCTTATTTCGTGCGAAATGAAGGCAAGTTCAAACGATCTGGTATCAATTCGTGAGAAATGGAGCTGACATCACACGTTCGGACAGTTTTTGATACAATTGATCAAGTTTTAAGCCGATTTAAGGTCTGATTCTTTCAAGGGTTTGTTAAAACAGTATTTCGCACATTATATGAGAAATTCAAGCCATTTTAACCGTGAAAACTTGTTTAATTTTGAAAAATGTGAAGAAAATGAGTAGAAATCAGAAATTTTCTGCTGAAATGGTAAGAACTCTTCCTCCTGAGCTCTGATACCACTTGTAGGATCGTTTGCATGACCAAACGAGTCGTTCAGAAGAGATCTCGTCCAATACGAAAGGCGGAAATAGACGTATCGGAATTATTTCAGCTGATTTGCATTTAGATTCACTTAAACTGTCTCTTGTATTGATATCAGATCGTTTTACAATGCTGGAGACACTTCGGCAGAGCTTCGCTACTGGAAAACCAAACGTTACAAATGAAATGATCAAGGCAACTATTTATAGGCAGTCCATTTCGTGCGAAACAGCCTCACACGAAATGGCATTTCGTGCGAAATGGCAATCACCATTTCGTGCGGAATGGGCTAGTTTCATTTCGTACGAAATGGACATATTCCATTTCGTGCGAAATGGCCTCAACCTACACATTTCTCGTTTTTCTCGTAAATCGAGCCTTGATCTATCTAATCTATTACAAGACACGATACAAGACGAAGTCGACAGACATATGCACCAACAGACTCCCCCTTGGATGTTGACGAAGTCTTCGGTGTTGAGTCTTCGGTATGTCACATCTTCAGTCTTTATCAGTCTTCTTGCTCTCTCCAAAGTATTCTCCATTGTAAGCATCCTCAATCAATCTCTCTCTCTCCTCCAGAATCTCAACCTGTCTCTATCTTCTCTTGATCAGATCTCTTGATTCCTTAAGTTCTTCAGCATCAGCAGCTTGCGTGAACATCAGGATTCAAACCTGGCTCTTATGCTATTCCAGAATCGGTATCTGGCTCTTACTTCCTCATACTCCCCCTTTCGATAAGCTGGGATCGCAGTCTGGAATTCTCTATCTACAGGCTTTGGATCGGAAACCTGGCTGTACAACTTCACAGGTTTTAAGATCATAACCTGGCTCTTCGTAGCAACAAAATCAGAAATCTGGATTTAGACTGCATATGTTCATGCTGAAAATCCTCAGGTATCAGAACCTGGCTAACCTGCACATCCTCTACCTCAAAATAAATTTCACAAATTTAACAATTTGACAAATTTAATCTATGCTTATCACTTGTAAAATCAATCTCAAAACATCAATTTTCAGATTATGACAATTTTCAAATTATCTCAACTTTTAACTTCACTCTTCATCTCAAACAAACTCTCCCAAACCTGTTGTTCATCATGTTTAGCACTTGGAATTTTGAAAATCAGCTTTTCAACATCAGTTGTCGAAAATCTTTTTGGATTTTTCAAAAATTTATGCTAAAAACACAATATTTTTGGATTTTTGTATTTAATGGAAAGTAGTAAAGAAATATTTACAGACAATATTTTTGTGAGTTTGTGTAAGAGGATCATATCAGTTTGTGACAAACCACTAGCACCGTTAAGCTTTAAACATATTAAGTTCTAAACGATTCACATAGATTGACGATATTGTTGTCCTCTTAAACTCAATCTAAAAGCTTTCGAACTGCTTACCGATACTTTAAGATATATTAATTTTGCACTAAATTCTTATGGACACCACGATCTCAGCATATCCCCTCATCATGCAATACACTGACTCAAGTAATGCCTTTAAACTTTCATCAACTGTGATATGTGCGAAAACAACGCAGAATGTTTAAACATTAACAATCAGGTCGATCTTTCGATACGCAGAGAAAGTCCAATGTTTAAACAAAATAAGAAATAAAAACAAGTTGAATGTGTTTAGATCTTAATCACCAGTTCGATATTCACATTTACGCAGAGGAGATCCAAGATTTAAACGAAACACCAAGAAAAATAAAGCAGAACGTTCAGGCACTAAAACATATTTCTGTACAGTTTTATTTTCTGCTTTTGATAAAACCAAAAACACAAAAATATGTTTTTGATTTTAGGGGGAGAAAGTTTATAGAAAATACAAAAACATGATAAAATTTCAAAATCTAAAAACAGTGAAAAGGTAAAAAAGAGTTTTGTGTAAAAAGAGGAAATGATAGAACATCAGTGGACTATCTGTGCACGCTAGAGAAATGTGAAGTTTTTTAAAGTTTTAAACAGTCTCACTAGGGATGTGTCGATAGTCTCAGCTAAGACTAGTAGTTTTGCGAAAATGATACAAACATAACGCAAAATGCCTAAGTCTGGTGGGAAACACGGTCGAATGCATAGTACTTAGTTTTGTCCTTCTTGACTGTGTGCCTGCTCGGTAATTGCTGATTGTCTTAGAACATAAAACTGGTAAATTTGTGAGCTTTCACAATTTTGCTGAAAAGTCACTGTGATTTTGTGTTTTCTTTTTGCAAAAATTTAAACTTGTTTTATTTCTTTATTTTGTTTAAGCATTGGGCATCCTATGCGTATACGTGAGTATCGACCTGGATGTTATTGCCTAAACATTCTGCTTTAGTTTCTTTGGTGTTTCGTTTAAGCTTTGGATCACCTCTGGGTATACGGGAGTATCGAACTGGTGGTTAAAGCCTAAACACTTTCAACTTGGTTTATTTTTCTTATTTTACTTAAACATTGGACGATCTCTGCGTATACGAGAGTATCGACCTGATCGTTAATGTCTACGTGTTCTGAGTTATTTTTACACAAATCACAGTTAATGAAAGTTTAAAAGCGTTATTCGGGTCAGTGCATTACATGATGAGGGGATATGCTTAGATTGTGGGTCCCATAGGATTTTAGTGCTATCTAATATACCTTAATCGTATCGGTAAGCATTACGAACATCCTAGAGGAGTTTAAGTGGACCACAATATCGATGATCTAGGGTGAATTGTTTAAAAGCCTTAAGTGGTAAAATTTAGATCAACGGTGCAGCTGATATGTCTCATTAAACTGATATGATCCTCTAACGCATACTCACAAAAAGTTGTCTGTAAATATGTTTGTACAAAATTACAGTTTCATGTTTCTATTTGTTTAGCTTATATGTTGAAAAATCCAAAAAGATTTGATATTTCATCTTATTTTTTCGACAACAGACGTTGGGGATCTGATGATCAAAATCCCACAGTTCTAAACAGTTGGATCATGAGGGTTGGTTAAGAAAAGTTTGCGAAAAGAGTTGGTAATTGCTCGAAATGTTTAAAAGTTCATTAATTTGAACTTAATTTGTTTCAAAATGTCAGCAAGTTCAAAAATTGTTCAGCCAAGGTCATTAACTTGGACTTGGCAGGCTAAACAGTTGACCAGGGTCATTAACTTGGACTTGGTTAACTGGGTGTGATGGTAAAAAGTTGAAAATAATAAAAAAGATAAAAATTTGAAAAATTTTGTAAAATTGAAATTTCATACGAAATGACCATTTCGCACGAAATGGTCATATCGTTTCAAATGCCCATTTCGCGTGAAAATGTCACACTGCCTCAATGTCCATTTCGTACGAAATGGACATGTCTATATAAAGGGTCCCACATCGCTTGAAATCATCAGTTCCTCCATTCCGCACCAAACACACTCTCAAAACGCAATTTCAAGCGAAATCACTGATTTCATCGATTTCAAGCCGCAATCTGTTGATTTTGTTGCTCGTAATCCTTGTTTAAGTTGGTTTACACAACTTAGATCATGGGAAAGGTAAGGATGATGTTGATTTGAACCAGATCTATCGTTTTCGCTTGAACTCAGTAGAACAGTCTATTGATCTTAGATCTAGGTTGATTTTGTGGACCAAATTGAATGAAAAACACTTCAGTGTGTTCGGAATATGTTTTAAATTTGATCTAGGGTTCCAATTTGGACCAGATATCTTGAATCGTATGAACTCGATGAACACAGGAACTTTGAACTCAGATCTAAGATGATTTTGTGGATCAAAATGAAAATAAAACACATCTATGTACTCGGAATCTGATAAAGAACAAGTCTTGGGTTTCAATTTCATCATCAAATCATGGTTTAATCATCTGAAAAAATACTGTTCATGAACCAGATTTTAAACGAAATGACAAGTCATTTCGTACGAAATGGCACATTGGTTAATGTTACCAAATCATGCGAAATGGCCATATCGCTTGAACTAGCCATTTCGTTTGAAAGTCAAACCGTTTGAAACTGACCATTTCGTTTGAAACCACAAGTTGTTTGAAATTGTCCATCTCGTTTGAAACCCATTTCGCTTGAAATTCATTTCGTGTGAAGCATGTTTTGTGTTGAAAAATTGTTCAAAGTGTCTAACTTGTGTTTCTGTTGATTGTGTTTATATTTCAGGCTTCGAATGTGCAGTTTGATCCGTTATATAACATCTGTTGTGTTTATGATGAAAAGCTTCCAAAGATGGTTGTATTCAAAGAGATTCTGGAATTCATGAAGCGTTTACCCATCCAAAAGGCATTGACGAATCAACATAATGTTTTCAAATCTCATATTGAACATTTCTGGAAGAATGCTAAGTATGATGAAGAAAGTAAAGTAATAACTTCAATTGTTAGCTTAAATGGTGAAGATAAAGAGATTGTCATCACAGAACAACTCGTCCGTGAAGTGTTAGATTTTCCGGATGATGAAAATTCACCAACGAAGTTTCCAGAGAGAATGGTTAAGGGATGTATGTTGAGGATGGGGTATAATGGTCCGTTGAACAGTGCAAACTATTTGAAATCGTGTTTCTCAAAACCTTTCAAATTTTTCATCCATTTAGTGATTCACGCTCTCAGTCATAGAAAGGGTGGTTATGATGTGATGAGAGATTACCAGATGAACATGGTGACTGCATTAGTGTTGAACAAAAAGTACAATTTTTCAAAAATCAATTTCCATTACATGAAAGAAAACATTACATCAGGCAGTAAAACCTGGATATATCCTAGATTTGTACAAATGATGCTTGATCATGCTTATCCGGATCTAGTGAAAAATGAAGATAATGATTTATTGGCATTGTATCACATGGATAACGAGACATTGATCGTATTATCCAGGTATCATAAAAATCATCCAGAATCAAAGACAAAGGCAGAGTTCTTTGGATTCATCAAGAGTGCTAATTATGTAGATCCAGATCATGTTAATCATCTGAAGTGGAGAAATGATGAAGAGATGAAAGAGAAAAGTGCAGCTGAGGAATTGAAAGGGTTAGCAGAATTCAAGGAAACACGAAATGAGTGGTTTTTGAAAGAAGAAAAGGAGTAGAAAGACAACTCCGAAAGTACAAGCAGAAGAAGGTTCGTCTTCACAACCGAAAAAGAAACGTCAAAAGAAAGCTGTCGAGACAGAAGTCGATGGACCAGAGGAAGATGAAACAAAAGTTGATGTTAACATAGATCAAGAACGTTTATCATTTGAAATAGAGCAGTTGTTAAAAACTCTTAATGATACTGTAGAAACTGAAAAAGTAGCTGATGAGAAAGTTGGTGATGATGTAGAGAAAAGTTCATCTGATTCAGAGGTTGATGAAACTGAACGTTGGAGAAAAGTAATTTCTGATCCAAAAGATAAAGAAAATCAGAAGAAAAGAAAAAGAAGTTCAGATGATGCAAACGAAACGTATATTCCATCACCAGAACATGTTCAAGATGTTCAAACACCACCATCATCTGGAGGCAGGAAGAAATCTAATGCAAGGAAACGTGTTGTAACTCCTACAGTAAAAAGGTTGAAAATCAAGCTCAAAACAAAACCTACATCTGAACCTCAAGACAAACCTCCATCACCACAACCACAACCATCACCGCCACAACAACCATCACCACCACATCATTCATCACCACCACATCAACCAACACCACCACAATCGCCATCACAACTTCATATTTCTACACCTACACATGAACAACCTGTAATAACTTCACCACACGTTTTACAAACACCACCAACCACACAATCACAAGTTCAAACTACACCTGGATCATCTGGGTTTGCAAACTTTCCATCGATTCCAGAGAATATAGGTCTTGAATCACTTCAAGATTTCAGTTTTGTGAATGATGAACTTGTAAAGAAGTTACAGAAAAAGGTTGATGAGGGGTCAAAAGAGAAAAATGAGGGGTCAAAAGAGAAAAAGAAGTTGGAAAAACGTGTAAAGACAGTTGAAGCTGAAAATTCATCTTTGTTGAAGAAAGTTAAAGCTGATCAAGTTGATATTGATATTCTGAAAGCTAAAGTAGCTGAATTAGAAGAAGATAAAGCTCGTAAAGATGAACAGAATGAATACTTTAAGCTGAAAAACAAAGAGTTGGAAGCAAATAATGCGAGAAGAGAACATGAAGATTATATGTTGAGAAAAGTGATTGAAGATTTGATTGGCAAGCCAATTGAACAAAGATTCGAGGAGATTGAGATTGAAGAAGTTAGAGAGAAACGTAAAGCTGATATGGAAGCTCAAATGAAAGATAAAGGTAAAGGGGTTGAAGGTGAAAATGTTGTTAAAGTTATTGAAAAGGCAATTGTTGTGTCAGAGCCAATAGAAACTCCAGTATCGTCTGTTCTACCAATATCTTCAGTATCTGGTGATAATGATGAAGATGTTGAAGATGAAGAAGATGACGAAGAGGATGTTTTGAAAGATGATGCTGATGATGTTTATTCTGTTAGCAGTAGTGATGATAGTGACGGAAATGATGATGATCAAGGTACTACAGGCATTAAAGTCACAGAAGCGTCTCAAGAAGAGAAGATTGATGAATATCTTCATGATGATGCTAATGAAGAACCTGAGAATGCAAGTGGTGAGGGGGAGCATGATGCTGAGAATGTTGATGAGAGTGACGATCACATTACAAGATTAATTCTTCGTCTCGAACACAATGTAGAAGAAGGAGAAATCTTGCATACTTATACTTTAGCTAAGTACTTAAAGATGACGCATGTTGATGAAAATAATTTCAACTTTGATTTTGAAGAGGAGCTGAATCAGTTTGATATTAATCAGCAGCCTAAGTATCAGTATAAATACGTTGAAGATGCTGATAACTATGACAGAGTTGAAGTGGAAGACTGCAGTGATGAAGAACAGTCTGAGAATGTGAATGTGGATACTTCTAACTTTCCGACGCATGCAGAGTTCTTCAGTCAAGCAAATGAAGATGAGTTAAGAAGGAAAGTTGAAGAATGTGTTAAGAATAAAAGTTTTGATGAAATGTCAAAGGAAGAAAGACGCGAAGAACGGAAGAAATGGTTCAGAAAAGATTTTGAAAGAAAGTTCAAAAGACCGCTGAAGTACTACAAGAGAGACAGAGAAGTTTCTTTGGGAGACATAATCAGTTGGGGGTATTTGCCACAGGTGAATGCGTATGCTATCAGAAGAGAGTTTGGCATACAGTATTTTGCGTATATTCAAGACATAATGTCTCTGCCATGGTGGGACGTAGAAGAACTACCCAAGGTCAGAACATTATCGTATCCTGTCAGAACTCATGATATGCCTACCTGGGGTCTAATGAAGTTCGAAGCGTTTAAAGATTTCAAACACTGGAAGCCGCACTATCCGAAGAAAGTGAAGAGAATAGATCCAGTAACAGGTGTTGAAGAGACGATCTTGCAAATTAAGAAACCCAGAGTCATAAAGAATATTCCATTGCCGAATATGGAACAAGGTTTTTACAAAGGGTTCTTATGTTGGGTTTATAGTTGTATGTCGACTGAAGCTGTGATCACGTATAAAGTGGAGAATGAAGTCAGATACATTCACTTGTATGATCCTATGTGGATAGTGAACTGTTCTGTGAAAGACATCGAGTGCTTGTTCATGAATAAGATTGGTTACAAGAAAGAAGATAAAGATCAAGCTCTTCAATTTCAGAAAGTTGCGACGATATGTTTCCAGAAAGGCATAAATTCTGAGAATGTGTGGTCATCTAAATGGAGGAAGATTGAAAAAGAGGAGGCTCTGAAATCTGAAAAAGAGAGAAAGGAACGTGAAGAGCTTCGAGGTAAATGGATGAAGATGCAAGCTGAAGAACAACTAAAAGCTGCTAAAGAGAATGAAAAACTGAAGAGTTTGTTGAAGAGAAAGCCGAAGCAGAGAGAAGAAAAGTTCAGGTCTCTGTGAAGAAGTTTTGAAGACAGCCTGACTGAAGACTCCGGCAATATCCAAGGGGAGTTTGTTGGTACACAATGTCTATTGCCTACGTCAACAGTCTAGGTCGTGTCAGTAGCTTGTAATAGGGTGTAAAGTGTAAAAAGTTAAAGTTATGTTGTGTTGTAAGCCATTTCACACGAAATGGATTTTGTAATGTCATTTCGTGCGATATGGATCTTGTCATTTCGTGCGGAATGGATGCCCTATATATATGGGTGTTGGGTTTTCCATTTGGAACGATTTGGTGAAATCTGTCACGAAGTGCTGCCAGTTTCTCTCCGTGTATTAACGTCTAATATCAATGGAAAACCAGTTTAAAGTGTATTTCTCTGCTTCTACTCACATTTTAACACCGATTCTCAGTTACTAGATTGTTTCCGCCTCTCTAGTGACCTAGATTTGACTCAGACCGACTCATTTAGGTCGAATATCGATCCTACAAAAAGTGACCAAAGGATGGAAATCAAAAGTAATACATAAAAGATTTTGTCTTCACCAAGTGATGTAAGAGATTAGCCAAGCATGGCCATAGTTTGACGAAAACTCTTACTATCAATCTTGGATCCCGAGACTACTACTGACGTGTGCGCGTATAAACATGTTTTTTCAAAGAATCTAACACACGATTCGGTTTTAAATTTATAAAAAATGATTTATACTTCAACAATAAAACACACACGAAAGGGCAAGTGTACCCCGTCACATATGTAGTAAAGTATCGGTAAGAACCAAGTATCGATCCAAGGACATGAGCGGAGAAATAATACTAAACCTTTGTCATTAAATTACCGGTAGGAAGATAAGAGTGTGGTTTTCTAAAAGCTAAAATAAGCATAAACAAATACTTATAAAAACATAATAGACTCCAAATAAGAAAATAAATATATAGCCTTGCTTTATACACAACCAAAGTATATGAACTAAGTCAGTTTTGTCACTTGAAACATTTGGTCAATTTTCCATTTTCGAGACAATTAGTATCCCTTTCGGGAATCCTAACATGACAATCATTTGGAAAGCTAAAACGATAAACACACTTTAAACACCTAAGATTGTTCTTTAACGTGCAATTGATAAATGTCTATGAAAATCCCCTAAAGATAAGTTAGTCATCCGTTAGGAGTTTTCTAACCTCACTTAATCAAGGAAAGTGACACCGATAAACACAGTGTAACTACCGAGACAAGCATAAACTAGATTAAATCACAACCGAGTTCATTTTACAAATCTTGCACATAAACTCACCAAGATAGCAATTTTGGCCTAAACTACTAACTAAGCTAACAATTCATGGCAAGAATTCATAACAACACCATTTAACCCGTTAAGGCCCTTACGTGAGGGAAAGCTTTCTTGATTAACAATAATTACCCCTTAATAAACCACTAACCATTTCTAGTATCATGATGTACACATTTTAAACAAGTTAAGCATGTTCAAAGTCTACTAATACATGATTAATTAAGCTTCATCTTTCAATTATCTCAACTAACCATATACTAATCATCCAAGATAATTAACTATAATCAAGAAATCAACATCAATAAACAAGGTTGCAAACTAATCATCAAGGATTAACATAGAAAATGCTTCAAATTGTCATTACAAACATAATTAACATACTAATGGTTGTAATTAAGGGTAGTTGCACGGTACCCCCGACCGCGGAAGGGATCTCCCTTCCCAGTTCACCACCCGACAAGGATCCCTGGCGGTAACATACTAATGTTTCTTAATGGTTGTAATTAAGCAAGGGATACTAGTGTTTTTGCTCTTAGGCTTACAATAATACATAATCATCAATCTAAATGCTTGAAACATAAACAAAAACATGGAAAGATTCAAGAATCAAACCATAAACAAGCAAAAGATTGAGAATCCGGATGATAACGGAGCTAATCGGCACAAGATGGCTTGAATACGAGTAAAAAGCAAAGCCTTCGGAGCCTGAAAATCGCCTGATGAGCTCCCAAAAGTCCAGAATTTTAAATAGAATGTTGCTGTTTGTTTTTTATAACTTTTTCAGATCGCACGGTGGTGCCAATAAAGTGCACGACCGTTCACTTTAAAAAGTATGTTCACCATACCGAGTGACATCATCAAGTCTTGGTCCGGTCTTCGTATCCGCACGGTCGTTCCAAGGACTGCACGGTCGTTCATATCCGAGTAAATGCCGGAACGGGCAACTGCACTGGCGTGCATTGCCGGGCTTAGGCTGGTCATCGCATCTGCACGGGGTGCCAACTGACAAACGGGCGTGCGTCTCCGAGTATGCCTTGCACTCCTGATCGCACTGGCTGTGCAATGCCGGGATGAGCTCTGTTGTCGGATCCGCACGGTGGTGCCACCAGCTGCACGACCGTGCAACTTGCCCAGGTCAGTTTTCTTCACAGAAAGTTCGCAGCTTTGCCGTTTCGCCCGAAAAATCCTCATTTTCACCATCTTCTTGTTCGGCACGCTGTTTTAGGCCTGTAAACACAAATACACCCAATTCAGTATCCGATTCTCGGTTTTACGGCCAAAAACACATAAAATAGGGGTAAAATGGGGGAATAAAACATAGGTAATTTGGTGAATATCAAACCTCCCCACACTTGAACCTTGCTTGTCCTCAAGCAAGCTAAAACTAAAATGTAATAAAAGCTAGATTCTAACAAGAACAAGTATTTACCAAATTACCAACTAATAAACAAACGGTTAGCCGGTTTTTCGAAATGCAACATCAATTGATTCAAACCAAACAAGCACTTGCAAATATATGTATAGATAACCAAAAAGCCGTGACTTCACTCCGATTGACTTAGCACTTTAATCTTCACACACCTCATAATGTTCACACACACTCGGTTTTATTTGTGAAACATACATAAAGTGTGTATGCGTAAACACTCAATGCCTCGTCAATGAAACGTGTAATATCATAAGCTTGTCACAAGATCTTATCTCCACCAGCTAACATGCGAAAAGGTGCAAATCAAGAGGTCTTTACATGTTGTAACGATAGGCTTGGGTGAAGGGTATGGAAAGGAATTTTTAAAGTGACGAAATGGTTAAAACTCGGTAATAGCGTTTGACTAGCGTAAAACAATAAAACTATACATACTAACGCCTTAAAAAGGCGACCTTTGCGATATCGAGCTCATCAACGAGATTTCATCATTTTAGCATTTAAAATTGCTCGAATTTTGTCGACTTCACCCTATTTTAGGGTGTTTAATTTTCTGATTTTTGTGATTTTTTTTCAAATATATATAATCTAAATAGCTTTGTACAATGAACAACAAACTACAAAAAACGCTAGTTAAACGATTTTTAAACGAGTTTTAACACTAAAGGTTTAAAAATAAAAAGGCTAAATTTGGCTAAGTGGGTGATTTTGTTGGGTAAACAAAGGGAAACATGGGAAAGGCTCAACATGGTTAATCCTAAGGGGTAATGTAGGGCTTAGGGAAACATAACACAAAGAAAAAGGCTACAAACAAAGGGGTTTTCTAGGTGCCTCTATCATTTCTACACAATTTCACAAGTTTATGGTCTTAACAAGCATGCTAGTGACAAGTTCTAAACTACACGTGATATCCGGCTCACTCCTACTCCGAAATGAACAAACATATAACAATTTTAAGGCTCAAATATGCTCACATAACGGAAGGAATGGGTAAAAGTGTGAAAATAAACATGCAAGGCTTTCTTTGTTTGTCACGTTTTCTAGTTATCTCTTTCAAAATTTATTTGGCTTGCCGGGTTTTTATCATATCTGAAGCTTTCTAAAACAACAACTGACTGGTTTATTTACTAAAAATATATACAATTTACTGATTTTTGTTTTTTTTATAGAGGACAAACAAAGTCAAAGTCAAAATGTTAAACCCCCTCCCCACACTTGAACTTCGCATTGTCCCCAATGCGAAACCCGAGATATAGAGAAAAAGGAGAATAACACTCCCCTGAAGATGATTTAGATGAAACGAGTCTCCAAAGTTGTTTCTGTGGTGTGCTCCGGTCCAAGATTTGCTTCTAAAATCTGTAATGATGTCACAAAGCAAAGCAAAGCAAAGCAAAGCAAAGCAAAACAAAACAGAAGGCAGAGACAATCTAAACGCAAACAACCATAATCTACATAAATAAAAAGCATACTAAATATCCAAACATAAAACATAGCAAATAAACTAAAATGTTTGAAAAATACAATACATAACCGTGGGTGTATGAAATGAAAACCAAAATGAACACCCAAAAACATACTACTAAAGTAACACCACATCCACCAACTCAGAACTCCCACTACTGCTCGTCATCCGCACCTCCTCTTGTGCCGGATGGGCCAGCCCCGCCATAATCACCTGGGTTCCCGAATGGGAACTGTGGGGGCTCGGCAAAGTAGTTAGGGTAGGCGTTCTGAAGCCCCCCAAATATGTATGAAAATCCAGCATGCACCTCCTGGCGCATGAACTCTTGGTTCACCCGCATTGCCTCCTGATTGGCCCTCAGCTGATCTTGGTTAGCCCTTATCTACTCTATATTAACCGGCTGCTGCTCCTGGCTAATCTGCATCTGCTGGAATTGGCCATAGAACTCTGGATAGGAGGGGATGCCGGGAGACCAGTGCTGGTACTGCGGGGAGTGATGCTGCTGTGGTGAGTGTGGTGGTATGTGTGGCGGCTCCTCATGCTGCTCATGGGCTAGAAAACAATCTTCGCTTTGTTGGTATCGCTTTTCAGCCAACTGGTTTGCACTCGTGGAGCTACTAAGAAGCTGAGCCATCATATCCTTCAGCTTAGAACTTGACTGAGGGGCTTGCTGCTGGGAGCTACTCCCGGCGCCCTGATTTTGGTACGAATATGGACGAGGCTGGAAAGGTTGGTTGTAGTGCTGGAACTGCTGATCGTGAGCCTGCTGCGGCACTGGGGTGCGCTGGGCAAATCCTAGTGGGTTCTGATTACCCACGTTCGCTCTCCACCCAAAATTTGGGTGATTCCTCCATCCCGGGTTGTATGTATTGTTGTACGGGTTGTTCTGCGGCCGCACCTGATTACTCACAAAATCTGCCTCTTCTTGGCCCTCATACACAACTCCCTGAAAGCATGCACCAAGCTCGTGTGATACTCCGCACTGGTCACATCCAGAACTAGCCTGTGCAGCTATCTAGGACTTATCAAACTTCGCCGAAAGAGCTGAGATTTGTGCAGTAATGGCTGTGTAGTCGTCCACTGCGTGAACTCCTGGGCGAGATGATGATGATGATGTCCGGCCTCTCTCTCCCTCTCGACGTGAGCTAGACTTCAACGTAGCTTTTTCGATGATAGCATAGGCTTCATTCGGCGTCTTCGTTCCTAGATCGCCTCCTGCATTCACATCTAATCTCTCCTACGTATCGTAATTATGCCCTTGATAAAACGTCAATACCAGCTGTCTTTTGGAGAAGCCATGGTATGGAACATCAAGTAACAAGTCTTTAAACCGCTCCCAGGCCACGTGCAACGATTCTCCCTCGTCCTGGCGAAAGGTCACAATCCGGTTTCTTAGCTTCGTTGTTTTCTAAGGCGGAAAGTATTTTTGCATAAATAGCTCCGCCAGCTCATTCCAGGTCCTGATGGACCCAGCTGGAAGTGACATCAGCCAAGCTCTCGCTTTGTCACGCAATGAGAATGGAAACAACCTCAACCGAACAGCATCCTCCGAAACATCTCTAATCTTGAACGTCGAACATACCTCGAGAAAAGCAGCTATGTGTCGTCCGGGATCCTCATGCTCGCGCCCGTCAAATTGTACCGAATTCTGCACCATATTAATAATACTAGATTTAATTTCAAAAGTAGGTGCATCTATAGTAGGTCTAATAATACTGGGCTCCAAGCCTCCGGGCTGACTTAATTCATTCAAAGGTCGCTCGTCGTCCTCCATGATTGCGTCTCCTTCGTCCCCTGAGCCCTCGGCTTTAGCGGGTACCACCGACTCTGGCTCACCAGCTGCGAGCAGCAGCCCAACCGCACGAGATCTCTCGCGAAGACGTCTCCTCAGATCACGTTCAGGCTCGTCTGACGGCTCAACAGGATCGGGAGCGGGGGTTGAGCCTGCAAACGAAAAAATGACACAATCAATATTTTATTATTATAATAAGGCTGTTTTTTTTTCAGCTGAATTAAAACAGAATTTTTGAAAATAGGGCAGAAAAATTTTATAAAAATTCAAGAATGGGCCCGGAATTTTATAAAAATCAAAACAATTAAAATAATCAAATCGGCTATGATAAAAATGATTTTTCGGAGCCAAAAACTCAAAGAATAAATGAATAATTACTCCGAATTCGAACAAATAAATGAAATAAAAATTTTACAAGAGTATGAAAACGAGCTTGAAAACGAATAAATCGAATTAAAAACAAGAAATATTAACAAATAAATAAACGAATAAAAAATCACGAAAATATTCACAAATATTAACAAGTATGTACACCGATAAAATAATGACTCGGGTCGTTCCTAAAACTCGCCACATCCCCGGCAACGGCGCCAAAAACTTGACGTGTGCGCGTATAAACATGTTTTTTCAAAGAATCTAACACACGATTCGGTTTTAAATTTATAAAAATGATTTATACTTCAACAATAAAACACACACGAAAGGGCAAGTGTACCCCGTCACATATGTAGTAAATTATCGGTAAGAACCAAGTGTCGATCCAAGGACATGAGCGGAGAAATAATACTAAAACTTTGTCATTAAATTACCGGTAGGAAGATAAGAGTGTGGTTTTCTAAAAGCTAAAATAAGCATAAACAAATACTTATAAAAACATAATAAACTCCAAATAAGAAAATAAATATATAGCCTTGCTTTATACACAACCAAAGTATATGAACTAAGTCGGTTTTGTCACTTGAAACATTTGGTCAATTTTCCATTTTCGAGACAATTAGTATCCCTTTCAGGAATCCTAACATGACAATCATTCGGAAAGCTAAAACGATAAACACACTTTAACCACCTAAGATTGTTCTTTAACGTGCAATTGATAAATGTCTATGAAAATCCCCTAAAGATAAATTAGTCACCCGTTAGGAGTTTTCTAACCTCACTTAATCAAGGAAAGTGACACCGATAAACACAATGTAACCACCGAGACAAGCATAAACTAGATTAAATCACAACCGAGTTCATTTTACAAATCTTGCACATAAATTCACCAAGATAGCAATTTTGGCCTAAACTACTAACTAAGCTAACAATTCATGGCAAGAATTCATAACAACACCATTTAATCCGTTAAGTCCCTTACGTGAGGGAAAGCTTTCTTGATTAACAATAATTACCCCTTATTAAACCACTAACCATTTCTAGTATCATGGTTTACACATTTTAAACACGTTAAACAAGTTAAGCATGTTCAAAGTCTACTAATACATGATTAATTAAGCTTCATCTTTCAATTATCTCAACTAACCATATACTAATCATCCAAGATAATTAACTATAATCAAGAAATTAACATCAATAAACAAGGTTGCAAACTAATCATCAAGGATTAATATAGAAAATGCTTCAAAGTGTCATTACAAACATAATTAACATACTAATGGTTGTAATTAAGCAAGGGATACTAGTGTTTTTGCCCTTATGCTTACAATAATACATAATCATCAATCTAAATGCTTGAAACATAAACAAAAACATGGAAAGATTCAAGAATCAAACCATAAACAAGCACAAGATTGAGAATCCGGATGATAACGGAGCTAATCGGCACAAGATGGCTTGAATCCGGGTAAAAAGCAAAGCCTCTGGAGCCTGAAAATCGCCTGATGAGCTCCCAAAAGTCCAGAATTTTAAATAGAATGCTGTTGTCTGTTTTTTATAACTTTTTCAGATCGCACGGTCGTGCCAATAAAGTGCACGACCGTTCACTTTAAAAATCATGTTCACCATACCGAGTGACATCATCAGGTCTTGGTCCGGTCTTCGTATCCACACGGTCGTTCCAAGGACTGCACGGTCGTTCATATCCGAGTAAATGCCGAAACAGGCAACTGCACTGGCAGTGCATTGCCGGGCTTAGGCTGGTCATCGCATCTGCACGTGGTGCCAACTGACGAACGGGCGTGCGTCTCCGAGTATGCCTTGCACTCCTGATCGCACTGGCTGTGCAATGCCGGGATGAGCTCTGTTGTCGGATCCGCACGGTGGTGCCACCAGCTGCACGACCGTGCAACTTGCCCAGGTCAGTTTTCTTCATAGAAAGTTCGCAGCTCTGCCGTTTCGCCCGAAAAATCCTCGTTTTCATCATCTTCTTATTCGGCACGCTGTTTTAGGCCTGTAAACACAAATACACCCAATTCAGTATCCGATTCTCGGTTTTACGGCCAAAAACACGTAAAATAGGGGTAAAATGGGGGAATAAAACATAGGTAATTTGGTGAATATCAACTACTCACTCTAACTCTAACGGTTGTGGTGGAAGATGATGGTGTTGTGGTGGTGGAAGTGACAGAAACGGTTTGCTAAGGGATGAGTTGCAATTGAACATCACCTCTATTTATAGCTGAAAACAGAAGGTTTACACGACCGCGTTCCGGGTAGGCACGACCTGTGCCCTTCTTCTTCACGGTCTTCATTTAAAGTCCAGATGCTCACACGACCCCGTGTGTCAACAACACGGCCCCGTGGCCCTTGTACTTGTTGTACGATCCAAGATTTGCAAATCTGAGAATTTAGCACGGCCCGTGTCCATGAGACACGACCCCGTGTCCCTTGTCTACTTCTGTTTGTCTTATTCTTCATGGAATCTTTAGTGGGGCATGGCCCCATGCCCGGCAGGAACGGTCCGTGCTTAGCTTCTGTTTTGTTGTTTTTGGTCTTGAGGTGAAGCTCGGAGAGTCGGTATATTGTATCAACTTCCTTCTTTCGGATTTATGCTGGTTTTTGCCGTTAATTTGTTCCTTTTGTACATTTAAGCTCTTTTAATCCTGAAAATAGAAAGTATACAAAGAAACATGTTTTTTTCCAACATTACTACTAAAAAGTGTTGTTTTTATACCTTATTTGATATAATTTATATGTTGCATTTGGTGCATATCAAATACCCCCACACTTGAATCTTTGTTTGTCTTCAGACAAAATTCTTTAATATTGCTTACACACCCAAATGGAATAGGTAGAAGAGAATTTTTCGGGTCTTGTTTGTAGAATGTCGGGAATCCAAGTTCTTTTTTATTCTTGTTTTTATTTTATTTACAATCTTATTCGACATAATTTATTTAGAACTTTTTAAGAAAAAATAAATATTTTCGGGCATCACCTATCTTTTAAAATTTCATTTAGCTATATATACATTCACATACCTCACAAGTGATCATTCAACATTTGGCCGAAGATGTATAAGTGAAACGCTCGGTCCCGGTATGGAACTTACTCCTACCATATGCTTGACAAGAAATCAAATCTCCTCCTTTTTAACTTAATCTTTGTAAACATCAAGAGGACTTTGAAAGGGTAAGTTTTTGGTTAAGGGTAGGGTAATTTTATTTGAAAAGTGGCTAAAGGCGTAAAATATCGGTTTATTTTAAAATTTTATTTGTGACTTATGTACTAACTAAATGCTTATGAGCAATAAATTTGCTTATTTATTTCAAGCAACTAGAGATTTTTTTACATGCTTTTGCATATTTCAAAAGAACCGAATTTCACTAAAATAAAGGGGTGTAGAAAGTAAAAGATAGTTTTGGGGTGATGGTGTTTTCTGGGTTTTGAAATGAAAGGTTTAGGCTCAAATGGGTTGTTGACTAAGGGAACTTTTTTGTGGGGAGATAAAATAGAAAATAAGGTTGAAAAAGAAAAGTGGGTTTAAGGTCTTAATGCCTCAATCATATACTTACATGAATTAGTCGGTAAGGACCAGGAATGTATTGTCTTGTCAAGTTCTAGATTCGTAAGAACCGTACGGACTATTCACACAAGAAATGAAAAATGAGCATTTAGTAAGGATATGATATTGAATGCTCGATAAAGGCTCAAAACTCACAATTTTTTTAAGGGAAAAAGGGCAAAAATGTCACTACAAAGAAAAAGTCATTTAGCGGCACACACTTTTAGTGACATTAATTTTGTGCCACTACTTTCAGTTTTTAGTGGCACTATACATATGTTATGTTTGCTTAATACACATTTTTATGGCTTTTAGCTTTTATGCCACTAATATAGGTTTTTAATGGTACATTTAAGTATGTCACTAAAACTTCTAAATGCTTGCTCTAAACATTTCGCTCTTACCGCTCTTAAAACCCTTTAAAAATTTTATATTTCCCAAGTCTCAAACCCATTCCCACCCCCAAACCAATCTATATGTCTGCTCTTCGTTCTCTATCTCAATTCCCATAGAACTATTGCACAAGCACAACACCTAGTTAGAAGGCCCCTTAATCATCCTTCAGGCTTCAGCAGGCATTTACCCTCGTTCAATAATGAATCATACGCGTTCAAAAGCCCCTATTGTTGTTAGGTTTAAGAGTGTTCTTCAGTTCTACACAGGTAAAAGAAACTTCGTGATTGTACATCTTTTTATTATTGTTCTTATTTGGTGCCCTAATTCTTATAATTTCATTTTTTTTGTAATCGTTAATTATAACTTTAGATATTCTCTCATTTGAATTGTTACGATAGTCAATAAATGGTACTAATAGCTAGTTTTGTTGATTAAACTAATTCCCCCTGTGTGAATTGTCAATTTTAAATGTATAGCACATGTTGTTGCTTTAGGATCACAAGAGATTATATTAATTTATACAACCCAAGTGTGTATGATGCACGACTCAAACCTAGTTGTGAAACTCAAACCAAATGTGTATGATGTGAATCAATAGAAAAGGAACGGACACCATAGATGATAACAAAGAGATAAGGATCAATTAATGATGAACTTTATGAGGTGTGAAGTGAATTTGATTACAATATAAGATTTTTTATGCACTATATGTGGTGTGCTAAATATGACGAATGTGGTGGTTGATATGATGAGTAAGTGATATAAATTTGGGTTTATAAAAGATAAGGGTGTTCACAATTTAGTTTAAAACTACGAATTCGTCTAAACTGGTAATCGGTTTGATATCACGGTTGGTTTTTTTTCCTTAACTATTGGTCGGTTGGTTTTGAAAATTCCAAACTTTAGTAGACGGTTTGGTTCTTTTTGTATAACACCGCTATCGGTTGTAAATTTGTAAAAATTAAAATTTTTAGGACTTGGTTTTCTAACTTAAACTATAAACAAACAAAGCAAACTAAAAAAAAGTATTTTTGAAAAAGATTTGGGGTGTTTTAGCGGTTCCAAGTAGAGTTTTGTGTAAGGGGTGTTTTAGCGGTTCCAAGTATAGTTTTGTGTAATACTTGTTTTAGGACAAACAAATTCAAGTCCCCCCCCCCCCCACACACACACACACTAAAATTACACATTGTCCTTAATGTGTCCAAAATTGGTTAGATTTGATTAAATGTGTAAATGTATGTTAAAAGCAACAATTTTTTTTTTCGAAAATCAGACACTGGATACGGGGGCGTGTTTCAGAGGCACGACCCCGTGTGCAAAGTGCCAGTATTAGAAAACTTACAGAAGGTAGACACAGGGGCGTGTCAAGGAGCACGACCCCGTGTGGCAAGTCCGGAAAGAAAATAGTTTCAGCGACAAGGACGCACGGGGGCGTGTCTGAGAGACACGGCCCCGTGTGAAGCTACTGTTTGTTTTTAAAAAAAACAGAGGTTAAGGTGTTGGGTCTCCTGTTTTGGGTTTGGGGTGTCGTATGCTTGGTGGTTCCAACCATCCCAATGTGCATATAAGCTTATTCACACCACAACAACAAGAATCTAACAAGAAAGATAAAATCCTAAATTACTATTGTTCAAGATTAATTATCCATCACACCACAAACATAAAAGAAAATAAAGTAAAGTGAAGAAAAGTAAATTGTCTAAAGAGTAAATTGTTCAAATGGGTCGTAGCCCGTAATTCATCATCGTCATGAAAAAAGAGAGGAGAGATTTAACATGCCTTGTCGCCACCACGCCACGCCACTACCATCGCCATCACCACCTAGCCCGACTCCATGTCCTCGCTTTCATTCTCAACATCCATGTATGCTATGTGCTCCCGGATGTAAGTGATGTCGGAGAGCATAGAGTTGATGTTACTCTCCATGCTATCGACCCATGAGCTTGTGCTTTGACCCAAGCTGAAGGCGTTTCGGGATACTTGAAGTGTTTACTGCATGATGTTATACAAATTATGCATATTGGGAAAATCACTTCCCCCTTGGGAGGAAGATCCCGGGGCGAACCCGTAGGAGTATCGCGGAGGACAGTTGGGGACATCTTCAATGGCAAGGACTTGATCCAGATCATTTGGGCTCCAAACCTTGCCCTTGTTGTCACACCTTGGGCGTGCGACCAATCGGTTGGTACTTTTTTTTTATATATACACAACGGAAAAAGTTTTGTATTTATTTTTATTTATTTAAACAACTTGTAAGTTGAATAAAGCATACTTTTATACATAGGGAATTAAACACCCTTTTTTGTACAAAACGTTTCATACATAAGGTAATCAAAATTTCTGTCTAACGACAGTTTTACAAACATATTAGCCTCGAGGTTTTTCTATGCCTAGGGAATTATCCTTCTTTCAGCACTAGCCTTTCTATTCATAATTATTAGTGATTACCTGAAAAACATTGTCAGCGAAAAGCTAGTAAATAGCGTTTAACGGACACCAAGCAATTTTTAACCAGGCATAAGTAATATTAGTCGTAATTCATCATCATCATGAAAAAAGAGAGGAGAGATTTAACATGCCTTGTTGCCACCACGCCACTACCATCGCCATCACCGCCTAGTCCGACTCCATGTCCTCGCTTTCGTTCTCATCATCCATGTACGCCATGTGCTACCGGATGTAAGTGATGTCGGAGAGCATAGAGTTGATGTTACTCTCCATGCTATCGACCCATGAGCTTGTGCTTTGACCCAAGTTGAAGGCGTTTCGGGATACTTGAAGTGTTTACTGCATGATGTTATACAAATTATGCATATTGGGAAAATCACTTCCCCCTTGGGAGGAAGATCCCGGGGCGAACCCGTAGGAGTATCGCGAAGGACGGTTGGGGACATCTTCAATGGCAAGGACTTGATCCAGATCATTTGGGCTCCAAACCTTGCCCTTGTTGTCACACCTTGGGCGTGCGACCAATCGGTCGGTACTTTTTTTTATATATACACAACGGAAAAAGTTTTGTATTTATTTTTATTTATTTAAACAACTTGTAAGTTGAATAAAGCATACTTTTATACATAGGGAATTAAACACCCTTTTTTGTACAAAACGTTTCATACATAAGGTAATCAAAATTTATGTCTAACGACAATTTTACAAACATATTAGCCTCAAGGTTTTTCTATGCCTAGGGAATTATCCTTCTTTCAGCACTAGCCCTTCTATTCATAATTATTAGTGATTACCTTAAAAACATTGTCAGCGAAAAGCTGGTAAATAGCGTTTAACGGACACCAAGCAATTTTTAACCAGGCATAAGTAATATTAAAGCTATTTACACACATACTAGTAAGCTACACATTCAGCGAGTATCATTTCTCGTGTGTACTACCGTGAATACATACCCGGTTTTACGTACAATTTACCTACCGTGATTAAATACCCGGTTTTATGGTTTCGTAACATGTACCAATTTGATCATACCTACCGTGATTACATACCCGGTTTTACGATTTCGTAACATGTACCAGTTTGATCAAATTCGAAATACACTCACGTGTTCTAGATGCTTCAGTAAACTTACTATACATGGTAAACATATTTAATATAAACTCATGCCATATTTAACAAATAAAACATTTCAAAATTTATAAGAAAGTTAAACGTATTCACCTTAATAATCTACGCAATTAATCACAACTTAACATTTCCGGATTTGTGTACATCTGGACGTGTGACGTCTAAGGAAACTTGCCGATAATCTTTTGTCAATTTCTTTTTGTCTCCTATAACCATTGTTATGATTTTAATATTAAATTCATAACTAATACTTACGGTAAAGTTAAACGTATTTATATTTTGTTAATATGTGATTAATAATAATACTACTAATAACACGAAATTATAAATATAGTCGGGTAAGTATTTTACTTCTCAATATTGGAAATTCAATTTCGATTATAAGAGACTCATGTTGGTTACTCGACTATATATCGCAACCAAAGTCTGCTACTTTGCGACCGTCGTCATGAGCACCGTAATTTACTAAGCACCTATCGCCATCGTCGTAATATACATCGGCCATCACCTTAACTGATAACTATCGCCTTAATTTATTCCTCTAAATTCTTACTCATAATTTCAGTTTAGTGGATGCACCACCCAAAACTGTAAAGGTAATTGATATATAAAGATAGGTTAAGTTATTCTGCAAAGTTTTTTAAAAGTAAGAAGTGTAAGAAGACATTATAGAGTGACAAGTGTTTAATAACCCAAAACCTAAATCCACTACATCACCACCCAAAACCTAAATACCCACTCTCACCACCACCCAAAAACCTACCCCCACCCGAAAAAAAAAAAAAAAAAAAAAAAAAAAAAAAAAAAAAAAAAAAACTATGCATCACTAGAAAACCTAACCCTCCCCTCCCCCAGAAAAAAAAATTTTGGGTGGGGTGATAGAGGTGGGGGTTTAGGTTGTTGAGTAGTGGTGGATGTTTAGGTTTTTTGTTTTTTTAGTGTAATGGGTTTATTTTTAAGAGTCTTGAGTTTATTTTTAGGAGTCTTTATACATTAACCCTTTATATTTAACCATTTGATCCTAAACCATATAAACTAGCGTTTATCCCCCCGCGTTGTGGGGCATGAGTCGTAAAACCGTGCAAGGTTGCAAGCAAACGGTGACTAAAATCGACAAAAGATATGCAAAGCAACAATGTTAATTTATGTTGACGCAGGTAAAGACAGACGTGAACTTATACCACGATCCGTCGTAAAATGTAAACAAACTAAATGTATACCAACACTATTGATTATACTGTTGGATCAAAGATATAGTTTTAAAAGAGACAAATACCAATTATTTAACTAACTAATATTACTTTTTATCAATATAAAAAAATATTTAATATTTAAAAGTGATAAATACCCATGAAACTTCAATACCCTTCTATGTAAAAGTAAAGAAAGAAGTAGCATCTTCAATTCAATTAAATTAAGTTTCAAATCAAATAAGTAAAGAAGTGGCAGATATGTAATTAAGTAACAAATGAAGGGTAAACTAATTACTGTAGCTAAGATGCTACTTGAATTGTTATATAGAACTAGGTTTTTCTCCTAGCGTGTTGCGCTAAGGATTTCGCCACGATTCCGAATGTTAAAAACTAATTAAACGGCAATTGATACAGAATTTTATTCGCAACGGAAGTTTCGTCGTTATCATCAGTTCCATGTTTTTCAAACAATATAGGTTTTACTTTGTCACATTTTCTGCAACTTACAAAACAAAAAAGCTATTTTTACTACATGTGTTTTAGGTAAGGGGTGCAAACGAGCCGAGCTACTCGCGAGCTACTCAAGCTCGGCTTGAAAAAAAGCTCGAATGAGCCGAGCTTAAACGAACTCGAGCTCGAGTCCGAGCCTAAAAAACAAGCTCGTTTAGTAAACGAGCTCGAGCCTGAGCTTCGCTTATCGAGCTCGAGCCGGCTCGCTAGCCTAAACGAGCTTTCTGTTTATATATTTTTTATTAATATATTAAACATCTATTTATATAATAATAACTACCATTTATATAAATATAAAAAAATAACTTAATTATATGTATAATAATAATTATAATTAATATAAATTAATTAATAAATACTAAACGAGTCGAGCCCGAGCCGAGCTCGAGCTTGAAAAATTACCTTCGAGCCGAGCTCAAGGTTTAGAAATAAAGCTCGAATCGAGCCGAGCTCGAGCTCGAGCTTTCATATGTTAAACGAGCTCGAGCTCGAGCCTGGGCGAGCTCGGGCTCGGCTCGGCTCGTTTGCACCCCTAGTTTTAGGTAATTTTCATCAAGGATTCAGAGAATTATGTTTTCGTTGGATCTAAATTTGTTTTGAACCTTTTTAAAAACACACAGCAAGTATATACACGACTACTCCTCACTTTAACCATTTCACTACTTTTAACCCGTCTCTCTCTAACATAGATTCTTCCACAACAATAAATTACCTATAACTATTGTCTGAAATGCACACACTTTGCAACGTAAGTCTCACCTTCATCTCAAGAAACACTTGCATACATACATACATACATACATACATACATACATACATACATACATACATACATACATACATACATACATACATACATACATACATATATATACAGATAGATAGATCGAGATGTGTGTGTTTATGACCTAACCGCCACCAGCATCACCACCACAGCACCACCCGCCGGCCGTCACCATCGTCGGGCGTCATTCATTAATATATATGTCAAAATTTTGCCAGAAAATCGAGTCCCCCTCCTCCGGCCCGCGTCTCATAAATGATGTTCGCCAGCAGGCGTTCAGTTCAGTGTGCGGATGTTCAAATCGGTCATCTGTGCTTGGCGGGAAACCATTGCGGCGTTGTATAGGAGGTTCATACCTGTAATTTCAGTTGTAAAAACAACTTAAAACGTAGACTCCGCTGTAGAAAAAATGACTTGAAACGTGGACAAGGTAAAATGTGATATGTGGCATGGGGCATTATTGTAAATAACAACTCAAATTTGTGCAATTTATATACTGTTCCTAACAACTTACCCAAAATGTTGTATAGTATAATATAATAAGGGGAAAGTTCTTGTACAAATAATCTTAACATACAAATTGAAGGAAAACTCAAAAAGACAAGGTGACATTTTTTGTAATTATCAATAACTATCAAAGTTGTTGTATAGTATTCAATTTGTATTTGATATTTTGCCAATATAATAATATATGGGTGAAAGTCTTACGGCTGAACTAACTTGATGGCGCAAGAGAAAGAAACGTGGCATACTCCTAAAGCTATTAGATGATTCATGATTTCAACTTGTTTCTTTTCTCAAATACAATTAAACGTGGCATCTATGTGTGAAGTCCCTTCTTCACTTATCTTCTCTTTTTCTTTATTTATTTACATATTATATAGCCGCCATTTAAATATATGTATCAGGTATCTACAACTTTCACCAATACTTATTGCCCGCCAATCTCAATGTGTGTGTATATATTTCTCTTACTAGTATTTATTTTAGTTCTGTAATCCACAAACATACATATATAATACTGTAAATAGCCACATGTATATAACACATGTATAAAAATATGGTTGGTATAATTGGTTGCTTATTCGTTTAACTTTTTAAACCATATTAAAAGCCAGTTTAGACTTTAGATACTTCTCTTAACATAAATGCTCGTTTTACCTCCAACCAATTATCACTAGCCTCCGACCCTACTCGTTTTTTTTTCTTTTGAAAGGCAAATTTGGACCACTGGAGTATTATCGTGTCATTAGCGGAACGACCTGATCATATCCATCTCCACTAAACATAATGCATATACACCAATTCATGAGGAAACGCAATAAATATGAGAAAAAACCCCTTGTGGGAATCAAACACAGAACCTATTGGTCCAAAGTCTTATCTCACCTCTAAAATGTCACTAGGCTATTAAGCCATGGACTCGACCCTTTACTCGTTTGATCATCGTCTTTTGCCTATAACTACCACTTTTAATTCACTTGATGTTCTCTACAACTCAATATTTGTATAATAGCTTTCTTTGAAAGATTGACATCGTATATTTTAAAAATCTTAGGGAATCAAGATGCATATAAATACACCGTCATCGCCTATAAATTTGACTAGTTTCACCTTAAACTGAATGTTCGTGCATACACAGGTGATATAGAGATATAACCTGTATTAGTTGGCTTTGATTATTTTTCAAAAGGTTATTGACGAGGTATGACCCGGAACGGCTAACTCGACCCGGTCATTACCTATTATTTTATTATGAATATTTAATTACATATGTTTATTCTAGAATGTTCTATTCTGCATGGATAAACCACGTAACCAAATCCCCAACATTTTGGAAAAATCATGCAAATCCCTAACTTATCGGAGTTCATCCTAAGTTAGGGGAAACCCTAATGGTAAACTATAAATAGAGGTAAACATCAAAGGTATGGATCATCTTGCTCTCGTCTACTCTCTCTCTCTCTACATTCATTCTTTCTTTCTCCCAAACCGAGACTTATTCTCACGCCGGAGGGTGGTTACAGGAATAACCTCATTCCTGTAACGAGTCCTAACGGTGTTTTGTTTTGCAGTTAGCTGTTCGGATCGCCAAAGAGTTGAAGTCCTAGCCGGAGCTTACCCATAAGGTCAGTGTTTCTTCATTGGCGCCATCCGTGGGACCTGTCGGTAACAACAGTAAGGTTAAACCCAATGGCAAGCGATCAGAACACGGCAGTAACACCAAGTTAGGCAATGATAACCAGCAACCCATTGCTGGAGACGAGTCCTTTTACCACCATACCGGCTTCACCTGCTGTAACCAGGTCTCTCGACCTGGAGTTTGAAGCAGAAGCACCACCCCCTGGGTTTGCAGGCACCTCTGTTGTTTCTTCTGGGACGACAGCAGCAGACCCTTTTTCATACACCTCCTTGCAGTTGCGGTCAGTGGTACCAACCACAATAGACACTAATGTCTCCACCCCAGCATCAACAATGAGTGCACAGACCTTACGTCACAACACTATGCCTGTTATCACATCTGCAGGCCCAAGTTTTACACCACAGATAAGCATGGCTCAATACTATCAGCCCTCGGCAACATACGTCATGCCGCCTCTGTACTTAGGAGCGCTAACAACGGCGTTGTCCACTCCACCACACCAGCCAGTCATCATGCCTGCAGGGGTCATGAATGCCCCGGTTACGCCAGGGAACCAAGCTTACTTCCCAAGTTATTACTATGCACCCCCATACGGGTATTTACCCCCGTATAATACTCAAACGTATACTCCACAGATGGCGGCACAAAGTTGTGCTCAGCAGTCTCCATACGTGGCCTATATGCTACCCTGGTGGACTTTCCCAGCATCACAACCGGCTTACAGTCAACCCCTGCCTACGGCGGAACCTATTTATGACAGAGGAAACGCATCAAGGCCCCGTTTCTCTCCAAACGAGGGTCCCAGCTCCACATTAAACATTACTCCCTATCACTCAGGGAACCAGCCAGGGCGGAGCAACCCCTCCAGTACAACCCATTAACGTTGAAGATGACGATCTCACCAGGCCTTACAAACTAGTGGACGCTACCTTCAAGTCCAAGTTTAGCAGAAGAATAGCTGAAGCCCCGATCAAGGAAAAACCCAAGATACCTCAAACCGTGGGCAAGTACGATGGTCTAGGTGACCCTGATGACCATCTCAACCTGTTCAAAAGCGCCAGGGAAGTAGCCTATTGGCCCATGCCCCTTTGGTGCAAAATGTTTGTCCAAACACTGGTAGGAGCAGCACGGGTCTGGTGGGATAGTCTACCCATCGGAGAAATCAATAGTTTTGAAGACTTAGAGGCCAAATTCACGTTGCAATTCAGTCAACAGAGAAGGCACACAAAGGATCGAAACGAACTACTTCACATTCGTCGGAAAGACAATGAAACGGTGGAGAGTTTTATCGTCAGATTTATTAAAGAGAGCCTGGCGATCCCAGGTGTCACAAACGATCTGGCTTGCGGCGCTTTCCTACAAGGAGTAAACGATGATGAGCTATTAAGGACACTCTATGGAAGGGATGGCGTGCCCTCCACCATAGAAGAAATCCTGAGGATAGCCAATGTATATGTCACATAAGAAAAAAACTGTGGCAGCCAGTCACGCGGCTAACAAGAAAAAGGAAGCCCAGAAAAATCAAGACGACAGAGAGCAGCGGAGCTCTAAGGGCAAGGGTAGGGGAGACAGGTACCAGAAGAGTGACATATTAGACTCGCGGTATGATAGATCCAGAAGTTCACATTCAAGAAACGAATCCTCCTCTAAGCAGCGGTCTGATTACCCCAATTTAAGTAAAACACCGGCAGAAATCCTGGCCTCCGAAAACCTTAAATTCAATCCTCCCAAGCCGTTGAAGGACGCCCCTAACAAAGACACCAGTAAATACTGTGAATATCACAAGGGGAGCGGCCATGATACCAACGATTTCTATCAGTTGAAGAAGCAAATCGAGTATTTCATAAAGCAAGGCCCGCCACCCAACAAAGAAGAGGCTGACAAAGGGGCGGGCAAAAGACAGCGGGAGCTGAACATGGTATACGCCGACAAGGAAAGGGGAGCAAAATGGAGTTTCTCCACACTCGAACCCTGGATGCTAGCAACCATGACAATTGAACCACGCGTGGAGGATTTACACCTCACCACTGACCCCCTGATCATATCCGTCGCGATAGGCAACTATAATATGAGAAGAATCCTGTTAGACACCGTGAGTTCTGAAGACATAATCTATGAGCACTGTTTTAACAGAATGCATCCAGAAGACAGGAAATTGCTCGAGTCAGTGCATGCCCATATCAAAGGGTTCACCGGTGAAAAGGTTGATCCAATCGGCCAAATTACCATGCCTCGGGAAAGAACTATACTCCTCACATTTCTTGTGGTACGCGCTGAGTCTTACCACAATGTAATCATTGGAAGGTTTACCCTGGGAAAGCTTGACGTCGTAGTTTCCACAGCGCGTGGGTTCATGAAATTCCCCACCCCGCGGGGGATTGCAACAGTATACCGGGACAAGCTGGGAGAAGTTTTGGATACCAAGAGGTGCCGTCAAGGACCTACCGGCGCCATTGGCCCTGAAAGGTGTGTTCTAAGCCCACACCATCCAGAGCAAACAATGACAATAGGGGATATTCTTTCCCCTGAGGTTAAAAACAACATAAAACAGTTGTTGATGAGGAATGCTGATATCTTTGCTTTTGAACACTCTGAAACGACTGGGATACCCCGGGATAAGGCAGAGCACAAGTTAGCAACACTCCCAGGCATTAAGCCAGTCGAACATGGTAAACGTAGCATGGCGCCTGATCGGAAAGCAGCGGTAGTAAAAGAAGTACGAAAGCTGGTCGAAGCTGAATTCTTAGAGAAACAAAGTATCACACATGGGTATCAAACCCTGTGATGGTTAAGAAACCAGATGACACATGGCGGATGTGCATCGACTTCAAAGACTTGAACAAGGCATGCCCTAAAGATGCTTACCCGCTGCCTGAAATGGATATCAAGGTTGACTCCCTGGTCCCTTATAGGTACAAGTGTTTCTTAGACGCCTATAAGGGTTACCACCAGATCAAAATGTCAAGAGA
Organism: Helianthus tuberosus; assembly: GCA_030545235.1. Lineage (NCBI taxonomy): Eukaryota > Viridiplantae > Streptophyta > Magnoliopsida > Asterales > Asteraceae > Helianthus > Helianthus tuberosus. The sequence continues at coordinate 166,902 of JARYGA010055571.1, read as the reverse complement.
AGATGAAGAAAAAACGGCGTTTCACACCGATGTGGGCATCTTCTGCTATACCAAAATGCCTTTTGGTCTACGAAACGCCGGAGCCACTTATCAGCGGCTCATGGACAAGGCTTTCGAAAAACAAATCGGCAGAAACTTGGAAGTATATGTCGACAATTTAGTGATCAAGAGCAGAGAAGAAAAACAAATGCTCGAAGACATCGAAGAAACATTCCAAAAGCTGAGAGAATACAACATCAAGCTCAACCCCAAGAAATGTTTGTTCGGGGTAGAAGAAGGCAAGTTCTTGGGGGTGGTGGTCACCCAAGACGGTTTCAAAGCTAACCCGGAAAAGGTAGCCGCCATAACACGAATGACCTCCCCCAGGACTTTAAAAGAAGCACAAGCGTTAAACGGGCGTCTAGTGGCAATAAACAGATTCATAAAGACGTTGAAAGATTGCCTTAACAAGAAAAACTTCAAATGGACCAGTGAAGCAGAAGAGGCTTTACAAGACATGAAGCGGTTCATTGAAAAACTACCCATGTTGACAGCACCATATCCAGAAGAACTCAAAAAAATGTACCTGGCGACAGCTCATAACGCGGTAAGCGCAGTACTCATGGTGGAAAGAGATGGAAAACAAACACCCATATACAGTAGAAACTCTATAAAATAATACACTTGGGACCACCAAAATTTATTAATTAAAAGAGTTATTAATTAATCGATAAATTAATAATTATTAATTTATGGATTATTGGGAAATATGCTAAACCAAGGTGCTTCAAGAATGTAAACTTGAACAGTCTGAACTGTGAGTACCGTGCTAACAAACGAGCTTGGATGACTGGTGTGTTATTTGAAGAATATGTTCGCCAACTTGATAAAAAAATGGTTGGAAGAAAAATTCTCTTGATTGTGGATAATTGCCCTGCTCATCCAAAAATTATTGAAGGATTACGAAATGTTGAATTATTTTTTTTGCCACCAAACACAACTTCAAAAATTCAACCTTGTGACGCGGGGATCATATGAGCTTTTAAGATGCATTATCGTCGTCGATTTTATAGAAGTCTTTTGGAGGGTTATGAATTAGGGGTTCCAAATCCAGCAAAAATAAATGTATTAGATGCAATGAATCTTGCAATTTCAGCATGAACTATGGATGTTCGTGCAAATACAATTGCGAACTGCTTTCGTCATTGTAAACTTCGATCAACAGATAACATGACTTTTGAGAACTCAGATGAAGGTGGTGAAAGCACTCAAGAACTCCAGAATTTGATCAAAGAGTTGGGTTATCGCAATGCAATGGATGTCGAAGATGTTCTGACTCACCCAGAAGAAAATGTAGTTGCACAGTTGTTGACTGATGAAGAAATTATTGAAAGCGTTATTGGAATTATTAAAGATGATATCGATGAAGAAGATGATGAAAGTTCTACAATGGAGCCCCCTTCGCGAAACGAAGCTATTAAAGCGGGAATCACATTGAACAATTTCTTGTTGATCTATGAGAAAACAACACCAGAAGTTCTTACCATGCTAAGGAAAATTAGAGACGAGATTCAAGGGGAAATTGATTTCAACAAAAAACAAAAGACAATTGAGTCATTTTTCAAGAAACGTTCATAAATCATTCATGTAATATGCTATATATAAGGAATTATTAATTTATATTTTATATGGGGTCTAAAGAAATTATCAAAAATGTATTATCTTATAATTTTAGCGAATTATTAATTTAGCACCCTATCCCCGAGTCGGGACCGGCAAAAAATATTATCTTAGAGAGTTTATTAAATAATCGAGTATTAATTTATCGAGTTTCTACTGTACTATATCAGCCGAGTCCTAGCGGGACCAGAAACACGGTATCCAACACTTGAAAAGTTGGTGCTGGCACTAGTCCACGCTACCCGGCGTCTCAGAAGATATTTTCAAGGGCACCGCGTACAAGTCTAACAAATTATCCGCTACAGCAAATTGTGCACAAGTCGGAAATATCAGGAAGGTTGGCCAAATGGGCGATAGAGCTGGGAGCCCTTGATATTGAATATTGAATATCGAAAGCGAACAACAATTAAGGGACAAGTAATCGCCGATTTCTTGGCTGAGATTCCTGAAGGAGAAGTAATACAAGATCCCACGGTTCAAGACATACCAGAGTCTAGCACAGCCAGGCAAACCTGGAAATTATACACCGATGGATCTTCCAGTGGAAAAGGATCCAGTGCGGGCCTTATGCTAATAAGCCTAGATGAAATATGGCTAATGTACGCCATCCAGTTTGACTTTGAATGCTCTTACAACGAAGAAGAATATGAAGCGCTACTCACGGGCTTGAGAATGGCCCAATCTATGGGAGCAACAAGGGTCGACGCATACGTTGACTCTTTGCTAGTCAATAATCAGGTGAACGAAACTTATGAAGCCAAGGATGAAACGATAGCAAAATATTTGGCTAAGACCAAGGAGCTCATAGCTTCCTTCGACAGTGTCACACTTAATCACGTTCATCGAGGAAAAAACCAAATAGCTGACGCCCTGAGCAAACTCGCCACCTCTTGTATGGAAAAGGAAGTAAAGGTAGAAACATTACAAGCGCCCTCAATAGAACCTCGGGAAGTGTCCGCCATCACAGCGGAAGAACCCTGTTGGTACACTCCAATTCTAAAGTTCCTCACAAAGGGGGAATTACCCCCTACCCGAGGTGAAGCTCAAAAGATACAAACTAAGGCGTTGCAATATGAAGTAAACAACGGGGTCCTATATAGGAAGTCATACTTGGGACCGCTGCTTCGGTGTGTATCCCCAGCGGAAGCAAAATACCTAATCCAAGAAATGCACGCTGGCATATGTGGCATTCATGCCAGAACCCGGGCAATTGTCGCCAAAATCCACAACACGGGGTACTATTGGCCCGGGATGCACGAAGACGCGGTGGAGGAACTCAGAAAGTGCCGCAGTTGTCAAAAATTTGCTCCTCAAACGCTCCGCCCCAAGAACAATTTAATCCCTGTCACGGCGGCCTGGCCTTTTCAAAAGTGGGCAGTCAATATCGTGGGGCCATTCCCGCTGGCCCCCGGGAAGATAAAGTACCTAATTGTGGCAATAGACTATTTCACCAAGTGGGTTGAAGCCAAACCCTTAGCTAAATAACTGCTGAAAACGCCAAAAAAATTCATGTGGGAACACATAGTGTGCCGATTTGGACTGTCGTTATACCTGGTGAGCGACAATGGAACGCAATTCACAGACATGGTCTTACAAGATTGGTGTGCAGAGCTTCAGATTCAACAAATCTTTACATCGGTAGCGCATCCCCCGGGAAATGGCCAAGTGGAGCGGGCAATTAGAAGTTTGCTTGATGGAATAAAAAGAAGGTTAGGTTATGAAGGAAGCTCTTGGGTGGAAGAACTGCCGAATGTCCTCTGGGCACATCAAACCATGCCCAAGACAAGTAACAACAGCCTAACCTATGGCGCAGAAGCCATGATACCCGCAGAAGAGGGATTACCATCACTGAGGCGCCTCACCACTAATGATGACAATGACAGGCTCCTAAGGGAAGGCCTAGACTTGCTGGAAGAACGGAGCGAGGCAGCCGCCGTCAGCGAAGCAAAGTACAAGAAAACTTTGGAAAAGTATTACAAACAGCGCGTGGCTCAGCATACTTTCAAGGAAGGCGAGTATGTCATGCGCGATAATGAAGCCAGTAGAGCGAAGCCCTCAGGCAAACTAGGACCCAACTGGGAGGGTCCCTATATCATCCAAGAAGACCTAGGCAAAGGGGCTTACCGCCTATCCAGGCTAGATGGCACCGCGGTTCCACGTAGCTGAAACGCGGCTCAATTGAAAAAATGTTATATATAGAGCCCCGCCCCTAACGGCGGGTTTGATTGTTTTTTCTTTTACAAACAAGTGTAATTCATCTTTAACGATGTCTCTTTTTTCCTTTAAGTATTGAGTTAATAAAATTTCTTTCTTTTTATTATTCTCTCTCATTACTTACATACACAATAACATTTACCATCGCATTCATACTACACTTTACGGTACAAAAAATTACCATCGCATTTAAACTGCACATAACGGTAAAAAAGCATCCTTGACACGAAATATTTTTCATATATAAGTCAGAGGATCAAAACTATACAGCGCTAAGAGTGGGTATCTTGGTAATAGATACATTAACCACTACAAAAAAGATAGGTATTTTGGTAATAAATACATACAACTATCTTACGAAAACCAAGTACTTGTCCCTGTTGCTAAACACCAACATACGGGAACCAAAAAAAGAACATGTTCTAAATATCTACTTACCGGAAAGCATTGCCCTCACCTCTGCAGGGGTGTACAATGCTTTACCATAATATTCCAAAGGATGAAGGTCGACGATTAGGTCGTTGACATCCACTTCATCCACCGAAAAAGCTAATGCTCTCCGATCATCAACCAAGCTTGCATCATGACGGCCACCACGGCGTCGTTCATACACCAGTCTGCAACGTTGAACATGACCAGGAGGAGAAGCTTGCAGCAGAATATCAGCTGATAGAGGAACCCCACTTGGTTCAGTCCTCGAAGGATCCTCATCTCCGATACTTTTGCAAGACCGGCTAACCCGGGGCACAGTCTCACCAGAGTTTACCTCCCTACCCCTACTCATCTCTTCTGTCACCGGAACCTGAAGGAGAATCAGACCATCAGCTGCATCCAAACGACGAAGAACATGGGAAATTCTCTGTTTATGGCATTTCAGCCCCATTTTTCAAATTACCAAATTTGGAAAATAGATGGCTTAATTTATACAAAGTCTAATGGACCTGACAGTGATGACGATAGCAAAATTAATGAAAAGTCATCATTACACGTCAAATCGCCACACTTAGGCAAACGGCAGCGCCAACCATCATGATATTAGCATTTAATGTCTGACAAGAAATCGAGTGCTTACACGCACCCCAATCAAAACAGTGTTTTACAAAGTATCTAAAGAAGAGTACATATTATAAGCAAAATAATAACACTCATTCCTCATCAGACTCCTCCGCCACAGCCAGCATCTAGCGTAAGGAGTCCACACCGTCTTCGGTCACTTTGTCCGTCAGATCCGCATACGCGGGCGACGGGTCATTACAAGTTGCCTCAAGAGCATCCGCCATATCTCCCTGCAGTTTGCCTCTTTTTGTGTGAAAAGCGGGAGTAATCTTGTCCAACTGTTGACATTCAAAGTAACCATGATACACGCCATCATGGTGACCCGACTGATAAGCAGCCGCGGAAAGGCGGTCCAGCAAAGCCGTAAAAGATTCTAACTGGCGTAGGTACTCAAACGCCCTAACCAGCCCATTGGTTATCAACCAATTCCTGTCACCTCGTAATCCAGCAAGCTGACTGGTCAGGTTATCCACCTTGATGTTTGATTGCTCCAGTGCATTTTTTGCCTCTTTAAGGCGTGCCTGGTGGGTGGCGGAAGATTGGACAAGTTTATTCTTCTCAGAGATAAGGGAATCACATTGTTGTTGAAGCTTTCTAAGCTGATCTTCCTGCTCCTCCAACTCAACTTTCTTGGCTTAACCCTTGGCATTAGACGCTTCTAACTCAACAGTTAGAGCTTGGTACCGCTCCTGCACCTGAGACACAAAATCAGTGTCAATTCGGAACTTTTCCATCTTAGCAGACAGTTCAGATCTCACCTTTTGAGCCTCGGCAACCGCCTTGCGTTCTAATTCTTCTTGGACAGTTTTAGCATGAGCAAGGACTCGATCCTTCTCCGCTATATCACAAGCCCATAATATTCTCTCCTCAGCAAGATGCGCCGTCACACGCTCCAAATTGTCCTCTGCCTTGTTTTTTCTCAGACACAAACCTGCTCTCCCTCAAACCAACAGCTTGGAGTTGACTTTCCAAACGATATTTCTCATCCTTCAGGTCTTGAATAACAATCTGCGCCTGGAGGAGCTCATTGTTATCATGCATCCTCCGGCGTCGGATTTCTGCTAGCCTCCGGGGCTGACTAACGGAGTCCACCATCGTGGCAGTCATCAAATTCTCATTATTTAACCCCTCAACATAGGCTGACTCAGCCGGGGGATATGCACGCTCAACCCAATGATGTACCACTGGGGGGAAGATCAACCTTGATGACTCCGCTATCTTCCACTTGGGCTGATAGCGCTTGTCTTGCACATTTGGATCCCAATTAATGGTGGGCAGGTAAAGATCATCGCCCAAACGGGCTCCATCGTCAATAATTCCGCTGCTAGATCCCCCAGCATCGCTCACGGTGGTACCACCGGCACTGGTTGCCTCGTGACCAGCAGACGTCGTGGGCATCTCCTTTTCAGACGCACAGAAAATGCTAACAGGAGAGTCAAACAAGGATGTGGGGATGACACTCGAGGGCAGCGGGGTAGAAACTGGACTAGTTGTCACCGCCACAGCAGCTGTGAACACAGGAGGCGGTATTAAAGAACTGACAGCAGCGGCAACACTTGCCTATGATATAAGCTCTGAAAGGTTTGGTCCGCTTGTAGCGGAAAGCATCACATCCACATACGTCAATGGGGCAGAAGACGTACCCTCAACTTGAACTTCAGCAGTAGAACCTATGTCAAAATTAGATGATCAGCAACATAGCATACAAAGACAACGCTTACACACATAAACAAAATTACTCACCAATGGGTAAGGCGTGAGCGGTTTAGATTGCTTGAAAAGCAGTCAAAGGAGGCACAATCCTTCGTTTTTTCTGAAGGCGGGTTGGACTCACCAGTTCCGCAGCACTGGATGACACAACGACGCCCCCCGAGGGCATAGAAGCGCTACATGCAACATGCGATGTAGCAGCCCCCGCGGCCATGTATTTCCTACTGGTAACCTTCACCCGGATAGGTTTTTTCGTTTCTGCAACAGAAGCATTACTCCCTCCACTGGGAGGAGGCTGGGAAATATAAGTAGAAGGATCCGCCGGTACGGCGGGCAGCAGAAACTGGTCCAGATGGACCTTCAACACATCGGGTTCTTGTTCCCCAATCACGCGGTCCGCAACCCTCAAAGCAGCATTCCAAGGAGGATCAACAAAGTCAAACAAACTCCACTTACCTGTGACATTTACACACGTTAATGCATATACAGTTAGCAGAATAAATTCAAGACAAAGGGTCACATACCTTCATCATCCCTTTGGAATGAGGGATACAACCTGATATCACACCATAGCTGGCTCATTCCCGCCATCACCAAGGCTCCCTCCAGGATCACCGTGGATTCAGAAGGATATTGACACAATCTTTTAAACAGAGCATTTTCCACATGTGCATCCTTTGGGGGACCGTCATCTTTAACCTTGTCATTGGGTCCCATTTCCCTCCACTGCATTTCCCCAGGGATCACACCGGCGTCAATAAAGAAGAACTTATTCTTCCAATCCTTATCCCGGGAACAAGTAGGAATGTCCCTCAAGCAAGACACATCGATGTCTCGCCTATCAAAGGTGAAAAAGGGGGATTTCCACACAAGAACGAAAAAAGCCCAAAAAAACGGTAAGTTCAGGGATATGACCCAGGGCTATACAAGCAAATTCAAACTGTCGAAGTTTGACCAACCCTAGCGGATGAAGTTGAGAAATGTGAATGGGATAATGGTCAAGAACCAACTTACAAAACTTGGTGATTGGCAATCGGAAATTACAGAATTTGAAAAAATCACTAAATAAAGTGATTTTACCCTCTTTCAACGGAAATGCCGTGTCTGTCTTTGACGGCAGCACTGGATTCCACTCTGCCCTAACGCCATAATCTTGAACGAGATTGTTGAAGGATACAAGCCCCCATTTAACATATAGGGCATCAGAACTTGCTTGGGCAGAGGAAGAGGATTCGCCGGTTTTGGAAGCCATTTTTAGAATCAGGAAGTCGAAGACAGTGGTTGTGAACAAAGATGGAAATGTAATCCCAAAACCTAAATGGGGAACCTATTTATAAGGGATTACAACCTTTCGAATTCAAAAAGGCAAACGGATAGGAACGCGTGTCAAGACAGGGGAGGTACAACTGTCATCTTAATGATGACTTAACTATCACATCCTTTCCCATCGCCGCCATTTTTCAAAAAGTATAACGGTACCCCACTCGAGAAACTAAGACTCAAAGGGGGAATTTTGACTTTTTCCTTTTTTAGTCCGATTTTATGAATTTCATTTCATAACTTCGGACTGGGGTACATGACGAGGTATGATCCGGAACGGCTAACCCGCCGGTCATCACCTATTATTTTATTATAAATATTTAATTACATATGTTTATTCTAGAATGTTCTATTCTGCATGGATAAACCACATAACCAAATCCCCAACCTTTTGGGAAGATCATGCAAATCCCTAACTTATCGGAGTCCATTCTAAGTTAGGGGAAACCTTAATGGTAAACTATAAATAGAGGTAAACATCAAAGCTATAGATCATCTTGCTCTCGTTTACTCTCTCTCTCTCTCTCTCTCTACATTCATTCTTTATTTCTCCCAAACCGAGACTTATTCTCACGCCGGAGGGTGGTTACAGGGATAACCTCATTCCTGTAACGAGTCCTAACGGTGTTTGGTTTTGCAGTTAGCTGTTCGGATCACCAAAGAGTTGAAGTCCTAGCCAGAGCTTACCCATAAGGTTAGTGTTTCTTCAGTTATGTTTATATATATATATATATAGAAACGGGATCAGGAGAAAACGCTCAAAAGTGTGAGAATGGTGAGAACGCTTCCTGGCCCAACACGTGTCATGCCGCTTAGAGAAGGGCGGAGGGGCTTTTTAGTCCTTTCATATTTCTTTTTTTAAACGCGTGTCACTTTATCTTTCCATTTTTTGGCGTTTAATGAATACGCGGCGTTTTTATTGTTTTTAGATCAGGATCATAGTAAACATTTTGGCGTTTTAAGTATTGTTTTGGCGTTTTTATTGTTTTTTAGATCAGGATGCAGGCCTTTAATGTGAAAAACATCAGTAATTTTCTTGATTTTATTATATCAAGTGTTTTGCCATGTAAGATACAGGCCTATAATGTGACAGGCAATTATGGCATTTTGAAAAGATAAATAAATTCAATTTTCCATTTAGTGGCTTTTAATATAAATTAATGTTTGGCAATAATGATACCGACTCTTCATTTTACTGTTTTAGCAATTACTGTTTCTTTCAATTTTAATCTGTCAATTAGTGTTGATTTTTCCAGTAATACTTTGTTTGCGTTTTTTGGCGTTTTATATAGCAACATCGTGCTTTGCTAGCATTCGTTCTCACAGTTTTTCACACTATCAGACGTTTTGGTGTTTGTAGTTTTTGGCGTTTTATACTCAATTTTTTTAAATTAGTAGAGAATTAGATAATAAACAACAGAGAATTAGATAACAAAGAATAGAAAATGAAAAAAAAATTATAATCTAATTTCTCATCCAAATCTTCACTGTCATCAGCCTCTTCTACTTTAACCTTTTTGGCGTTTTGATCCTGTTTTTGAATACCTTATGTAGATCCTTATTTTCCTACATAACGCCCGTCTTTAGAAGATGCTTATTTTTTGTGGCATCCTTTATTGTGGGCGGATATATACTTGTTTGATGACATGTTGAAGACCAACGCCTGCTCTAATGTATTGATCCCTTCATGCCATCAATATATCCATCAAGAGCAAAGTGACATGATGACATATCAGTGTCATCAGTCTCTTTTTCTTGAATATTTGTCCATCTCATTCAGCAAAAGATTATAGAGATACCCAACTCAGAGAAGAATCCATTCAGTGAAACTTCATTCAGATCAATACTCAATATAGAAGAATCGAGGTTAGGCATCTGTGGCTTTTTTAACTATTTTTATGGCGTTTTAAAGTGAATGGTTTCTAAGAAATATGGCGTTTGGTTTTTGGTTTGTGATCAATTGATTATGCAGAGACGTCTCTCTTATAGGATGTTTTTTGCGCGTAGTTTAGGCGGGATTTTATTTATAATAAATGATATTAATAAAGTAGTCGTCTTTTCAGTTACTGTGTATTTTTACTGTTTTTTTGTTCAGCTTTTTATGAGCTTTTAGGGTCATCGACTTTCCATCTCCCAAGTTTGGCATTTTTTAATGGCTTTAAGTAGTTTTTGGCATTTTTTTTTTCATTTTTAGCTTTTATTAATACTTCTGCAAACTACTTTCATTATAGTTTGGGAGTTTTGACGTTTTTACTGCATTATGGCGTTTCACATGCATTATGACTGTTTGGCGTTTTATTAATATAATGTATTTTTTTTATTTTCTAAGTTGAAAAATACATAACAAACAACAGAAAAAGAAAATTAAAAAAAATAAAAATAGAAACAATTCATCTTCCAAATCTTCACTGTCATCAGTCTCTTTCTTCTTTGAATCATGTTCGCTGGCGGTTTGGCTTAGCCATGCTTGTGTTTTTGTGGTCGTTTGTAAAGAAAAAATGACATAAGTTTTGTCTTTGAATATGTATTTTCAAACAACTCATCAGTGTCATTCGTCTTTTCATATCATTATAATATTCATCAATAACAAAACACAAAAAATGACATAAGTCTGAAACCCGTATCTTTTTGTTTATGATTTGTCCATCTCATGCAGCAAAATGTTATTTGAGTCACAGCACCTCAGGGAAGAATGCATTCTCTGAAACTTTGGCGTAGAACAATATTTGAATATACAAGAAATGATATTTGCCATTTTTGGCGTTTTACTGATGAAATATTGTATCTGAAAGAACCGTCGATTTTTTGGAATCTTTGATGTTTGAGTGTTTTGGCGTTTTCTAAGATGAATAGTAAATAGTAGAAAATATGGCGTTTTTTGAGTAGGTGTGTTTGATGTTTTGGGGATTTTTGGCATTTGTAAGATGAATGGTATATAGTAGAAAATATGGCGTTTCAGGTTCTAGGGTGTGTGTTTTTATTTCTGGGATGTTTTTGTTTATATAGGGTTGTGTTTTGGTCCGTAATGGCGTTTTATTCATTAGTATGGCGTTTTGGTATAGAAGTGTAAAGACCTTTTTACCCTTAATGAGGCGCGTCCACGTAATAAAATTGATGTTATTTACGAAAACGCCACCGCGCCAATCTAGTCCATAGATTGTTTTTATCGGACGATCCATAAGCGTTCTCACACTTTCTACCGTTTTATATAAATCCCGACCCTATATATATATATATATATATATAGGATGAGGTTCATGAGTGAACAACATCCTTGTTTGTGAACCGTGTGAACCAATCTGAGCCATTGATCAATTTTTTACATGTAAAGGATGTCACACCCCGACCACGAAAATCAACAAATCGTGGCGGAAACGTCGGGGAGTGTTGTAACAGGATCATTGTTTCATAACACATTGATTGAGGTTTTGTTTTATTGAATTAAATGTATTACATTACATTGAAATTAGAAACAAAACATGAACAAATAGACTTTCATTGTTATTAAGTCACTAAGGCCTCCTCCGTTCCTATGTGAGTATGCATCAATATCATCATCAAACATCACCAACTATGGTACCTGAAACACATGTGAAAATACGTAAGCATAAAAATGTCGGCGAGTACATAGGTTTTATGTGAGTCTCGGATCCATGGCTAGTTTACATGTTGCAATACTTAATTAAAAACTTGGTTTTGAAAAGTATAGTATTGCGACATATTTAATCAACTCAAATCAAGTTGGTTATACTTTATAAAATCTCATAGCCATGATTCTTAACCCAAAACATTTATTTTATTAAATCAAATTGTAAAACATCTCGTAAAAACTCATTAATAAAACTCGTAGGGTTTATATTATTAGAAAAACCGTGTAATATAACTTTGTTTTGATAACCTTGCTCAAGTGATCTTAGATAACGCAACGATATATAATGTGTTAAAAGCACTTATATATAGGAAGTACCAGCGACGTATCCACCATGCTTTTAACACATTACACCTGCCCCGTTAACTAATCATTTCCCTAACCCAACGGTTCAAACAGATTCAAATGGTTCACATAAATCAAACAGTTACAAACGGTTCACATAAATCAAACAGTTACAAACGGTTCACATAAATCAAACAGCTTCAAACGGTTCACATAAATCAAACGGCTTCAAACGGTTCAAAATGTAAAACAATGTGTCCATATACTGGATGAGCATATGCAACAAAATGTAATTATGAAAATCAATGGGCTAGCATGCTAAGTGAACATACATAGCAAAACAAAATGAAATCATGTACTATATACGTATTAATGAACATAGCAAGCATATGATATAAAAACATGAAAAGCACGAAAGTAATAAGTAGGCACATGTGTATCACCCCAAAACATTTTAAAATGGTAAAAGAGGGGACTATATAATCACTTGAGGATGCTTAGAAGTCTTGAATAACAACCAAGCAAGCTAGAGGGATCACGGAAATCAAACGGCACCTAATATAGGTAACTATGTTAATAAACCGGACCTAAATCGAAGGATTGGATAAAATGAGATTTCGTAAACCAAATGAGTGTAGGGACTCATGTAATATGGTTTAACAAAGCCTTCATTCTAAAACGAAACGAAACCTAACCTAAGTGCTTACGACCCATTACGACTCGTTAAGGTAGCTTACGCCACTTTAACGCGTCATTCGCGTAAAACGCGTTCGAACCGCCTAACTAGTCCTATGACAAGTATTATATGCCTTATCATGTCTAATAATGTTTCCTAATCAGTTTAGATGCCAAAATTTATGTTTCATATGCTTAAAATGAATTTATGTGTAAAAAGGGCATTTTGGTCATTTTCCTAAGGCATATAAATTACCTATCATACAACTAACTAAACGAAGTGACCATAAGGTATAAACTCGGAAGGTTATTCCCTATACAACTATGGTCACAATAAATGCTTGGTCGAATCCTAATAATCGACCAAACGGGTCGGGTTCGAAAGTCTAAGCGGTTGTTTAGACCGCTTATCTTACGACCCTATATAAGCACTAAACCTAAAGTGATGAGCTAAACATGTTAAAACATGTTTAACGAAGTTAGAAAACAAGTTTGATATCAAGACAAAGGGTCTTGATACCCAAGAATAGTTTAGTTGCAAAATACGCAAGAATACGCATTTTGACCGAAACTATGACTCGTCACTACACCTAATCAACATGGTAATCAGTAGGTATAGTCACAAGAGACTATAACCATCGTGATTACGCTCATGTTACGAAGTTCAAACGAACTTCGTGTTGACCATAGACTGGTCAAAGCAGAAAGTCAAACACTGTTTGACTTTTACGCTTAAAACGCATAAAAACACGAAAGAATACTTACAAAGGGTCCAAGCTAGAAGAAATTGATCTAAATACTCAGGTATGAAGCATAAAGCTTCAACTTAGAGCATAAAATTAGATCAAGGTGTGAGGAAAATGGAATGAGAGCTTGGGTATTTATAGATTTCGGAGAACCGTTAGGATCGTTTCTTGCAAATCGTGCTTTGATCTTGACCTTACAAGTGGGCACATGCTTTTCAAAACCATGGAAATACTTAAAACCATCAAATTCCAGCCCATAGAGTGCAAAACTTTGGGTTAAAACCATCAAAACCTAAAAAATGGACCAAGTTCAATGTATCTGCCAGAAATTTCAAAAATGGTCCCTGCACTTGTAAAACTTGATTTTTGGAACTTTTAAGCCCCGTTAACCCCATTTCAAGGCTCTAAAATAAAGTTAAAGTATAGGGAACTTGCAATGTGCTAAAAAATATCTCGGATGTCGGTTCGTTTGGTCGTACGATTGCGTTGTTCGGTTAATTACGACGGAAATCGTAACGAACGCAAAAACGATCCAAATTACGCGACGAATGGAATTTTATCATGCAAATCACTAAAATATAATATTTTAATGATTACATAAATTTTTGGATGTCCGGATATATTCAGAACGTAAGATATGCGTGAAAATGCAAACTTATGCACTTTTTGACGCTTTTAGTCCATATTGATCAATAAAGTTTATTTTTAGCATACTGAACCCTTCAAAGCCTATTTCTAAGCTATGTAAAGGATATTTAGGGCATATTTAACTTATGATCAAGTTCCGGAATGTTCGTTATAGTACGAATCGGCATACTTCCGCAGTTTGTCGAAATTAGTCCCTGTAAGCGAATAAACTTGATTTCGGCATACCAAACCCTCCAAAACTTATTTCTAAGTTATGTAAAGGTTATTTAAGGTATGTTAAGCCTATGTCACTGTTCCGGATTGTTTGTTGCATTAAACTGGTTATATTTACGTATCAGTTCGCTTATAACCTTCCAGAAAGCGATTTAAAGCTTGAAATCGAACATGAATTGATATGTGCACATGATACACATATTTGTACAAATCCCAAGCATGAAACATAATATTTCATTGATTTGGTATTTGTTTGATGGTCGCAGAGGCACAGGTGCCACAAAGGATATGATGGTAATTAATCAATTTAAATTAGGAAGTTATATATTTTTGTTAACATTAAACTAACTACCCCTTATGTATTTAAATAGTTATAAATTTTTCATACGTCAATATTTTTTTTATTTAAATACACCATAAAAACGAGTTTTTTATTCTCTTTAATTTGAGTATGATATTGCTATAGTTTTTTTTTTAATAAAAACAAACAACATATGCAATTTTCGTTTTCCAGCGTTTTATTGTTTATATACACAGGTGTACATGAGTACAATATACATATGTACAACAGTGAACAGTGTACGAACAACAGTTGTACACTTGTGTACATGAGTACAATACACATATGCACAACAATGTACACTGTAGGAACAACGGACTGTAAACTTGTGTACTCATATCTTTAATTAATAACTGACATCCCTGGTTTAAAGGGATTTGATTCTGTTATATTTAAAAAAAACAATATTCAGTTATGATAGGATACCAAAATTACCGATAGTACACATTTACGTGAATGCCCCTATCAGCCCCATTTCTTTCTTATATTTAATTTAATATTTACAAGTTTGTCATTAGCATTAATTTTGATCATCTAACAAATGAAGGGCCAAGATCTGTTCATTTTTTTCACAAATTAACCATTGTTCACTCTAGAACCCTACCCTATATAGGGTCGGGATTTAGAGAAAACGGTAGAAAGTGTGAGAACAGTGAGAACGCTTATGGATCGTCCGATCAAAACAATCTATATACTAGATTAGCTCGGTGACGTTTTCGTAAATAACATCAATTTTATTACGTGGACGTGCTTCATTATGGGTAAAAGGGTCTTTTGACTTCTCCACACAAAATGCCATCTCATGAAAATAAAACGCCAAACAAAAATCACACACCATTCTAACTAAAAACGCCATTAGATATAAAACGACAAACTTAATTATAATAAAATCCCGCCTAAAAAACCGCCAAAAATATCCTATATATACAACATCTCAGACCTTCAATTAAAAACACACACAAAACCCCAAACGCTATATTTAATATATACCATTCGTCTTAGAAACGCCAAAAAACCCAAACATCAAATATCTCCTAAACCAAAACGTTTATTTGAAATTTAGTTTGGTTATCTGTAAGCTTTCGCTCAATGTAATGGCCAAAATCCTTAAGTAAGGATATTGTCCATTTCATTGAGTAAAATCTTATTGACTTATCCTCAACTTCCATCCAATTTATAACGCCAAAACATATAAAAACATTATTGAGGTTTGTTGTCAATAAAGTTTAGCTGTATGTGGTGGACAACATTGTCGGTTATCTTTCTTAACTGAGGATTAACAATGTTGTCCATCACCATACAGCAAAACGTTATTGATTTTAGCATGATCAAATTTAGAGTTTTAAGATGGTTTATTTAGTGGCGTTCTTTTTCTCGGTAAAACGCTAAAAAACTTAAAAAATCAAACATCATTCAATGGAAATTCAAGGATTGTTGGCTGAAAAGGGTGTAAACTCAATAACATTTTGCTGCATGAGATGGACAAAAATTATAGAGAAAGTGGCTGATTTCAGACTTTTTGCTTCCACACGGCGAAAAAAAAACCTACTTCGAAAAAAAAAATCATACGAAAGTCGAAACAGCCAGTGAAGATGCTTCAAAAGAAGAAAGAGACTGGTGACAGTGAAGATTTGGAAGATCAATATATATTTTTTTAATTTTCTTTTTGAGTTGATTGTTATATAATAACAACGCCATAACTAATAAAAACGTCACAAAGCCAAATGCTTTTCAAAACGCCAACATGCCATAAAACGCTCCAAAAACTACCAAACCATAATAAAATTACTTTGGACAAGTATTATAAAAAAACCCAAAAAATAAAATAAATAAAAACTTGAAAATGTAACAAGAAACAGTAGCTACAAATCAGTAAAACTGAAGAGAAGGAAAATTTATTATATTAGAATCTAAAACGCCAAACTTGAAAGATGGGACGTGTTACAGACTTCAGAGATAAAGCTTATCAAAAACAATAATTACAAACAGTAACTGAAACGACGAATACTTTATTATAATAATGCACCGCCTAACTTACGCGCCAAAAAGACATCCTATAAAATGATACGTCTCAGCAACTTCCATTTGATCAAACCAAAAAAAAAAAAACAAACGCCAATACTACTAAATACCACTCACTGTAGAACGCCAAAAAATTAAAAAATCAAAGATGGCTAATATGCTTTCTTGGATATTCAGTATTGTTCTTCGTGAATGTCACAACCCAACCGATGGCGGAAACATCGGGGCACGACACTGAGCAAAACAGATTGTCCAGAAGTTTCCATAACAACTACATTTACCAAATATTTGAAGCAACACGTCCCATACCATGTCATAAATGATAATACAGTTATTACAGAAAAGATCTAGCCAAATTGTTTTGTTCCGACAACTCAGATTTTTATTACAGACAATTGTTTATTGTTGACCTAGGTCTTTCCTAGCCTCGATTTCACAGCAAAGTAAGCAAATAAGCATCCTAAGCACCTGTCACATACGTTAAAGTAAAAGTCAATACACATAGTGTAAAGGTGAGCATACAAGTTTAATAATGGCATATAGAGTTCGAAATCGTTACGCATAACCAGCACGTACACAGTGTGAAATGAGGCATGTTAGTTTTCGACATGAACCTATCGATACCAATGACTGCGGGTTGACTGCCCAAGGCAGTTCGTGATAGACACTCACCACTGTGAGCCATGTAACTAATTGTCCTTAACAACCCCTGAGTGAACAGGTGCCGAGTCCAAACTATAGTACTATCATTGCTAAGGCAGGTAAACAGCATTCCATGTGTAAACATAACAAACAAGCATTCATTAAGCCACGTATAACATGCGGTAACGGTTAGCGTTAAAGTATTGCGTAGTGTGTTTGATGTGATTTAGAATAAGTAAAGTATGTAACACCCAAAAGTGCGTAAAGCAAAAAGGGATCGAGTATACTCACAGCGGTTGATGGATTGAAGGGAGCGCTAGAGAGTAGGGTTAGCCTGAACAGATTGATAGCATAACGATAAGCGACGCGTAAGACGGAACAAGTGACAGTGGGTCGGACAGCAGTTTGATCGGATGGTAGTCCGATCAGACGGCCAGTCGTTCGGTTGTTAGTCCGCTCGGATGGTCATCCGGTCGGGTGACCCTTCAAGTGGATTGTTCTTTCCATTGTGAAGGATGTGTTTGTGTATGATAGTTTGACTTTTGAAGTTTTTGTTGTAGCATTTTGAAATCACAGAAGTATCTCTACCTTTCAGGTCGATCGATCGAACGACCGTTCGATTGGGCGACAGTCCGATAGGTTGGGCACTTCAGTGAGAACAAGTTCACAGCAGGTTGTCACTCGATCGGACGGTTATTCGATCGGGTAGCAACATAGGTGCATTGAACATGTTGAAAATTTGTTCAAGTATGAAGTTCCAGAACATCACATAGTCGGATGGCCGGTCGATCGGGTGGTAACCCGATCGGACGGCAATCCGTTCGGTGTTCCAAAACCTTTGAAGTTTGATTGATAGTTAAGTATGGGGACCAAGATGTAAGTCGATCGGGTGACCGGTCATTCGGATGACTGTCCGTTCGGACATCAGTCCGATCGGATGGCACTCCGTCCTGGTCGACCTGTTCGTCTTCTTCCTTTGTCATTCTGGTAGTTTGTCGTTTTATCGAGATGATTTGATAACGCATTAGACAACAGAAACCTTGTCACGACTTAGTAACCTGATCGGACAGGAATCACCCAAATCCGGTCGGTTAACTGTTTGAGACGGTGTTCCAGGTTTAACCCGAAATCGGTAATCTCGTGGATAGAATCCAGATTTTGAACCAACGCATCAACATGCGAGAGTGAAAGGTTAGAACAAGCTCCGATTCTATCGGTTTTGAGGCATTGAGTGTAAAAGAGTTGAAAGAAAGTTATAAATCTTCTTTCAATCCCTTTTCACCTTGAATATGTTTAGATCTGTGCAAGATCTTTGTTTGTTTGTGTGGACATCGGTTAGATCTAAGTTGTTCTTGGTGGTTTGAAGCCAAAACATGAAGTTCATAAGAACACCATGATGACATCATCCTAGAACACCTCAAATCTAGTGATTTCACGGTTAGAAGTTAAGATTTAAAAGATAGAAAGGTGTAGGAATGCGTGTAGATTAAGAAAGTACAAGATTTAGGACAAAAAAACTTACAAGAATCGCGAGAAATCTGAAGAAAAGTGGGGAAGATGAGCTGGTCAGATGAGAGTTGCCAAAAGTGGAAAGTATGATGGTGACAGGGGGTATTTATAGGGTTTCCCAAAAAGGAAGGGAAGGAGAGGGGCTGGTCGATCGGTTGGCAGTTCGATCGAACAACTGGTCGATCGAGCGGTAGCTCGATCGAGCGGCTGGTCGATCGGCCGGTCTCCTGATCGATCGGCCATCTGATTCGAGTGTTCGGTATGACGAGTCTTGTCGTTTCGATTGTGATTGCGAGCGTTGTGATGCGATAGAATTTCCTAGTCAAATGACTTTTAATCCCAACTACTATATCAACATACAAGCATCCTTATTTCGTGTTCGTTTAGCGTTTACGATTCGATTGCGATTGAGTTTCGATTGCGTTTCGATTGATCACCATAACATTTTATAAATAAACATGCACAAATAACACATAAGGCACACACACACGTATAACAATACCATAATGCGTAATTCGAGTTGCGAGCGCGATTGCGATAAGCGATAAATCGATTAAACATGCGATAAACAGCGGTTACTAGGCGATTATTAATAGATACTCCACATAATACAACTAAAGCGAAAACAAAATAGACTAATTACAAGTCAAAGGAGTCAACACAGGAATTGAGCAAGGAGAGATAGATCGCAATTAGAAATATTTTCTTCCTTTGACTTCAATCTTGACTTTGACTTTGACTTCCGAAACACGGGGTGTTACAGCCTCCCCTAGTTGAGGGAATTTCGTCCCGAAATTAGGCCGAAGCCGTAACAAACAACTGCGGGTATTTCTCCTTCATGTCGCTTTCGAGTTCCCAAGTGAACTCTGCGCCTCGTTTGCCTTCCCATCGGACTTTCACAATAGGAATGCGTGAGCGCCTGAGCTGCTTGGCTTGGCGATCCATGATTTCGACAGGCTTCTCCACGAAGTGTAGTGTTTCGTTTACTTGGAGATCATCGAGAGGTACAATTAAATCATGCTCAGCCCGGCACTTTCGGAGGTTTGACACATGGAAAGTCGGGTGAACGTTAC
Source organism: Helianthus tuberosus (assembly GCA_030545235.1). NCBI lineage: Eukaryota > Viridiplantae > Streptophyta > Magnoliopsida > Asterales > Asteraceae > Helianthus > Helianthus tuberosus. The sequence continues at coordinate 147,141 of JARYGA010055571.1, read as the reverse complement.
TAAGCTCCTCCGGTAGTTCGATTTTGTAGGTGACTTTTCCGATCCTTTTCAGAATCTTAAAAGGTCCAACATATCGAGGCACTAGTTTCCCTTTCTTTCTGAATCTGACCACACCCTTCCAAGGTGATACCTTTAGGAGTACGTAGTCGCCAACGTCAAATTCATGGGGCTTGCGTCGTCTATCGGCGTAACTTTTCTGACGACTCCGAGCTTTCAGAAAGTTGTCTCTTATTTGGAGGACTTTATCGGTCATTTCTTGCAATAGCTAAGGACCGGTTAATTGCGAGTGACCGATCTCGTGCCACACAATAGGCGATCGACATTTTCTTCCTTATAAAGCCTCGAATGGTGCCATTTGAATGCTAGAATGATAACTGTTGTTATACGAGAATTCGACCAATGATAGGTAAGCATCCCAATTACCACCGAAATCTATAACACACGAACGGAGCATGTCTTCAAGAGTACGAATCGTTCTCTCAGTCTGACCGTCGGTTTGAGGGTGGAATGCGGTACTCAGATTAAGCGTAGTACCGAGAGCCGCTTGAAACGTTTCCCACACGCGAGGTAAACCGAGCATCGCGAGGCGTCCCATGTCGACAAATGATCTCATTGGTGTAGATTCGGGCTAATCGTTCTACCTTGTAGTCTTCCCGTATAGGCAAAAAGTGAGTTGATTTTGTCAAACGGTCAACAACAACCCAGATGCTGTCGTGACCTGATGGCGTGCACAGAAGCTTTGTTATGAAGTCCATGGCTATACTCTCCCACTTCCACATAGGGATCGGGGGTTGTTCGAGTAAGCCAGAGGGTCTTTGGTACTCGGCCTTGACCTTCGAGCAAGTCAGGCACTTTCCAACGTAGAGAGCGATATCCCTTTTCATGCCCGGCCACCAGTACTTTTAGCGGAGGTCCTGGTACATTTTGTCGGCACCGGGATGAATAGAATATCGGGATTTGTGGGCTTCGTCCATCAAAATCAGTCGCAAATTGGTCCGTTTAGGGATCCAAATTCGGTCCAGAAAGTGGAATATCCCATTCGACTTATTCACAAGCTGGGCTCCGTCATGATAGATTCGTTCCTTCTTCAAAGTGCGTTCATTGAAACATGCATGCTGGGCTTCGCGGATGAGGGTTTCGAGATCGTATTGGGCTTGGACATCACGAATGCTGAGCAGATAGCTCCGTCTGCTGAGGGCGTCGGCAACGACATTTGCCTTGCCTGGGTGATAACGAATCTCACAGTCGTAATCGTTGAGAAGTTCTACCCATCGGCGTTGATGCATATTAAGTTCTTTCTGATCAAAGATATATTGTAGGCTCCTATAATCGGTGAAGATCGTACACTTGGTACCATACAGGTAGTGTCGCCAAATCTTTAACGCAAAATCAACTGCGCCTAGCTCGAGATCATGGGTTGTATAGTTCTTCTCGTGGATTTTGAGCTGACGAGATGCGTAAGCAATAACCTTGTCCCGTTGCATGAGGACACAACCAAGACCAAGGTTTGAAGCATCACAATAGACTATAAAGTCGTCGTTTCCATCGGGTAAAGTGAGGACAGGAGCATTGCAAAGCATGTGTTTGAGGGTTTGGAAAGCAGACTCTTGTTCAATTCCCCAAACAAAAGGCTTGTCTTTGTGGGTGAGAGCGGTAAGCGGCACAACGATTTTTGAGAATCCTTCAATAAATCGATGATAATAGCCCGCTAATCCGAGAAAAGAACGGACTTCAGACGGGTTCTTAGGTGTAATCCAACTCTTAACTGCTTCAATCGTCGCCGGATCGACGTGAATACCTTGACTATTGACAATGTGACCGAGGAATTGAACCTCCTCTAACCAAAATTCGCACTTGGAGAACTTGGCATAGAGTCGATTCCCTTGGAGTAGCTCGAGAACCAAACGTAGATGTTGTGCGTGTTCGGCTTTCGACTTGGAATAGATTAAGACATCATCGATGAACACGATGATGAAGCGGTCGAGGTAAGGTTTACACACGCGATTCATTAGATCCATGAAAACCGCGGTTGCGTTGGTTAAACCAAAAGGCATAACAACGAATTCATAATGGCCATAACGAGTGCGAAAAGCGGTTTTGGGTATATCCTCCTCTTGAATGCGTTGCTGGTGATAGCCTGAGCGTAGATCGATCTTGGAGAAACACGTAGCACCTTGTAGCTGATCAAACAAATCGTCAATGCGAGGCAAGGGGTAGCGATTCTTGATAGTTAGCTTATTCAATTCCCGAAAGTCGATGCACATCCTGAACGACCCATCCTTCTATTTAACGAAAAGGACTGGCGCGCCCCAAGGAGAGGTGCTCGGGCGAATGAAGCCTTTCTCAAGTAATTCCTGGAGCTGACTCGAGAGTTCACGCATTTCGGAGGGAGCGAGTCGGTAAGGAGCTTTGGCAACAGGGTTGGCTCCAGGAATGAGGTCGATACGGAAATCGATATCACGACTTGGCGGATGTCCGGGAAGATCATCAGGAAACACATTAGGAAATTCATGAACCACAGGAACATCTTTCACTTCTGCCTTTCCTTTCTTTTCCTTCTCCGCTACTACAATGTTAGCCAAGAAAGCTCTGTATTCCTTACGGAGATACTTGCTAGCTTGGACACACAACATGAGCTTGAGACCTTTTATAGCAGTTTCACCATAAACACATAATACATCACCATTCGCGAGCGAGAATCGAATCATCTTATCGAAGCACACAACTTCAGCATGGTTTTCGCGAAGAAAGTCCATGCCTACTATGACGTCAAAACTTCCGAGTTGCATCGGAATAAGGTCAATCGGGAAGATGTGATTGTTGAGCTCAAGAGTACAATCACGAAGAACAGAATTAACGGCGACATTTCTTCCGGTAGCGACTTTGACATCGAACGTCGAGGGGAGATGGGAGCGCTTACGACTAAGGAGCTTCTCGAATTCGAACGACACAAAGCAATTATCAGCTCCAGTATCAAACAAACACGATGCATAAATACCATTCACAAGGAACGTACCATTGACCACGTTGTTGTCAGCCTGGGCTTGGCGCATATTGATGTTGAAAGTTCTGGCGCGTGCGGCTTGTTGCTGATGCTGAGGCTGCTGCTGTTGGGGCTCTTGTTTCACAACCCTGTTCGGACACATGTTCGCAAAGTGGTTGGGATCACCACATGCGAAGCAGACTCTGGCGTTGATCGTGGGTGCCTGAGCTGCCTGTTGGCCTTGAGGATCTGGAAGCAGAGCTTGATGAGCAGTGGCTTGAATCGGTGCTTGGCGGGGACCAGTACGGCAGTTGGCGGTGAAGTGGCCGAACATATTGCAGTGAGCGCAAAATCGGCTGGCGAGACCCACCGGGTGATGATAAGTGCATGTTGAGCAAGCAGGGTGGGGGCCTGTGTATGCACGCTTTGCAGGCAGTGCATAGGTAACTGGTGTTGGACGGTGCTGAGATTGCTGCTGAGCCGGTACGGCTTGAAGTGGAGTAGCAGTGGTAGTGACAGCACAGTTCTTGTTGCTGGAGCTGCTGTTGTTGTTCTTCTTCTTACGGCGTAAGGACTTTGACGATTGAACGGTGGCAGTTTCAGTGGATGGTACGGCAGTGGCTTGGTGCAGATTCTTCGGAGCTTTATCCCAGTAACCAGCTTTTACTCGCTTGTCGTTGATTTCAGCAGCAAGCAAGTAAGTTTCTTCAATCGTTGCTGGCTTTGCGGCATGCACAAAATCTGCAACACAGTCGGGTAGAGCTCGGATGTACTTCTTGATTGTCATGTCGGGCGTCTTCACTTGATCGGGACAGATGATGCTGAGCTGCTTAAAGCGAGCAGTCAGGGCAGCGTTGTCACCTTCTTTCTGCTTAATGTGCCAGAACTCATCCTCCAGCTTCTGGCGCTTGTTTCTTCAACTCGTCCCATGACAGACCATAGGCTGTATCATTTTCGCGCTTGTTTCTTTCGGCCGTCCACCAGTCTAGAGCGCGGGACTGGAAGACGCCAGTCGCGTTTAGTGTGCGGAGATTATCAGGACATCCGTTCAGTCTACAGCGTAGGGCCTTCTTCGCCGGTGAACTCTTTCGGTCCACATACCTTGAACTGCTTGAAGCTGAAAGCAGCTTTGGGAGTTTCAGTTCTGGATTTACTCATGTTTTCGTACAGTTCACTTACGACTTGGGGTACAACCTTTGCCATTTGCTTAGTGATCATGGCAGCGAGGCATTTGTCTGCTTGCTTTCGGCGGGCGTCTAGGGTAGCGCGAGATCCAGATGACGACATTGTCTGCAACAGACATCGCCACAGGACTCAACACAATATAATCGAATCTCACCTCACACGCCTAATACTACTAAAGTTCAGGAACACGTATAATTATGTAAGCACATAGGCACAAAATCACACATTCACGTAAGCACAGAAACACATAAGCATGTAAGGCACAGAAACACAGAAGCATAGAAGCACATAATCACAAGAGGTATCCAAAACACACAGAAACTTCTGACTACCTCAGAATACGGAAACCTACCACTCAAAGCCTGCGAGCGTTCGGGAATACCGATCGCGTATAGCATAGCGTATAACATAGCACAAAGTCGTTCATGATTTAGCGATTTGTCAGCGTTTTGAGGTAGATGAGCAGTGCGAGTCGTGTGTGTCGATCAAAGCGTTAGTGAAAATCGAGTAAATCTCCAAAAATTAAAACACATAAGCAGGTAAATACACATACAAACACATAAAATCAACGAACCATCAGAGTCAGCAGTTGCGGGCTCAGAATCGAGACACATAAAAATCAAGAAATGGATTGTCTGCGGCTATAGACGTTGACTAACCAAAGTGATTCAACTATTCACAAGGACCTTCTGAGCACACTTTGACCTTTGGGACTGTGCTTTCGCCTCGATTCATGGGCGAATGGCATGAATCCTTTCAATTTCGGCGTGACGTCAACTCGTTGGAGTTCGTCGAGACCTTGGTGAGAGTTTTGTAAAAATAGGGCGGAATAAGTCGTCAAGGTTCGGGTTTCACCCCTGACTTAACAGCTTTGTCCCTATTTTGATAAAATAAAAGAGAATTATGCGTCAAAGTATGGATCTCACTCCTGGTTCAACGCAAGTTCTCATGTTTATAGATGAAAATGCGAGGTGAACAAGCAATTTGGTCGAGAGTTTGCGGTTTCCACACCTAATCTCGGCCTAATCGCTCGTCCATTCTTTGAAAACTTAAAGTGCAGTGATAGTGTAACGTAGGCGAGAATAGCGAGGAATAGCAGCAAGCTCGTACATAATCCCTACCGGACATGCACAAGTCGGTATGTTGGTTCCTAACTATAGACTAGGTCATTTCTAAGACATCGGCCTGGACTAGGTCGAGTCTTGACTAATTCCCTATAGTTATGACTCTGATACCAATATGTCACAACCCAACAGATGGCGGAAACATCGGGGCGCGGCACTGAACGAACAGATTGTCCAGAAGTTTCCATAACAACTACATTTACCAAATATTTGAAGCAACACGTCCCATACCATGTCATAAATGATAATACAGTTATTACAGAAAAGATCTAGTCAAATTGTTCTGTTCCGACAACTCAGATTTTTATTGCAGATAATTGTTTATTGTTGACCTAGGTCTTTCCTAGCCTCGATTTCACAGCAAAGTAAGCAAATAAGCATCCTAAGCACCTGTCACATACGTTAAAGTAAAAGTCAATACACATAGTGTAAAGGTGAGCATACAAGTTTAATAATGGCATATAGAGTTCGAAATCGTTACGCATAACCAGCACGTACTCAGTGTGAAATGAGGCATGTTAGTTATCGATACCAATGACTGTGGGTTGACTGCCCAAGGCAGTTCGCGATACACACTCACCACTGTGAGCCATGTAACTAATTGTCCTTAACAACCCCTGAGTGAACAGGTGCTGAGTCCAAACTATAGTACTATCGTTGCTAAGGCAGGTAGATAGCATTCCATGTGTAAACATAACAAACAAGTATTCATTAAGCCACGTATAACATGCGGTAACGGTTAGCATTAAAGTATTGCGTAGTGTGTTTGATGTGATTTAGAATAAGTAACGTATGTAACACCCAAAAGTGCGTAAAGCAAAAAGGGATCGAGTATATTCACAGCGGTTGATGGATTGAAGGGAGCGCTAGAGAGTAGGGTTAGCCTGAACAGATTGATAGCATAACGATAAGCGACGCGTAGGACGGAACAAGTGACAGTGGGTCGGAAAGCAGTTCGATCGGATGGTAGTCCGATTGGACGGCCGGTCGTTCGGTTGTCAGTCTGCTCAGATGGTCATCCGGTCGGGTGACCCTTCGAGTGGATTGTTTTTTCCTTTGTGAAGGATGTGTTTGTGTATGATGGTTTGACTTTTGAAGTTTTCGTTGTAGCATTTTGAAATCATAGAAGTATCTCTACCTTTCAGGTCGGTCGATCGAACGACCGTTTGATCGGGTGACAGTCAGATAGGTTGGGCACTTCAGTGAGAACAAGTTCACAGCAGGTTGTCACTCGATCGGACGGTTGTTCGATCGGGTGGCAACACAGGTGCATTGAACATGTTGAAAATTTGTTCAAGTATGAAGTTCCAGAACATCACATAGTCGGATGGTCGGTCGATCGGGTGGTAACCCGATCGGACGGCAATCCGTTCGATGTTCCAAAACCTTTGAAGTTTGAATGATAGTTAAGTGTGGGGACCAGGATGTAAGTCGATCGGGTGACCGGTCATTCGGATGACTGTCCGTTCGGACATCAGTCCGATCGGATGGCACTCCGTCCTGGTCGACCTGTTCGTCTTCTTCCTTTGTCATTCTGGTAGTTTGTCGTTTTATCGAGATGATTTGATAACGCATTAGACAACAGAAACTTTGTCACGACTTAGTAACCTGATCGGACAGGAATCACCCAAATCCGGTCGGTTAACTGTTCGAGACGGTGTTCCAGGTTTAACCCGAAATCGGTAATCTCGTGGATAGAATCCAGATTTTGAACCAACGCATCAACATGCGAGAGTGAAAGGTTAGAACAAGCTCCGATTCTATCGGTTTTGAGGCATTGAGTGTAAAAGAGTTGAAAGAAAGTTATAAATCTTCTTTCAATCCCTTTTCACCTTGAATATGTTTAGATCTGTGCAAGATCTTTGTTTGTTTGTGTGGACATCGGTTAGATCTAAGTTGTTCTTGGTGGTTTGAAGCCAAAACATGAAGTTCATAAGAACACCATGATGACATCATCCTAGAACACCTCAAATCTAGTGATTTCACGGTTAGAAGTTAAGATTTAAAAGATAGAAAGGTGTAGGAATGCGTGTAGATTAAGAAAGTACAAGATTTAGGACAAAAAAACTTACAAGAATCGCGAGAAATCTGAAAAAAAGTGGGGAAGATGAGCTGGTCGGATGAGAGTTGCCAAAAGTGGAAAGTATGATGGTGACAGGGGGTATTTATAGGGTTTCCCAAAAAGGAAGGGAAGGAGAGGGGCTGGTCGATCGGTTGGCAGTCCGATCGAACAGCTGGTCGATCGAGCGGCAGCTCGATCGAGCGGCTGGTCGATCGGCCGGTCTCCTGATCGATCGGCCATCTGATTCGAGTGTTCGGTGCGACGAGTCTGGTCGTTTCGATTGCGATTGCGAGCATTGTGATGCGATAGAATTTCCTAGTCAAATTACTTTTAATCCCAACTACTATATCAACATACAAGCATCCTTATTTCGTGTTCGTTTAGCGTTTACGATTCGATTGCGATTGAGTTTCGATTGCGTTTCAATTGTTCACCATAACATTTTATAAATAAACATGCACAAATAACACATAAGGCACACACACACGTATAACAATACCATAATGCGTAATTCAAGTTGCGAGCGCGATTGAGATAAGCGATAAATCGATTAACCATGCGATAAACAGCGGTTAGTAGGCGATTATTAATAGATACTTCACATAATACAACTAAAGCGATAACAAAATAGACTAATTACAAGTCCAAGAAGTCAACACAGGAATTGAGCAAGGAGAGACAGATCGCAATTAGAAATCTTTTCTTCCTTTGACTTCAAACTTGACTTTGACTTTGACTTCCGAAACACGGGGTGTTACAGTGAAGTTTCACTGAATGAATTGTTAGCAGAGGGGAGTAACTCGGTAAGATTTTGCTGCATGAGATGGACAAAAATTCAAGAAAAGATACTGATGACAGTCATGTGTCATTTTGTATTCTTTGTTCTTGAAGAAGGCTTAGATGAGGAGAAGAGATCAATGACACTGAAGAGTGGGATGATTATAAAAGATGAAGATCAAGATGAAGAAAAGACGAAAAACCCACCCACACGTCATAGATCTATGTCCCCAAACATCCACAAAAAGTCACTTCAGCAGACGAGCAGACAAAATAATCAAACCGATGGGTTTGTTAAGTTTTACATAAAACACCATATATTTGGTGACGGTTCTTGTACTATTAAAGAAGAGAGAGACTGATGACAGTGAAGATTGTGAAGAGAGATCCGATTAGGATTTTTAATTTATTTTCTTCGCTTCTATTTTTTTCCCCTGTGGTTGAAATATAATCTAACAATTGTAAAATGCCAAGATACCACAAACGCCAAAATGTATATAAAAAATAATAGAACAATGGGTCATCTTGTTTAAAACGCCTTGAAAAACGCCATTCAGATATATTTCCTGACCCCCTGGGTTCCAATGGCATACGATTTGAATAAACGTCATAAACGCCAAAATGTTAATACAATGAAACCATTAAACGCCATTAATTATTGAATTTGGTTAACGCCAAAAATCTTAAACCCCAAAAATAAAACAATATTGAGAAAAGCGGAACTGAAAAAACAGAAGATAAAAGGACAAAAAGCCCCTCCGCCCTTCTCTATGTCGCGTGACACGTGTTGAGTCAGGATGCGTTCTCACCGTTCTCACACTTTTGAGCGTTTTCTCCTGATCCCGTTACTATATATATATATATAGAGAGAGAGAGGAAGGTTAACTTACATTACGGCTTAACGTACATCACGTACGACAGGTAATTATGTACGTTCATTTTAAAATCACGCACGTTATAACTAAAAAATCTAAAATCACGCATGTTGAAACCCAATAATCACGCATATTGAAAACATTAATCACGCATGTTATAGAACAAATCACGCACGTTGTCGTACGTGAAGTACGTTAAACCGTAATGTACGATATATTTTTCTATATATATATTAACATTAATTAATTAATAAAACAAACAACAAACTTTATTACAAGTTTCCATGCGTTATCTTTTATTATTTATATATATTTTTGAACACCACATACATATTATTATATAGAGTAAACTGTCATTTTGGTTCATGAGGTTTGGTCATTTTTGGGATTTTAGTCCAAAACTCAAACCTTTTAAATCTGGGTCCTTGTGGTTTCACTTTTATTGCCATTTTGGTCCAAAAATCAAATCACATGTTATTTGGCTAATAAAATCTGGTTATTTTGTCTTTTTCTTTAGGGGCAAAATGGTCAATCTGAATTTATTATAACATATTAATAATTAAATTAAATATCCCTTTACCCTATAAAAGTAGATATATGTCCATCTTCTCCCCACACCAAACCCTAATCCCTAATCCATCATTTCTCCCCCTGCAACCGTCTGATCGACAATGGCGGTTTGCACATGTGGAGCTCCAACCTAACTGAGAACATCCTGGACAACAAAAAACCCAGATCGTCGATTTCATCGCTGCAACAAACCATCAAGTTGTGGATTCGTTGCTTGGGCTGAGCCACCGAAGATTCAGAACCCGGCTGTGATGATTCCTGCACTGTTGGACACCATCAAGCAGCGCGGAGAGAATGCAAGACAGATGTTTACTCGAAACATGAAACTTGAAGAAGAAGCAAAAAAATGGCTCAGGAGAAGAAGATGCTAAAACTTATCTTAGGTTTCATTTTTTTCTTGTTCATGGTCTACTATGTTAAGTCTGCTTATGATGTGTCTTTTGTGGGGCTTTTGTAAGTTTGGTCTATATTATCGACTATGACCTGCAAATATGGTCTTTTGTAAGTTTGTAATGGAATGTATAATGGAATGTATGGGGCTTTTGTAGGATGTGTCTCTGTTGCCTTCATCTTAGCCCTAAACACTTGATGCAAAGTCACTTCCACTTGATATTTCCTTTGTAGATCTTCCTGTAGAGCTTTAAGTGGTATCCCAGGATTATTTTTAACAATGTGTTGAATTTTCTTGGCTAACCAAGCAACTATGCATAGTCCAACATCTCTGGTGTTCAAACAGACATGTTCTTTGTTTAGGGTTTTCACAATCCAAGAGCCTACTTTTATAACTATGGAAACATATAGCATCCAAGGGCAAGTGGGTGGTATGTTCTTTTTAGGGTTAGGGTTAGGTGTTGAATCCCCTGAAGATGATTGTGGCGAAGATGATCATGGCGAAAATGATCGTAGGTGGGAGGGCTTGGGACAAGATTTGGGGGAAAGATGATATAATTTGGGGAAGATGATATAATCTGACCATTTATGAGGTTATAGGATATTTAATTTAATTAATTTAATTAATAGTATGTTATAATAAATTCAGATTGACCATCTTGCCCCTGAAGAAAAAGACAAAATAACCAGATTTTATTAGCCAAATAACAGGTGATTTGATTTTTGGACCAAAATGGCAATAAAAGTGAAACCACAGGGACCCAGATTTAAAAGGTTTGAGTTTTGAACTAAAATGGGAAAAGTGACCAAACCTCAGGGACCAAAATGGCAATTTACTCAATTATATATTAAAAATATATGTATAATATAGACTAAAGAATTTATTGTCTTAATGGTCACTAAATTTAGAATTTAAACATTCGTTTACTCGCATTTAATCCTTACATTTTTTTTGAACGGCCAACGAATCCTCCAAATGTACTACTGGAGAAATTCACCACATCAGGATACACTCGTCTCTGAACTGGGGAAAACCCTCACCTAGGGCAGAAGCCCATGAACACTCGCCCAAAGGCACGACAGTGCGGTGAGGTAAAACCCATTCAGTTCAAGGATCGATCTAGCGATCGCCGCCTACTCGCCTAGTGTCACACCCCAACCGATGGCGGAAACATCATAGTGAGACGAAAACGAGATTGTTCGACACTTCATAACACTATTTGTGACAATATTTAAATAAAAATTGATTTCATTTCATCTCATAACAATTCAAGTATAACATGGAAAGGAAATACAAAATTGATTGTTACAAAATACATTATATTACAACAAGTATTGAATGTCTAAACTACTAAGCATGAATTCGAGTTTGGTGCGTGTCTAGGCATCCTGCTAAGTTTCGTGCATCATCAAAAATTCATCATAAACCTGCAACATGTTTTAAAAGCATAGTTCAATACAAACGTATTGGCGAGTACACTAGTTTTAGACACATGGCATAAATATAAAAATGTATTTTTCAAATCCAACATGGCAAATTGGTATACAAGGTTAAACTAGCATGCATAACTAAAAGTCAAACCCGAATGTCCACAAGAATAATGAGCATCCCTCGCCACAAAAGTGAACGAGACCGTTATGTATAATAATGTGCATCCCTCAATACCGAAGTATTCGAGACCGTAAGGCATGTAACTTAACAAAACCCCATCGGGTGGTGTGCTACTCCTATAGCGCTATAATTGTTAAGGTGGGCTAGCTAAGTTAATGACAAGCAGCATGTATGAATCTAGCATGAACCTAAGCATAACAAAAGCATGTATAACGGATTGAGAGATTAAAGTATGTTTGTGTGTGTTTGTATATTTTGTAAGTTAACATGTTACAACCCAAAGTGTGTAAAAAGAAAATGGGTCAAGTGTACTCATAAAATTGCTAAGTCTTCCAATTATCCGTGTATTGACGAGTTAATGAGAATGGAAGATTGAATGCGTTCGGTGTTAGAGTTTATGGGTGTTTAGATTCGAAATTACGAATTTATAGTACACAAAAGTGTGTATATGAGAAAGTAATAATCTAGACTTAAACACTCGTTTTTAACACTATGCGTCCCGTATGGGTTGATGTGATTTCATGGGCTAGGATACCCATTAGAATCGTAACGAGAGATTTAAGTCCTAGATAATATAACTTATTACCATGACAAATAATCATTTCATTATTATCAAGGGTTCGGTTATGTGTATATTTAATATATTTTATATAGTATGTAGTATGTCCAATATGTTTATCATGGAATTTCATAGAAGTCATGAATGGAGGTAGGAGGGTAACCATCCTTTAACCTCTTTCGTAAGATTCACCAATGCACAAGTTGTCACAAGGACAACTCGGATGGTCATGAATGAAGTGGAAAGGAAACGTACATACTTCTCAAGGGAAATCATCAAGTGAGGTTGTGGATTGAAGGTAGCATAGCCAAGGCTTCCAAGTAATCAAACTCATACCAAAGCACAAGTCTTGTTACAAGAACAAGCTTGGATGGTTCCAACACTTGTGGGTTAAAAACCCTTACAAAACAGAAAGTTTGGTGGTAATTAACACCTCCGAATTTGTGTGAAACAACCTTGGTTAAGGTCACTAATCATAGACTTGATTAATGGCAAAAGAACACAAGTTTGTTTGAAGAAAATACAAGTTTGAAGAAAGTTTATAAAGATTTCTTCCAAAACAGAAAGTTTGGACCTCAAAATGGCGATGTTCCACCTTGGTTTTCCATGGAAAACCTATGGAAACACTCCTAGAGGTGTTCCAAGCTTTGTAGAGGAAGAAGTAATGAAAAAAATGGAAGAAAAGTGAGTATGAACTCACTTTGTAACTTGTATGAATCTGCCTTGAATCTGATTAAAACCTGAGAATTTGATGCTACTGGAGAGTGTTTTAGAGAGGATTGTGAGGTTTGTAAAGTGGTAAAAGAGTGGAGAAAGTGTGGGTTTTATAGTTGAGGTTTAGGGTTGAGTTAGGTTTGTTTTAAATGCAAGAAACACAACTATAAAACACAATTTCACCCAATCCATGAGCTAGTCACGACATTCTGTGGATTCTGGGGGGTAGCGGGCCGCGACCATGGGGGAGTCTCCCCGTCACGCAGCGTGACGGGCCTGATTTCCGGAAATTAAGTTTGATGTTTGGCAATTTGAGTCCCTTATGTTTATTTAGGTTAGATTTCAATGTGTTAAGCATGTTATAATGTGAATTTATGTATTCCAAACGTATAAACAAGTATGTAAGTCATGAATAAGTATCGTGAATGTTTAATGATGCATAAACATAGGTGGAAAGCATATAAATCGTGTATGTATGGTGTGTATTAGCAAGTTTATCACACGTTTACGAATAAGGTATCAAACGTATAACAAAGTTTAACGTATATGTATAACGAATAAGTAAAGGTATAATTTGTATAAAATATGAATGTTATTACGATCGAGGTCTCGGTTTACAAAGTTACAAAACGAAATATGATTACAAGAGAAGAAAATTTCCAAAAATAGGAATACAAGACTCGCTTTCTAAATGAGGAAAGTTACGAAAAAGCAGGGTGTTACACCTAGTATCTCATCATCACCAGGTGCCGCAAAAAACTAATGGGGAGAAGCAGGAATTGAACTTGGGTCTCTTGGAAACCCAAATCTCTCCCTTACCACTCCACCACAAGCTCATTGGCAACATTTAATCCTTACATTACACAACTTTAAATATTTCATAACTCTTGTTTCAGCTGTTAGTTGCTCGCTAAAAGTATTTAGAATACAATATAACTGTAACGAAAAAACAAATAGTATTATATTTTATTTATATTTAGATAACGGGATGTATACATTGTTGGGTTTTTCACATGTTTATCAAAGTGATTTTATCCGTATAAGATCAAAAAGCAGCGGAAAAGTAATTTAAAATATGTTACTTTTAAGATACAAATTTCATTTATATGCAAAAACCCAAAACCCAAAACCCGGATCTATATATGAATATGCATACTATCAAACACAACCATAGGGTGTTTAGAATACTACCTTCTTGGAGTAAAAGAAATGAAAATGATGATGCTTCTTGAACGGTAGTCTTCAAGTGTAGAATACCTCAAGCTTGTATACCCCAAGCCTTCCAACAAACACTTTGATTTTTAACTAGGATTTTATACACTTATGATCAAACTTGAACCCCTCTTGGAAACCCCTTTATGGCCGAAAATTAGAGAGCAAAAAAATCCAAGTCTTACACTTCAAATTATGTGAAATAATCCTTTTGAAATAGTGAGAGATGTTGCCACCACCATTGCCCAATCATGTGTCTTCTAACCATGCAAAATGCATGTAATCTCATTGGACCAAAGTTGTCTAGGGAAGACCATGGGGGGGGGGGGGCACTTTATTTTTATAAAAAAATTCAAAAATTTTCTTTTAACATTTTAAGTCTTATATAATTTTATAACTTTTATAAAATTATAACATCACATGTTATAAGAGTTATACAACTTTTATTATGTTATTTAACCCATTAAATAACAAAATAAAATATTCTCTCAAAATAAATTATCCATATAATTTATTAGTTTCTCAAGTGCAATTATTTAGAAAACCAATTTCTAAATATTATAAGTGTTAATATTTATTTGTTTGATCAAATCCTAAATAAATATTATAAGTGTTTGTCTAGCTTGTTTTTGGGTATGACTTGACTTGGATCATAACGTACTAGCCACATCAATTTAATATGTGTCTTGGGCATACAGAGTTCAACAATCTCCCACTTGCTCAAGATACATAGAAGATTGATGCAAGTAGTAAAGACCACCTAACTATAGTTTACTACCCCTAATACGTATGACTATATGTCCCATTCAATAACATCATCCCCTTCAAGTCCCTTACTTGAACATGATTAAGGTGAATCTATCATTCATCCTTTCGTTACAGATGTCATGTTAAATCCAGAGACATAGAATGATCACTCTTTGTTGATTTAACTTTAGCAGGCCTTAGACCTCTTACTCTCAACGAATAAGAGGAACAAATCCCTTCTTGACTACATACGTCTCTCACAATCACCTTGTACCACACCTGAGTTTAGCCTTATGTACTGCCTCATTACAGACAGCGAAGAAATAGGTCAAGGTATAATACTTGGTGAATATCAAGACCCAATATGTATCTCACGTCAGAGGATACTATAATATTCGCCTTTACTCAAATTTACTTATGATCAATCACAAATAATTCCATGCAGTAATATTCGAGAGCGAGTCAGTCCAATATTTGTATCCCACACATATCTATGAACTTTGGCAACAACACTTTGCTCTATATTCATACCAAATGAATATCTACCAATCCAAGTTCATAATAGTCTTACATTCATATTTGTTCCCACAAGTATGATCGACTACGGACATTTAGAATAATTAACTTATTCATGGATTTAAACATGCTAAAATGGAACGTGACTCAAAATACCATAAAAGGAGTTAAAATTACAATTGTTCCAATATCCAAATGCAAAATAGATCAAATCCAATCACTAGAATATCGAAGTCCTAAGGCACATGTATGACCCTCATGTTTTTCCCGATCAAGGAGCTTCACGAATGGATCCGCAATGTTTTGATCGGTGTGAACTTGGCGGATACATATCTTTCCGTTTTCAACTTCATCCCTTATGTAGTTGAATCTCCGCTCGATATGTCTAGTCTTTTGGTGCGCACGAGGTTCCTTGATTTGGGCAATCGCATCCTCGTTATCACAAAAGATCTCTAGGGGGTCTTGAATGGTAGGGACCATCCCTAGGTCGGCTATGAATTTCTTAAACCATGCAGCTTCTTAGGCTGCCAATGAAGCGGCGATGTATTCTGATTCTATAGTGGACAATGCTCCACATCTTATTTTGAGCTCTTCCAAGAGACTGCTCCTCCATTTAAAATGAAGACATACCCCGACTGCGATCGAGAATCACTTCGATCGGATTGGAAACTCGCGTCCGTGTAATCCTTTACAACGAGTTCCTCCTCACCAGATCCATATATTAAAAACATATCCTTAGTCCTTCTAAGGTATTTTAATATGCACTTAACAGCCTTCCAATGACTGTTACCTGGATTTTGCTGATATCTACTTGTCATGCTCAAGGCGCATGAGACGTCCGGTCTAGTGCATATCATTGCATACATGATGGATCCTATAGGAGACGCATATGGGATTCCTTTCATTTTCTCTTGCTTGTCCTTTGAGCTTGGACATTGAGATGTATTCAATATTGTCCCCTTTTGAATAGGTACAAAACCTCTCTTAGAGTTCTCCATCTGGAACCTATTCATGACTTTGTCAATGTATGTACTTTGGTTTAAACCTTTCAAGCGCCTTGATCTATCCCTATAGATCTTTATTCCCAAAATGTAGGCGACTTCACCAAGATCCTTAATGGAAAAACAACTTCCAAGCCAGGTTTTTACACCTTCCATGGTTGGAATGTCATTCCCATATAGTAGAATGTCATCGACATATAGTACTAAGAAAGTGATGATGCTCCCACTAGCCTTCTTATACACACAAGCTTCATCGCCATTCTTGATGAATCCAAAATTTTTAATTTCTTCATCAAAATGGTGATTCCAACTTCTCGATGCTTGTTTCAATCCATAGATTGATTTCTTTAACTTGCATACTTTTTCAGGATGTTTTGGATCGACAAAACCTTCAGGCTGAACCATATAGACATCTTCATCAAGATATCCATTAAGAAAAGCCATTTTGACATCCAATTGCCAGATCTCATAGTCACAATATGTAGCTATGGAAAATAATGTCCTGATTGACTTTAGCATCGCCACGGGCGAGAAGGTCTTATCATAATCAATCCCTTGAGTTTGAGTGAAACCTTTTGCTACAAGTCTTGCTTTATAAGTATCCAAGTTACCATGCATATCAGTTTTCTTCTTGAAAACCCACTTACTACCAACTACTTTAGAGTTAAGTGGTGGCACAACCAATTCCCAAACTTGGTTGTCATACATGGATTGCATCTCTATGTTCATGGCTTTAAGCCATTTGTCACAATCGGATTTTGACATTGCATCATGGTATGTGATTGGATCATCTAAATCCACCACGTAGCATTCATCCATGAAAAACCCATATCTTTCAGGTGGACTACTAATTCTACCAGATCTACGAACATTTTGTGTGTACTGATCAACCTCTTGATCGTTTTCAACAATCTCTTGTTGAGCGCTAGTATCAACCAAACGTGTATCGTCTTGTGGTTCTTGATCCTCCTCAAGTTCAACTGTTCTATCACTAGTTCCTTCCATAAGAAACTTAGCTTCTAACAACTTACCCTTTCGAGCAACAAATACCTTTTGCTCGGTTGGATCGTAGAAATAATATCCTATATCATCTTTAGGATATCCTACAAAGATACACTTAGCGGATCAGACTTCCAATTTATTTGGGGTTATTGCTTAGCATAAGCTTCACAACCCCATACCCTTAAGAATGATAATGATGGAGGCTTTCCATACCATATTTCAAAAGATGTCTTTTCCACTTTCTTGGTTGGGGCCATATTTAGTATACGAACTGCGGAGAGCAAAGCGTAACCCCAAAACGATAGAGGTAATGTGCTTCTAGCCATCATAGATCGAACCATATCTAATAGAGTTCGATTTCTCCTTGCGGACACACCATTGTGTTGTGGTGTTCCTAGTGGGGTAAGTTGTGAGATGATTCCACAACTCCTAAGATGATCATGAAAAGCACCACTAAGGTATTCACCTTCTCTATTGGTACGAAGGACTTTGATTGTTTTCTTGAGTTGATTTTCTACGTCACTTTTGAAGTCTTTGAACATTTCAAATGCCTCATCCTTGTGTCTTAGTAAATACACATAACCATAACGACTATAGTCGTCGGTAAAAGTAATGAAGTATCTTTCACCATTCCTAGTCATTGGCTTAAAAGGACCACATACATCCGAATGTATGATACCTAATAAGTTTTTAGCCCTTTCAAATGTTCCACTAAAGGGTGTCTTGGTCATTTTCCCTTATAAATAAGATTCGCATACATCAAATGAATCATCTTCATTCGTTTTCAAAAGACCATTCTTACGAAGTGTTTGCATGCAATTCTTGTTTATATGTCCAAGGAGACAATGCCAAATATAGGAATCACTCAAATCCATTTTGAGGTTCTTGGCGGTTACTTAGTACATTGAGCTATCATATGATGTGTCATTTTGATCTAATTCATAAATACCATTTAAAGGCATAGCTTTAAAGTAAAACACATCATGCATAGAAACATAAATGTCATGGTTAACAAATTCGAAATTAAAACCACATTGTCTTAAAAGGGAAATAGAAATTATGTTCCTAGTTAAACTAGTAGCATATAAAACATTCTTCAAAATCACTTCCAAACCACTTGGAAGCTTTAAAACGTAGTCTCCTTGAGCTTCGACTTCAACCTTTGCTCCGTTGCCCATAAAGAGACTAGCATCTCCCTTCTTGTAATGTTTATTTCTTTTGAACCCCTGCAACAAATTGCAAATATGAGTTCCACATCTGGTATCTAGTACCCTTGTGTTAGAAGAAATAACATTAAACTCAACATGTATCATAAAGATAGTACCTGAGGTTTGCCCTGCATCCCTCTTGTTTTTCAACTCTTTGAGATAGGTTGGACAATTTCTCTTCCAATGTCCTATATCACCACATTCAAAACATGGGTCATTCGTTGCAACCTTTTCCTTCTTATCTTTTGGTTTGGTGGGTTCTGCTTTAGCCTTTCCCTTCCCTTTTTCCCTTGACGTGCCCCTTTCTTTTAGCATAATTTGCTTTAGAGTCGGGTGGGGCCTTTTCTTGTTGCCTCCTTCATTGATCGCTAGGACGGGTAAAGTCTTTTTGCCCATTCCCGCTTAGGCCATTTTGAGCATTGCATGAAGTTCACCAATGCTCTTGTCCCATCCATTCATGTTGTAGTTCATCACAATGCTCTCAAATTTCTTTGTTAAAGAGTTGAGGATCAAATCCGTAGCCAACTCTTTAGAGACGGGACAATTTAGCCTTTTAAGGCGATCAATGTGGCTTTTCATCTTAAGGACATAAGATGATACCGATTGGGTTTCCCCCATTCGACATGCATGAAGCGCCCGAACAGTTTCGAAGTGTTCTACCCTTGCTTGTTGTAGGAATATTTCCTTTAACTGGGTAATCATGTCGTATACCCCGTGATGTTCAAAGTCCTTTTGAATTTTGGAATCATAGTTCCCAACATGAGGCAAGAGGCTTGCATGGAGTCCTCGGTATACTTAACCCAATCATTGTAGGCTTCCACATCTTCCATGTTAGGTTCATCGGGAATAGGATCGTCCAACACATAGGATATTTTCTCTTGCTTGAGAAAGATTCTCAAGTTTCGAAACCAATCCATGAAGTTGTTATGGTTGAAACGATCATGTTCAAGGATGGTTCTTAGTGATAGGTTTCGGACGGTTGAGGTAATTGTGTTGGTGGTGTTATTGTTTGCGGCCATCTACCAAATTTTAACAAAGTTCAATTTAGTATTTTCGATATAATTACATTTTAATCATTAATACCCTTTTGAGTCTTTTAGACAATTAATAACTAAAATCTAGAATCCAACGTTACATTTAAATATTGGTTAGGTGGCCTTTATCCCATTATTTAAATTAACAAGGTAGTCAACGTTTGACGATTGCAACTCTTTGCAATTTCTAGCCATATGGGATCGGTTAAACATTTTTATGTTTAGTTGGCATGTTTAATCCCATCAACACCTTTGTTCGCCATGCTTCGGTGACCCTAAGCACATGGTTTCCAAATCAAGTCGTCCAACTTACACACACATGTGAGTTTACATATAAGTGGTTAAGTGACCTTTCTCCCACAAACATGGTAATCTCACCTCGAACATACAAGTTTCCTCAAATGTGGTTAGGTGACCTTTATCCCACAAACAAGTTCCCAAGTGATTCGAGTGTTGTGTAAATGGATGGTGTTTGACTTGTTTTATAAAAGGGTTTTTTAATATTTCAAAATTCTAGTTTAGAAAATATTTTATGTACCATATATTTGCATGCATTCAAATCAATGGTTCTTTAGTTAGGGCTGAGCAGTATACGGTTTAGAACCGTCAGAACCGCGGAACCGAACCGAAACCGCTAGATCCAAACCGTATTCTTGTATATAGGGTCCGGTTCCGGTTCTTAAATTTGGGTAAAAACGGTTCCCGGTTCGGTTCCGGTTAAAACCACGGTTCCGGTTAAAGAACCGCTAGAACTAGTTGGGATTATAAATATTTAAAACCCAATTTTATTAATGGGTTTTTCAACATCATACGACCATCCTAATTCTTATCCCCTCCCTTATATTCATTCCACAATCTCATCTTTCATCTTCTAATTCTTCTCTATCTCTCAACCCTAACCCTAATTGCTATCATACAAGTTCATCTCCATCAACACCCTGCAAATACAGGTATGCTATTCTACATGACCTTTTTTTACGATTGCATATATTTTCTTTCTAGATGTTTGCTTTCTGATACATATAGTTTTATGTATGTGAAAATAAAAATTGAACAAAAATAATCAAATCAATGTTGATCAAATTGTAAATGTATATATAAATAGTGTATCGCTTGGTAAATACAGTAGATGCATTACTGATCAATCTATTCACATGAACCAAATACAATAGATGCATTATTCGTTTATTTTTTTTAATTGCTAACACTTGGTTTCATTTAGATGTTTATGAGAAGATTGAGAGGATAAAGATTGAATGAAGTTTGAAGATGTTTGAAGATGTTTGTTTTAATTGTTAACACGATGGTTGTAATAGTTTTATTTAGAGTTTGTTTTATGGCTTGAAATTTTTATTGTTGCTTTGCTACTTTTATTTTGGTTGGTTTGAACTTTGAATGTAGCAACTCTTAGTTAATGTTTTAAATGGTTCGATTTGTTTTTATTGAATTGTTAATTTTACGATTTAATTGTCAACCGGTTCCCGTGAGAACCTTTTACACGAGAACCGTTTAACCGGTTCGGTTCCAGTTCTTAAATTTAGTAATTAAGGGTTCCGGTTCGGTTCAGTCCGGTTCTGAACCGTTGCACGGCCCTAACTTTAGTGAAAACCAATTTTCAAGGTTATTTTAATAAAACCCATTTTATTATAAAATCTTTAATTTTTAATAGAAACCTTTTATTAATCACTTTAATGATTTTGTTAAGAACCAATTTTAAGCTTGTTGTTGATTATTAGTTTGTTAAGCATGCATATCGACATATCATTTAAACAATATAAATAAGCAACCATACAAGCATAACATACATAACAATAGGTGCATAACCATAGCCAACTATTTTTGACAACACTTGTTAGCCGAAACAAGTGTGCCAAAAGGTCCTTCCTAAGGGGTGACTATTGACACAAGTAGTGTGTCGTTGAACTCCCACTTGATCCCACATCCAAATGCTTCAAGTCTTCTTCTTGTGTTATGATTTCTCCACTTTCTTTAGGCTTCCAAATGGACTCTAAATTAAGCTCCAAACTCCTTTGGGCCTCGAAAATGTGTTTTGGTTATTGGGCTAAAATCCTGTTAAGAACTATGAAGTTCTTTAGGCCCGAAATGGGTTATTGGATTTTATCACCACCAACTATCGGCCTTTGGCCGTTGCCACCCCCAACTAACACTTTGACACCCGGCACCCCCAACTTGACTTTTAGTTTGTGCTGGCACCACTCAGTTAAATCTTTACTAACTGGGTTTGTTTCTTATCCTACGTGGCACAGACTTGCTGAGATGGACAAGATTACGTGGCGAATGACGTGTCACTAACCTTCATCTCTTTAAAATTACAGGAATTCAAAATGGTGTTCCAAGCACCACAATTCAATTCCTTATAATCATTCATTAGCCATCACCTAATTGTTTTTAACCAACTTTTTGATAAAAAAACACAAAAAGATCAAATCTTTAAACACACCCGATTGTTCCTCACTCTAGGTTTCTATATTACAAAAAATATAATCAAATTCAACACAAAATCAACAATCAAACAATGTCAATAACAACCTGAGCAACGAAAGCAGCAATCGACATTCCAAGAGGAAGCAAGCGACTGTGGGGTGTTTTTCAACGGTTGAGTTTGAATCGGAGGTTGTTGAGTTGACGGTGGATATGACGTCAGCATAAACCGGCGGAGAAACGGTAATCGTCTTCGTTGTCCTCCTCGTTGTCGCCATAGACAGTGGTGATGTGATTCGATTTCAACAAAATTTCAACAACAACCCCTAGATCCGCCGCCATACAACTTTCCGACGACGGGATGTCGTCGATTTCAACAAAATCCAACAACAACCATTAGATCCGAGTCGATTTCAACAACATTTCGACAAATCTGACCCGTTGTTGTAGATGATGAAAGGGCAGCAATGGCAGTGGAGGCTGATGGTGGCGGTGGTAGCAAGGTGGTTGCAATGGAGGTTGGGAGTGGCGGTGGTAAAGAGAGAAATGGTCAAGTGGGTGGGTCGACTGATGGTGGCGGTGGTAGCAAAGTGGTGGCAATGGAGAAAGGGGTGGTGTGTGGTGGGAGGTAACTTTGTAAGAAATACAAGTCTGTGCCAAGTCATTTAATGTATCAGATATAACTTTATATGTACATAATGTGCCAAGTCATTCGCCACGTAATCCTATCCACGTAATCAAGTCTGTGCCACGTAGGATAAGAAACAAACCCAGTTAGTAAAGATTTAACTGAGTGCTGCCAGCACAAACTAAAAGTCAAGTTGGGGGTGCCGGGTGTCAAAGTGTTAGTTGAGGGTGGAAACGGCCAAAGGCCGATAGTTGGGGGTGATAAAATCTAATAACCCGGCCCGAACTTGGCCAAAACCAAAAACGCATTTTGTGTGCATCTTGTACATAAAATTATCCTAATACATTTTTCTAGTAAAATAAAATGCAACTAATCTATTTATTTTACATACCAAATAAAATAAATAAATTACATACTTTTCAAATCAAAGAACAAAGATAATAATTATTACAACCCATTGAAATAATAATAAAAATAAATCACAACACAATCATTCAAACACAAGGTCATGGCTAGGTTATATGCACCAAAATATACTTCCACATATATATAAAATTCAAGAAGCAAAAATGGTTCCCTTTTATAACAATTTTCGGCCATATATGAAAAACCGAAAAGGTAGGTTTTGTCCAAACAAACAAATCATCCATATGAAATAATTTTTAAGATTCCTTTATGCATGTAAGAAATAATTTTGAAAAACAAAGGGATAACCATGTTAAAACTTTCGGCCATAGGGTTTTATCCAAACCCGAAACCCGAAAATTTTAAATCTATTGAAGCATACACTCATATAAGCGGCTCTAGATGCCATTGTTGGGTTTTTCATATGTTTATCAAAGTGATTTTATCCATATAAGATCAAAACGCAGCGGAAAAGTAATTTAAACATGTTACTTTTAAGATACAAATTTCATTTATATGCAAAAATCCAAAACCAGGATCCATATATGAACATGCATACTATCAAACACAACCATAGGGTGTTTAGAATACTACCTTCTTGGAGTAAAAGAAATGAAAAGGATGATGCTTCTTGAACGGTAGTCTTCAAGTGTAGAATACCTCAAGCTTGTATACCCCAAGCCTTCCAACAAACACTTTGATTTTTAGCTAGGATTTTATACACTTATGATCAAACTTGAACCCCTTTTGGAAACCCCTTTATGGCCGAAAATTAGAGAGCAAAAAAATCCAAGTCTTACACTTCAAATTATGTCAAATAATCCTTTTGAAATAGTGAGAGATGTTGCCACCACCATTGCCCAATCATGTGCCTTCTAACCATGCAAAATGCATGTAATCTCATTGGATCAAAGTTGTCTAGGGAAGACCATGGGGGGGGGGGGGGGGGCACTTTATTTTTATAAAAAAAATCAAAATTTTTCTTTTAACATTTTAAGTCTTATATAATTTTATAACTTTTATAAAATTATAACATCACATGTTATAAGACTTATACAACTTCTATTATGTTATTTAACCCATTAAATAACAAAATAAAATATTCTCTCAAAATAAATTATCCATATAATTTATTAGTTTCTCAAGTGCAAGTATTTAGAAAACCAATTTCTAAATATTATAAGTGTTAATATTTATTTTTTTGATCAAATCATAAATAAATATTATAAGTGTTTGTCTAGCTTGTTTTTTGGTATGACTCGACTTGGATCATAACGTACTAGCCACATCAATTTAATATGTGTCTTGAGCATACAGAGTCCAACATACATATTGTCTTATTATTATTAAATGGTAATTTTTTATTCGTCTGGACACCTCATATTTCAACTAGCCATTATATTCGTTTCTTAGTCGTTTAACAATTTTCGGAATATTTTATTTATAGTAAGAAAAAGATGGGATGTTCCACTTGTTGTCTTTGAAGCGCAATAGTCCGTTGCTGCAGTTGGCAATGAGGTTTAGGTTGCGGCATAGGCTTATGTTGGCCCAGGTGACGCCAACCCCTCTTGTGAAGCTGCGTGGGGTGCGTCTGGCGTAGGTCTTGTAGACCCGGGCGATCCAGCCACCGAAGTAGATAGGCATTGGATGTGTGGGTTTTGCATTCGTGGCCATGTTCTTCAACAGCATGTAGGCGACATTAAGGGGTTGTTGGTTCAGGATGCAATATAGGCAAGTAAGCTCCCGAAGATTCACAACTCCTTCGCTTCTCTCCTTTGGCACAGAGTACCGCTTAGGACCCGATGAATGTAGTGAATCAGTGGGTCTCGGATTTTGGTACTCTTTGTGTGGCTCAGGTTGTAGATCCCTTCTCCAATCTGTGCCCAGAAGGTATTTCTTATGTTGTCGGGCATCTCAATAATACTGTCGTTGAAGATGGGTTCTCCAATCTCTTCTTCGGTGTAGATTCCCACATCTACACTGAATTGAGCCACAGAAATGCTATACCAAGTACCACAGCAATGGAAAGTGACCGTTTCATTATCGAACATGTCATCTATGTCCTTCTTGAGGGCAAACTTGCTTAGGAATTCAAGATTGAACTCATAAACTGATTGCAGTGGTCCCTACTAAGTGCAAATGTTTATTTTACATGCGTTTGTAAAATGTTTTTACGATCGGGTGATGAATGTAAAAATTTTGTTGCGTACGGTGGAGTATGTAAACACTTTGTTTTACGTACGTTAAAAAAGTGTTTTCGCGTTTATGGAATGTAAGCCCTCTATTTTTTTCTTTGCTTTTCGCAAGTGTTGGGGCTTTGTTGTTCAAAAGACGGGGATAACGAACAACAGATGAAAGCGAGTTTGGTGCATTTATTTTTTCGAGACATGTTTTGGTGATTTTACGTCAACATAAATTTGTAGATCTGCTGACGAGTGAAAATTTAAGGACTTTTATTTTGTATAAAATGCAATTTTGTATTAAAAATATATTTACATGTATGAAAATATTTTTTTTATGTAAATTAGTAGTTTTGAATAATGTTGGTTTGTGAAAAAAATATTTTTGTGGGTTCCATTTGTTTTGATAGGACAACCTCACAAACATATTTTTACAAAAAGTATGGTGTGTAAGAATGTCATATTTGCCCTTTTATGTACTTTAAATGGTTTTTTTATTAAAAAGGCATGGTCCCCACATGTGATAACCCAAATCACATATCAGCAATACATCCTACACTCTAGTCGCGTATTCAATTGCTCACAATTAAAACCTTTGCACTAAGTGACCGTTTGTATTTATGTGAAAAGACCAAAATACCCCCAATGTTTACTTAGAGTTTCAGTCCCTGCTGGTTGATTTCTTAATTTCCCTCCATTTTCAAATGTTTTTCCTAATCTAATAACAAACCACATGTAACCAGAAAATTAAATAACAATATCGAGGTACTAACACAACAACAACAACAACAAGAGATCAACACAGGTAACTAGAATGGGAATGCAATTTATAAGTTGAACTGAGTTTGACTTTTTGGAGTTGGGTTGGGTTTGACTTTCACTTGGTCAAACAGTTTGTGTATGCTTCCTGTTCAAGTGACGCAGTTGGATTTACCAAAAAATTCATGTTGGGTTGGGTTCAAGTGATGGACTATGTTTTGCACAACTGGATTTACCATAATTGGAACGCAGCCTAATTTCCCTCCAATTTAAATTGGAATGTAGCTTATCTGGTCAAGTGATTGACAAATCTTGCTATGCATAAAATAGTCTATTAGCCTGTTCAACTTATAAGCAAGTTCAATTGTGCATTCCGTTTTCAAAGGCTTATGTGCATTCAATACTTAATGTGTAGCAGCTATTCAACTGAATATAATATGCATTAGTCATATGCTCCCTACACCCTTATCAAACAAACAATGCCATCAATTTAAATTATCCTATAAACCTGCCAAAGCCTTATGTGCCGCAAACCTCCTAAGCACATCAAACAAACATCTCAAACAAACAATACCATCAACTTAATGTGCAATAGTGCAGCTGTGAATTGAACCTTAATGTTCAGCAGTGCAGCTGTGAATTGATCCTTAATGTGCAGTAGTGCAACTGTGGTCCTAATATACTATTGACATCAGCCTAATCCACAACACTACTGACATGATCCTGATTCTAACCCAACTTTAGAATCTTGATTGACAACCAAACACGGTTAATGTTATCAAAGCCACTAATCATTATCATCCACTTTATTAGCTACACCTTGTTTAATAACTTCAAACATAGTAGAATAATCATCATTAACACTTTGATTTAACCATTAAAGATTACCATTACAATCCACTTAATAAGTAAAACACAGTATAATAAGCATCAAGAACAGTTTAATTACCATCCTAATGAACTCACAAAATCGTTAATCCTGATCATAAACTTCAAAAACCCAAAAATGATCAGGATCAGTCCAAAATCAACCTTGTAAAGTATTCTAGTTATCCTACTAGTTACATATAATATGTACAACAAACCAAGCACTACCGTCTTCATCCTCGCCGGCTGAAATAGAGCTCAATCCCGAACCCCCTTCAAGTCCTCAACAGAACCCGATATTGGATCCAGATTGTGCGTCTAGCCACCAAAACAAGAATTCCAACTACAATTCCATGAAAACCAACCCATATTTTAGTTTATATAAATGGCACGCATAACGAAATCAAAGAATTTAAGTAAAATTTACACAATGTCGTACAACAATGTGTATTGTCATCCAAATTATTGCGTATTGCCTCATGTTTTGAAAGATCAGAGTTGATCGGAGGTGTCTGTGGGCTTCGCCGAAAAATCGCCTTTCAGCAGAGGGTTTTGGAGGTGAGAAGGAGTGATTGTGTGCTTCTTTGAGAAGCTAAAGGGTTAAATGGTGTGAAAAGGGTTAGTTTTGGTGAAATGACCAAACGGCCCTTCATGTCGTTGAGTAAACTAACGGTCAACTGATGGAAGTTAGTGCCAGGGTTTTAATTGTGAGCAATTGAATATGTCAGGGACTGGAGTGTTGATTTTTTTTTGAAATAGGGGCTGAACCTGAGAGCGGGTGTAAACCTCATGGATTGAAATTGTATTTTACTCATATATATATATATATATATATATATATATAGAGAGAGAGAGAGAGAGGAGTAGCTGTGGGTTTTCATTTATTGAGATTAGAAATTGATTTATAAAAGATGGATTTGGATTATAATGGGGATCCGGGCAAGTTTGTGAAGGATGGATGGTGATGACGGTGGTGATGGATGAGATTGAAGATGGTGGTGGGGGTTGAGGAGGGATGGGAAGTTGAAGATGATTGGTTCATTTTGTTTATTTTTTGGATGAGTTTAAATCTTTGCAAACTTCTGCCTCAACCCTAAGCAAAGCAACAAAATCAGCAAGATCCACCGATGAGGGTGGAGAAAGAGTGATGGTGAAGGTGAGGAGGAGGATGTAGGGATCGGGGGTTAATGGTGGTGGTGTTGGGGTAATGAAGATGAGGATTGTGGGCCCATTAGGTTTTTTTAATTAATTTGTTTTTATAGTTTAGGTGGGGTCCACTTAAAGTTTAACTTAATTCTTTAGTTTTTAATTTTTACTTTTAACACTACAGGTGTTTTAGTCATTTCACATCCACTTAACATCAAAAACTAACCTCCATCCGCTTCAGTGACTATCCGAGAACGAATTTACAAAACTTGAGGACCACATATGAAATTTAAAAAATATAGAGACTATAGGTAAAATCTGAGTAAAGCACATCAAGTATCCCGACACATCAAGTATCCCGGCACTTTTTCTTTTAATAATTATTTGTTTTTCTTGCAACCTCTTCTATGTATGTGAACGGCCGGTTTATGAGCTATGCACCCCACATGCCTAAAACGTAATCACAATGGCCGCTCTACCTTCAAAATTGTCTCCTCATTATTAGGGGGGTAGGGGTGGAATAACTCACACCCAATTCCATCACTGACAACATCCAATCAGATTCTGCCATGTCATCAACCATTATTTCCATCACTCACACCCTTTTTTGCTGGAAATGGTCATCACTTGTACAAATTCCATCACTCACTAATTTTTTTATTTTTTATTTTTTTACATTATAAATTCTGTTTTTTATAAAACTGTAAACTGTTTTTTTTTAAACTGAAAACTGTTTTTTTTTTAAACTGAAAACTGTTTTTTTAAATTCTGTTTTTTATAAAACTGTAAACTGTTTTTTTTTAAATCTGTTTTTTATAAAACTGAAAACTGTTTTTTTTAAATCTGTTTTTTTATAAAAAGGTAAACTGTTTTTTTAAAAACAGTTTTTTTTAAATGGTTTTTCAAAGCTGTTTTTTATTTTTTGAGTTGGAGAATTGTGAGTGGGAGAATTGAACGGCAACTTTTGTTTTTTTTTGTTTTTTTTTTTTTTTTGAGTTGGAGAATTGTGAGTGGGAGAATTGAAAGGCAACTTTTGTTTTTATTTTTATTTTTTGGATTTATATACACAGCCCCCAGTCAACAATCCAATTGAAACGGTAACATTTTGATTTCTTCAACGCGTGTTCCATTCAACGCGTCAAACATTGAACGCGTGAATTTTAGTGGCGGCAGCGGTGTTTGCAATTGTTCCACGCGTGGAAAAGGCCCACCACGCTACCACCCCGGGTCCTCTTACTTGGACTTTCAAGAAATCGGACTTTTGAATAGAATAAATCGGACTTTTTAAATCAACACTTGAATTTGTAAATATGATAAGACTGATGGATACGATCAAACTTCTGTAATAAAAGAAACTAACTTTTGAACACGTGTCATTCATTGAAGTTGTCCTCAAATTTATATTTATCTAAATAAATAAATAATAAATTAATATTAAATTTTATTATACTTTAATAAAATATCAACCTAAAATCTAAATTGTTAATTTAATATATTTTTAAAACAAATGCCTCTCTTATCTACTTATCTTATATTAAATATATAAATAATAAATTAATATTAAATGTTATACTAATTATTTAAAAACATAACTTTTTTTATTATTTGGTATACAAAAGTACGTTTATTCAACTCGAGTAAAACGCGAGGTTTTTAAGGATATATATTTTTTTTTATTATTTGGTAGATTTTTCAACCCGACTATACACGGGTTTTTTTAAAGATACGACGTTTTTAGTATTTAATATACAAAATTACATTTATTTAGGATATAATTTTTTTATTATTTGGTAGATTTATCAACCCGACTATACACGGGTTTTTTAAAGATACGACGTTTTTAGTATTTAATATACAAAAATACATTTATTTAATCTGTGTAATACACATGGTTTTTAAAGATATAACTCTTTTTTATATCTATTCAACACGTGTAATATACGGGGTTTTTAAGGATGTAATTTTTTATTATTTGGTAGATTTATTCAACCCGATTATACACGAGTTTTTTTAAAGATACGACGTTTTTAGTATTTTGTATACAAAATTACATTTATTTAATCTGTGTAATACACATGGTTTTTAAAGATATAACTTTTTTTATTATTTGATATATAAAATTACATTTATTTAACCCGTACAATATACAAAGTTCATAAATATATAAGTTTTTATTATTTAATATAAAATTACATTTATTCAACCCGTGTAGTACACGGGGTTCTAACCTAGCTTAATATATTGCAATTAGTTTTAATATTTTTAATTTTAATTTAATTACTTGGTAATTGTTACTGATTAAACTAGTTAAGTTGCTAACATTATGTTTTTCGTTTTTATAATATGTTTAATTATTAAACGACACGTTACTAATTGCATATAAAAATTTAGTTACTTCTAGTTAAAAAAAAATTGTTTGTCTTGGTTGTTGCGCTTTAAATGATGTATATATATGTCTTACAAATGTCATCGCCTGTGATCACTAACGTTCACCGGATTATTAACCGATAGGGGAAGGATCCACTAAAAAGTTGATTTTCCCTAAGTAGCCTAAGAAGGATTGTGATGATGACATGTGGCACTCCTAATTAGTAGGAATGAATGGCATTTTGGTCCTTATAAATATGAGTGAAAATGACATGTGGCACCCCTTTTATTTTTTTAAGAATACAACAAAAAAATCGAGTGCAAAAAAATCTAGCACAAAAAATCGAGTACAAAAAAATCTAGCACAAAAAAATCTAGTACAAAAAAATATAGCACAAAAAATGTAGTACAAAAAAATATAGCATAAAAAAATAGTACAAAAAAATATGGCACGAAAAATGTCAGCAAAAAAATGTAGTACAAAAAAATCCAGCACAAAAAATTTAGCATAAACATAACAAAAATCTAGCACAAAAAATGTTATACAACATAGAAATACAACACATTTTGGTGGGCTTTTTTAGTCTTCATATTTTATATAGCAATATGGTACTTAAATTAAAGATAAAAAGACGCTCGATTTTACGGTGAATTTTTTATGAAAAAATAACGTCGTATAAAAAAGTTATGAACGTTTAAAAAATGTGGGTGGAATATGCATGTGCCTTGCATGTGGAGAGAGAAAGTCTATAAATAGGATTTTACCAAGATACCCTTGTATTCCTTCTTTCTCCTACACTTTAATCTTAACCATTGATTTGAAAAATGAATGGTTAAGATTCCTTCTCATCCTACTTAGGCAAAATAAACTTTTTATTTGATATTACCCCTAACCGATAAACCAAAATTCTGAAAGAAAATAAAATAGTCTTCGACAGTAATTCGTAGTCATTGACTAATCGCAATAAGAACAAACATGTTAACCAATAATAAGAAAAAAGTTATATATTAATTTCTAAATATTCATCATTGATCTATTGAACATCACCGGCCGACTAAAGGGTATGTTTGACAAAAGTAGTTGGTTGGTGGTGGCTGGAAGCTATAGCTTTTTAGATATATTTAGTGTTTGGCAGAGTAACTGTAACTTTTAATAAAATATAAAATGACCAAAATGGACATAACTAAAAATTTAAAAAGTTTGTGTATTAAAAAAATTATTATCTTTAGAGGTTAAAATAGTATTTTTTTTCCCTAAAAGTTTGTAGCTCATTTTAAACGCTACTAGTAGGAGCGTTCAACCAAAAACTTCAAACTCTTAACTTAAAATCTTCAAGCTTCTTTAAACAAACAAAACTTTTTATTGAATATGAGTTTTTTTATTAAAAGCTTAAAGTTAAAAGTTGCTAAAGCTAGAAGCTCCTTAAAGCTAAAGCTAGAGTGTGTTAAAAATTATAAAAATAAATAGAGAGATAGAAGAAAATTAATATATGCCTATTGAAACGTGACTACAATCATCAAATAGAATAGGAACATACATAATAATCATCAAAAGATATCAATAAATTTTGCAATTTTATACTTATTTGTGTATCATATAAAATGAAACTTTGGAAAAAAGCAATGAACATGGGAGATGACAGCGTATAGTTGCCAAATAAAAACAAACATTTAATAAAGCTTCTCCTTTCTTAGACTAAAGGGAGTGGGGCATCCTTTTTTTGAGAGGGCGTCTTGCGACACGTGGCGCCACGTCAGATTATGGGATTTTGGGCAAAAAAAGGGGAGTGGAGCAACTTGGCTGGCTAGGGCGTCTTGCGACACGTGGCATTGATTTATTTTGTCTTTTTTTATGTAAAAGATATAAAAAAGTCCTATTTTTTTATAAAAGTATTGATCAAAGTAAATAAAAACTAATACTTCAACAAAAAAAATTACTTCAATAAAAAATACATCAACCGAAAAAAAAAATACATCAACAAAAAAAAAATACAATCAACAAAGGTTATATTTTTCTCGAATTTCTTGCTTCATTGTTCGGCTAAAGCGAGCTCGGCTCCAGAAAGCTTTGTCGTGTCGGATGTTAATATTTGCAAATCAAGTGTTTTTTGACGACTTTCTTTCAGCTTTAGCTTTCGGTCACCGTAATCTTTTTTTAAGTTGATCCGTTGTTGGCTCGTTTGCAACAAGCCGTCTAACTTATTGGTGACTTTTTCGAACGTTTCGGTGTAGTCGATTCGTACACCGCTAGAAGACGGTTGGGCGGCTTTTTTGGCCCTATCTCGGCCAACCGGCCGTTGTGGTGGTTCAAACGCATCGTCCTCTTCATGTGGCTCTTCCAAATCTTCCTCAATGTCGTTGAGATTTATTTGGCACCGAGCATCCGACCCTTGACTTTGATGGTCGTTTGAGGATGAGGTTTTTGACCGCTTAGCCGACGGTTGGCCACGAGTTTTAAATGGATCGAAGGCGATGACTATGTGAAATTTCGAACTTTCTTAAAACTTGCCAAATAGCAAGATAAGGAAACGCCTTCCGGTGTTCGGCTCGGAATCTGTGTATTGGAAGATTGTGGATTGGAAGATTGTGTATTCGGGAATGCGGTTCGTGGATTTTGGTTGAAAGGAGGGATGTTGTGGGGATACATTTTTTTATAAAAAGGAGTAAAAAATAGAGAGAATGGTATAAATTTTGATGAGTTGAGAGGAGATTGTGGTAAAAATGTGTTTGATATGTGGTATTATTTATAAGGGTTGGGGGTGTTTTAAAAAAAAATTTAAAAAAAAATTGGCCAAACTATCCGTTGGCAACGGATATATTATGGGGAAATGGAAAATTTGGGCGTTCGGTTGGAGACGCCAAGGCTTGGGACGCCCTTGGGGAAGCCGATGGGGGGCGGTGTGCGAGGCGACTAGGGGCGACGTGGGAGGGGGAGACGCCCCACTCCGTTTAGTCTTAGATCATACTTTTTGACTTGTGTGAAATGTGTTAACCCCCTTTTCCAATGTATTTTTTCTTTTCATATAACAATGTTCTAATATAAAAAAGCAAAATGTTTTATGGTAAATTATATTGATGATCCACCCTTATTTATCATCACCATGATCAATATTTGTTTCACCATGAAAGTGACCACCCTACAACCATTGGGTTACATGATTGAGCAACCTTCTCCATCCTCTTCACCTCCATAATGATTCCTGTTTCCATTGTATCCATTGTAACCATTATACCCATTTTCATATCCAAACCCGCCATAACTTGGCGGGGGTGGTGGTGGTGGCGCTATTGGCATCCCATAGCCATGCTGAAACGGGGCGCCACCATAACCTTGATCATAATACTGCCCGTATCCCACCATCGGGTAAGCCGATGGTGGGTACATGTGTGGATAGCCGTGCACGGGCTCATACACCATCTTTGCAACATCAGGGCCTGGACCAACATCCGCTTTCTTTGGTCCTTCCTTAGGTTTTTCGCCATCTTTAGGCTTGTCAGCAGGCGGCTTGGGCTTGTCGGCAGGCTTCTGGTCATCCTTCTTTTCATCCTTCTTCTCAGGTGGCGGCTTGGGCTTGTCGGCAGGTGGCTTGGGCTTATCCGCAGGCGGCTTGGGCTTGTCTCCAGGCGGCTTGGGCTTATCCGCAGGCGGCTTGGGCTTGTCTGCAGGCGGCTTGGGCTTATCCGCAGGTGGAGCAGGTGGCTTTTCAATGATCTCTATACTCTGAATGGCACCTCCACCCTTGTAACAAAGCTTGTCACGAATTTTCTCAGGGCTACAACATACCACAATGATCTTTACCTTGTTTTTTTCCACATCAAACATTTGGTCTCTTATTTCTGTATTGTCACAAAAACAAATATATATATATATATATATATATATATATATATATATATATTCATATATTATTAATTTGTATGAACCATTTGTCAACATTAATCATAAAAAGGAATTAGCCATCCATTAATTTATTACAATAGACCAGAATATCGTACTTCTATATTCATTATTTTAAAATTTTAAATCTAATATCAACCTTCAATTCCGAGTGAAAAAATCTTAAAACAACAATTGTAGCTATCTAAAACTATACTTTTCTGCTAATATATATTATATATGGAAAATCAAGATGCAAGTTTTCTTTTCATAATTTTGGAAGACAGGAATTCAAAATTCTGAAGAATATTCAGAATATTCATTACTTTTGTTGTAAAAATTAAAGTGGAATTCAATTGCTACTAGAGTAATGTTAAAAAAGTTATACAAAAAAAGGGAATTGCTATAATAATTTTTTTAGAAACTCACGGGGGATTTTGCAGATGACTTTCTTCACCTTCTTGTAGCAACCGGAGCACTTGAGATCAACATTCAGGATCATTTCTGTCACCTTTTCCAGTACATGACACAAATAATATTGAAATAAATTGGTGACATGTAAATTAAAAACAATAAAAATGGCTTCATATTTTTGGATGAATTGATGATGATAATTAAATGAATACCTTCTCAGGCGCCATGGCTGGGAATGGAGAGTTTATCTCTAGAGAGAGAATGAGAGAAAATGTGGTGTGTATGAGTGAGAGTTTGATTAATAAGGGGAAAGGAGCGGTGTGCTCACGTAATTATAATAATAATATTAACAATAATCAACTTAATAATAATAATAATAATAATAATGACTTACTTTCTTCAAACATTTTTTATAATAAATAA
Source organism: Helianthus tuberosus (assembly GCA_030545235.1). Taxonomy (NCBI): domain Eukaryota; kingdom Viridiplantae; phylum Streptophyta; class Magnoliopsida; order Asterales; family Asteraceae; genus Helianthus; species Helianthus tuberosus. The sequence continues at coordinate 112,062 of JARYGA010055571.1, read as the reverse complement.
TAAAAATAAGTTACTTTCTTCAAACATTTTCTATAATAAATAATTGCTGCATTAACAGTTTTAATAGAATAACAATAACTACATTAAATACATTTTTTTTGGAATAACTCAGTACATAAAAATGTTTTGACCTTAACTAATAATTTATATGTAAAGTTGAAATTATGTTAAATGGTTAGGATTCAAGAATATATTAAAGTGTAAATATTTGGTCAAAGCATGAAATTATTTTGAGTAAGAACCATTTCTTGCTTAAAAGCAAAGTGTAATTAAGTTGCAAACCTGTTAGCTAAAACTTTTTTTTTTTTTGACAAAAGTGAAAGGTGTTTGATTTGATTTTTTTTTATTCAATGATAAAAATATGAAATGATATATATATATATATATAGGGGAAGGTTCATTTGAGAAGAAAATTTTATTGAGAAGAAAAAAAATAAAAGGGTATAATTGTAAAACATTAAATAGTTTTTTTTCTCATCTCATTTATTATTATGTTTGACTAACTAATTAGTCATTAAGACTATAATCCTCCACACTAAATATTTTTGCCTACACACATCAAAAGTTATCCTACACATTTCGAAATTTATCTTACACGTATTGAAATTTATCCTACACAACTCGTAATTTATCCTACACGCCTCGTATTTATCCTACACTTTAAATGAAATTTTATTTTTATTTTTTGTGAAAAATATATATCTTAAAAATAAGTTACAAATTTAATATAGTTAGTTATTAAAGATAAAACTACCAATTAATGATGTATGTAAGTTTACTAATATACCCTTATAGTTACATTAAGTACAAATATTAAATGAAGTCTAATGAAGCATTCCTATTGGTTGTAATTTCTTCTTTTTTCTTCTTACAAAAAATTTCTTCTCATTTGAACCCTCCACTATATATATATATATATATGAGTAGGAGTTGGGTAGAAAGCCTTATTTTCCTAGAAAGTCTAGGAAGCAATCAGAACGTGACATGTGGCATTGAAGGATTTTAACTAAAAAGACGATTGTGTAATTTGACATTTTATTTTAATTTAGGAATTTATATCTCATTAACTAACTATGCACTATTTTATGGTAACTGATTCTCCATGATTTGCGAATTACTACCATATGTAAATATCAATCAAATTCTCATTCGTTCCTTTCACAATCTTGATCAACTTTATTCGTAAATCATTTTTTACGTGAGAGATAGTTATGGCTTCAAACACAATTCTTAATTGCGGATATGGCAAATACACTTCTTTTTCTGTTTACTATTATCTGGTCTGTATCGATTTTTAATTATGTCTGGAAACCACCAGAATGTTCTTGACGTTGTGTTTTAACAGCAAGCAGATTCATACAGTTGTGTTTTAGTATTCAGATTCATACAGTTGTGTTTTAACAGCAAGCAGATTCATACAGTTGTGTTTTAGCATTCAGATTCATACAGTTGTGTTTTAACAGCAAGCAGATTCATACGCTGTGTTTTACCATCCATGCTGGTAATGCTGGAGGATTTCTTGACGCTGTGTTTTAACAGCAAGCAGATTAGCAAGCAGATTAATACGATGTGTTTTCTTGATGTGTTTCTTCATGAAGGATAGAAGGAAGAGAAAGAGAGAGAAAGAGAGAGAGAGAGAATCGGAAGAAATGTGGGGTGGTTATGGAATGACAATTATTTCCATATTTAAAACAAGCTAAATGACATATCTACCCATGATTAATTAAATAATCCTATTTTTAAGAAACACATATTACCAAAATGCCACCAAGATGATCTCAACCATTAAACACACCCATTGGATGGCCCAGATCGCTTCCTAGACTTTCTAGGAAAAACACACTTTTCGTAGGATCCCCACTATATATATATATATATATATAGAAAGTATACCGTACATTACGGCTTAACGTACTTCACGTACGACAACGTGCGTGATTTGTTCTATAACATGCGTGATTAATGTTTTCAATATGCGTGATTATTGTGTTTCAACATGCGTGATTTTGGATTTTTGAGTTATAACGTGCGTGATTTTAAAATGAACGTGCGTAATTACCTGTCGTACGTGATGTACGTTAAGCCGTAATGTACGTTAACCTTCCTATATATATATATAGGGTAAGGTTCATGCGAGAACCACCCTTATTGCGAGAACCGCGAGAACCAATGTGAACACAAAATAAAATCTAAAAAAATCAAAAAAGCACTCAAAATTTTTTTTTATTTTTTTTAAAAAAATCGCTATATTTCGTTACCATAAAAAAATAATAAAAAAAAAAAACTTTTTTTTTTCGAGTAACAGTTATCCATGCACATGTGCATATGTATCATTACTTCAACAAATTCGGTAATACGTTATCAGGAATAGACAATTGCACTTTAATTTACAATACCATTAGTAATACACTACTTTTACATTACCAATATTCAAAATGCACATGTGCATCATTAGGTATAACCATGATATAACGTGTTTTGGTACAAAAAGTTTGTGATTTTGAATGGAGAAGTAGGCCCATATACATGTTTTTTGGTTAGTTATATCTAGTGGTTGATGGTTTGGTTATAGTCGTCAATTTTTTATGTAATATGTTGATTGGATGGTATAAATGGTGTTTACATACATGTAATAAAGCGAAAATATTGTTAATGGTATTATATTATGGATGGTAGGAGGTAATAGTATTGTATTATGGATGGTATGATAGATGAAAGGGAAAGTGTATTCAAAGTAGTGTACCAAAACACCTTATTTCATGTTGATACATATAAATGCACATGTGCATTTCTAATATTGGTGATGTAAAAAGTAGTGTATTACATATGTTAGTGTAAATGAAAGTGCAATTGTCTAATATGTGTAATGAATTACAGAATTTGTCAAAGAAATGACAAAAATGCACATGTGCATGCTTGTGTATTATGGATGGAATGATAGATGAAAGAGAAAGTAGTGTACCAAAACACCTTATTTCATGTTGATACATATAGATGCACATGTGCATTTCTAACATTGTTAACGTAAAAAGTAGTGTATTACACGTGGTAGTGTAAATGAAAGTGCAATTGACTATTATTTGTAATGAATTACGGAATTTGACAAAGAAATGATATATATGCACATGTGCATGGATAACTGTTACTCGAAATTTATTATTTTTTTTTTTGAAATTTTTTTTTTATTAACAAAATATTGTGATTTTTTCAAAAAAAAAAAATTTGGGTGTTTTTTAGATTTTTTTAGAAATTAATGTTTGTGTTCACACTGGTTCTCGCGGTTTTCGCAATAAAGGGTGGTTCCTAACGGATCTTTGTCCTATATATATATATATGCTAAAAGTTGACTGTAAAGTCCAAAATTTCTAAAAGGTGTAAAAAGTCATAAAACAATATAATATCAACCATAAAATACACTTAAAACTCACAAATAACATAATAATAAAGATTACTAAAACACCATATCTGTGAGTTTTGTTTTGTATTTTGGATGTTAAGGCTTTGATTATTCAATAATTAACATGATGTGTTTTATGTTGATTATCATGTTGTGTTTTATATCCATAGTTTTATCATAATTTGTTTGGAGTTTTTTATGGAGTACTAGGGTTTGAATATAGTGACAACATAGCGGTGCATACTAAAATAAGTAAAAAAGGACATCGATAACTCGTCGTTAATTTGCGTGTGACAATATAACGGCGCAAGGATCGCCAACAGATCAAACAAAGTCTCTGTTAGTTTTATAATAAGCTTGATCACCAAGAGATCAAGCAAATGCCCAAAACGTAGAAGATTTTATATCTTGTAAAGGACTTTGGTGATCTATTGTTAAATAAGTAGGTGGCATAGTAGTCGAAAATTTTTTGGTGGTAATATGTAGACTATAGGTATCATGGCCATCAATGATCCGTTAATAAAATCCGTCAGTGATCCGACGCTGAAGTCTTTACCCATGTCCGATTTCCCAAGACAACTTTAATGATGGATATATTAATGGTTAATATCTTTAGCTAAGTAAAAGAATCATGTAATTTGTATTGATAGACAAACTCGAGCGCTCACTTGACACCTAGAATTAACCATGATTATATTTTTATGAATAAAATTTTAAGAATGTATATATATATATATATTTTTAAAAGGTGTACATGGGTTAATTATATAAATAAAATTAGGAACATATTTATTCATAATTCACATGTTTTTATATATATTTCTGGTGCCTCATTTCACTATTTGGTGACCTTTCCATATGTAACATCCATCTAACACTTTATATTACCATTTAGGTCAAATAGCACCAAAATGTAATGAGTGTTACCTAACTTGTCATTGTATGCATCTTGTATACAATTTCACCTTTATATATGATGAGTTAACAATAGGTTATCATATTATAATCAGTAAATAACAAGTAAAATGCACGTTTTTTGTCATCTCTTTTTATGGTGTCATCTTCTCTTATAGCTTCTGTGGTTAAATCATTTTTCCCGGTTATCGTTTTCGATAACATCTCTCTCCGGTCAACTTCTTCAATGGGACCATTCTTTAACACGGCCGTTTTCCTAGATCCAAACCATAGAGCATGTTACATTTGCTGGAAATGATGGTGACATTTTGTAATATCTAATGGAAATTGATTCTTTGTAAATAAAATGATTCACCGGAAAAGTGATTAAGTGTTGCTAAAGTAATCAATTAGATAAAATGATAACTTGTAAATTTATTTTATTGATTAAATGTGAGGTTGAAGTTTTGTTACATAAAAATGTATTTTAATTAAAAAGATAAAGAGTGTATTTTAGGTTGTTTATTAGAAAAATAAATTCAGTGTAAATTAAATACAATAGAATTATAGTTATACAAAGTATAATATGATGATGGTATTTGAATAATTGTATTGAGGAGTTGTAAAGTAGAAAAGAAATGGTGTGCAATACAAGGGACTTTGCCTCGGATCCCCATCTCCACATGGACACAACCACCACCACCGACAAGATCATTTTCCTACGTTATTACTTATTAGCCAATACAGAATATAAAATTTTAAATATAAAAAAATATTGGAATCTTCTAAATATAAACTAATCAATCAAATAACATGGTTGTAAAAACGGTTATTAAATAAGAACTTAAATACTTGTTGGTGAACTTTATATATTTTATTTGCAACTTTAAAATTACTATTCTACCCAACAAAAATAATCATATATCATATATGCTAATTATAAATTGTGGTCATAACCTTCATGACCATCATGATCATCCATGTTAGTGTCATGTCACCTATCTTTAATCCACAATCCAAAACCACTACCCTAAGGCTAAGGGGCTGTTTGGCTACATCTGAATGGTTAAGTGCTGAATCAGTAAGAGGTCTGAACCATTAAGAGCCTATATAATGCTTAACCGTTCAGAGGCAAATGTCTGACTAATTCAGATTAGAGGTCTTAATCATTCAGACTCTGTATAATGCTTACCATTCAGAGGCAAATGTCTGAACCATTCAGACATCTGCTCGTGAAACAAACAGTGTGAACCATTAAGTGTTAAACCGGTAAGGGGCTGTTTGGCAACTTCTGAATGAATAAGTGCTGAAAGAATAAGAGGTCTGAACCAGTAAGAGGTCTGAACCAGTAAATGCTGAACCAGTTTAAGTCTGTTTGGTTGGATCTCTGAATGACTGTGTAAAATGACGATTTTACCCTTCTGAATTATTTCTTGTTGAGTATAATGTATCTGTTTGGTCATAACTCCTAATAATGAATAATTATTAAAGAAAAAAAAAATACAAACCATCATAGAAAATCCAAATTACACATAAATCCTTCTTGAAAACATACTAATCCAAGTAGAAATTAATAACTCGCGTACAATTTTGGTTTTAAGCATTTGACATTAACTGAGTAGCTATCTCGTCACGCAAAGTAGTCATATATTCAATGCCTTGTGAGCCCCATTCCATGTCGTGAACGGACTGGCCATCACTTTCCTCCTGTTGCATTTCTCCAAAAAAAGTGTTCTCGTTGTACTCCACAAATAACTGATCATGAATATTCCATTTCCTTATAAAGTTATGGATGGCGAAACATGCAATCACTATGTCTCTTTGTATTGGAAATGAAAAGGGGGCCATTTGTTTTAGGATTGGGAATCTTGCCTTCAAAACACCATATGCGCGCTCAATCACATTTCTGAGTTGTGCGTGAGCATGGTTGAACTTTTCTTCCTTAGTCAATGCACGTTGTCGTCGAAAATCGGCTAACCAATATCTCGTATTACGATAGGGAGTCATAAACCCACGAGTGTTGGTGTATGCGGCATCACAAAGGTAATATTTGTCTGCAAATGTTAGTATCAAAACTATTAAATAAAAAACTAGATAAACAATTACTTCGAATTTAAGGAAAGGTTAAAAACCTGGTGGGGGGAAATAAAAGCCGGAACTCGGATTAAAAGCAACTTCTTTCAAAACACGTGAATCATGTGCAATACCCTCCCATCCGGCCCATACGAACGTGAATATCATATCAAAATTACAGATTCCTAAGACATTTTGAAAGCATTCACCCTTTCCTCTTCCCCTGTAACGAGTCTGTTGATCACCAGGTACGACTGCATGTACAAGAGTTCCATCTAACGCACCTATTGCTCCAGGAAATATTTGTTTTAGCCTTCTATGGTTTTCTGAAGCATTCGCGATTGGATTAGAAGATGTCGGAACTATAACTTCTCTTGCGAAATTCATCATCGCAATTAAGACCTCATGAAAACATCTATGAATTGTTTCTGTTGAGTGTTGAAACCTTCGCTTAACCCTTCGAAATCGCTCATTATGTCCTATGACAATAAAAAACATAGCCATCTTTTCTTCAAAGGTTATTGAAATATATGGAAAAAAACTTTTCTACGAATTTGTTGGACTATGTGGAAAAAAACTAAGAATTACTATGAGGTTATTGAAATATATATATGTATATATAAAGAAATACCTTGCTCTCAAGTTGCCATTCCTCTTCCGTTAAGTTAAAGGTGTTTGTTTGAGGGTTATAAACATTTCCAGTTTTGTTCTTAAGCTTTGACCAAGCTGCAAATTTTGATTTCAAGTAATCATAGCGATTCTTCATTTGTTTTTGATCCACTATAAAATCATGTTCTATTTTCAATTTTTCAGCAACTCTCTTCAATGAAATTGCTTTTAGGCTACTACCCTCACGTCCATGAAGTGCAATTTCATGAATACGTGATTCTAGAAAGGTTTTACCGACTCCTTCTTGCTTCCAATTAATCCTAATCTTTTTTTCAGCCATTTCTTTAGTAGATCTACCAATTGATAAAAAAAAAACAACTCTAATTAAATAATTCAACACTAAACATCAATCTTGATCAATTCTAGTTAAACAACTACTAAAACTCAAGACTTGTTAAGTTACCAACACTTATCACTAACCGAACTCTCAACTTACCAATTACCAATTTGCAACCAACCTTTACTAATTAACCCACATCAACAGCAAATTTCAAGATACAGCAGCAAAAAAAAAAAAAAAAAAAAAAAAAAAAAAAAAAAAAAAAAAACACCCAGCTTTCATATTGTCAACAACAGCAGCAAAAAACAAAAAAAAAAAAAACCACATCAACACCATCACTTGGACTTACCTCTAGAAAACAACATATAGAATCAATGTATAACAAGAGGTCAAGAGCAGAACTTTGTTAATTAGAGCTTAGAAAACAACATAGGGAATACCAAACTAAATCTATACACTACTATTTGAATACCACGTTTGGTGTTCTAGTTCAAATGGAGCTCTTATACATTTAAAACCAAACAGGAATCTTTTTATATCTTATTTCTCGTTTGTATTTCCACACAATTTACAGCAGCAAGGGGGTGGAATTGCAGCAGCAAAAAAAAAACAAAAAAAAAAAAAAGATTTCATGTCTTGAACAACAGCAACTTTCGAAATACCTATTTACAACAGCAGCAAGTTCCTAATTACAGCAACAAATCTGCTTTTAACAGCAAAAAAAAAAAATTGAAGGCCAATTTGTTTCGATTTACAGCAGCAACAAAAAAATTATCGATATTCGAAGCTAGTTTGGAATACATACAACACATTCAGATGAAATCGAAGAACAAACAGAAAAAAGACGATTTCATACAACGACATCAACAAAATCAGCGATTAATTTCGATTAAAGTGATTAGAACATACCTTTGATGCTTCCTTTGTAACAGATTGTTGTAGATTTGCAAAGAAAAAAACCCTAGGGAAGGAGGCGCATGATGAGCAGAAGAGGGGAGAAAAAGTGGCGTGGGGTTTTTAGGGTATTTGGTGGAAAGTTTTTGGTCAGACTTGTTATCATGTATGACTCGGTCAGATTTCAATAAGAGGTTGGGTTAGTTTTAAGAGGCATAAAACAAACAATCTATATCTGACTCAGTCAGACATGGGCCATTAAGAGGCTATTAAGATGCAACCAAACAGGCCCTAAGAGGTCTGAACCATTAAGATCCTCATTAAGAGGTAAACAAACAGCCCCTAAAGGGTGTGGGGAGTATGGGTTAGGTCATTAATGCCACATAGGACCATTAATGGATTGCTACACCATCCCCTTGTCTTATCCACCATGGTTGGCATGGATTAAACCATAGCAACCATGAGCCTCCTTTTCTTCTACAATATTTGTTTTTCCTTTTCACAAAAATAAATTAAAATAAGAAAATAGTGGTTTGGGTCATGACCACACCCTTAGGGTAGTGGTTTTGGATGATGGATTAGAAGTGAGTGACATGACGTCGATGTGGAGGATCATGGTGGCCATGAGGGTCATGACCACACCATATAGCCTAAGGGTGTGGTCATGACCCAAACCACTATCCCCTTATTTATTTTAATTTATCTTTTTCTAAAGAAAAAGAAAATGATTACTTCTAAAATGGAAAGGAGGACCATGGTTGCTATGGTTTAATCCATGCAAACCATTGTGGATTAATGGGGTGATATAGCCTTTCATTCATATTCCTACATGGCAAATGATGTTCCAACCATGATTCCCACACCCTACTAAAGCCTATGCTAAGTCACTCATACATCCTTAGTAAATTATCATTTGAGATAAGGATTCTCTGTGATCAAGTAATACATATTACCATTTACTTACGCTCAAGGGCGGACCCAAGCTTTGGCCTGGGTGGGAGGGCGCCCTCTTTGAAAAAAAAAATTAGTGTATTTTCAGATAAAAATCCCAACTGCACCCCTTAAAAATTTGGTTGAACCCTTCGTTCACACCCTCAGAAAATAATTCATGTGTCCGTCACTACTTGCGCTACATCAAAAATACATATGACATGGATAGGTAGTAAATAAGAGCAAGCCAATAGTAAATAACTCATGAAGATATCAACTCGTTTATACTCGTCATGGTATGTTAACTTCAAACCATAGGAAGTCAGGGTAAAGGTATCAAACGGACTTCAATTGTACTCATTTTAGCGGCAATAGAATCGTCTTGTCGAACTATTCAATCTTAGATTTTAGGTTTTTGATTTTGGATTTTAAACTTGTAGATTTTAGAATTTTTATTTCATATCATTGTGTCTTTTATTTGTCATTATGTTTTTTTATTCTCATTATTGTGTCTTTTTTACTTGGCATTGTGTTTTATTGCTCAGTCATTGTGTTGTATTTTGTCATACATGATGTTATATTTTATGATACATTTTGTCTTTATATTATTTCTAAATTTAAGAGATTGTGTAGGATAACTCAAAAAGTAATAATTATATATATATATATATATATATATATGGGAAGATTCATTGGGAAACACTAAAAAAGTAGGGAACAGCGGGGAATCGACTCAAACGAACTCTGATTTGACTCATTCCAGCGGCGTTGGAACCGGTTCGTCGAACCCTAACTAGGATCTTTTAACCCTAAAGCTAAAAAATAGGCTAAAACCTAAGCTAAACCGTAAAATCTAAACTATAAACCTTAAAAGCTTATCCCTAAAGGCCAAACCTAAAGCTAAACCATAAAGCTAAACCCTAAAAACCAAACACTAATATATTTAGTGTTTAGGGGTTATGATTTAGGGTTTAGGGTTTAGGGTTAAGAAATACTAGTTAGGGTTCGACGAGCCGGTTCCAACGCCGCTGGAATGAGTCCAATCGAAGTTCGTTTGAGTCGGTTCACCATTATTCCTCACTTTTTTAATGTTCCCTAATGAACCTCACATAATATTGAGAGAGAGATTGGTGTATTTAAGAAAGAAAATTAGTTACATGGCTTCCACTTCCTTTCCATCTACCACCAGTTGCATAACTAGAACATGGGAGAGGGAGCTTCAACGAGATCCAAAATTTCAAAACAATTAATAAAACACGTATCCCCACATGAGACTATCATAAAACATTAAAACAATTACATGCAAGTCGAAGAGGGTCGCCGTCACATTGCCTCAATCATTTCATGATTAATTAACCAATAAAAAAGGTTTGAAAAAAAGGGCAAAGAAGACACAACATAATTGGGATGTCTATATGTGTAGAGAGACCAATCACATAAACAATCATGATTTTAGAAGGCTTGTTATGGTAGTATTTACTGATCTAATGAAATAGGGGTCTCTGAATACTTTATAATCTTTTAATTGTTGTGTTTTAACACCTAGTGCAGCTGGCTCTGAAGACACACGTTAACACCATCAGGACGAGAGCAAGCTCGTAAACACTTACCCAAGTTCGAATCCTTCCAAGTGGTGCTTACTCCCCTTATATACATACCCGTACCGTACCGATTTTAGGTACTCGGTACATATATTGGTACCCAGTTTTATTGATTTTGGTATTCGGTACTTTCGGTATTGGTACGGGTGCGGGTAAAAAAGGGTACTAGTACTGAATTTTATATAGAACTTTAAAAGTTTTTTATATTATGTTTTATTTCATATTATTGTCTTTATGGTACTCGTATTGATTTTACCTACTTGGTACCCATATCATATTGGTACTTGTACCAGCTTTACCTATTTGGTACTTGTACTATATTGGTATTCGTGCCAATTTTATCTATATAGTACTCGTACGTGTCACACTCTGATTTCCGGTGGACCCGGACTTGGGGTTTATGCGTGACGATTGATATAGATATTCACATTTAGCACAGCGGAAGTCTTGAGATTATAAAATAATATTACAAATGTCTGAAAAGTTCAAAATAATTATACGGACAGAAAGTGTACTAAAGATCCACAGGCGGATCGGAAATAACCAAAATGAATATATATAAAGACTACTAGGCCTTGCTTGGAGTCGCAAATTCCAATATGCATATATCGAGCAGCTCTATCCTATTCCGTATTTGCTAACCTGCGCTTAGTCTTTTGAAAATACGTCAGCTTTCGCTGGTAAATATAATTGACCGACACGTTTAAAAATCTTTTCAAAACCATTTTATACCGTTTGGCATATTGTTTTCATAAATAACCTGGGACAAACTATATCTCTTGTTACCAGTATTACATGCTTGTCAATACATTTGGGGTCCGGAACTAAACTCCGATATATGATTAACCGACACGCCACGCTTAGGTCGTTGCCACTTGCAATTAAGTGAGCCATGGATTATCTAGGACACGATCACATTAACCTCCAATGTTTAAGTTATCAAGCATAACGAATTAAAACGAGTTATTTGGATTTTAAACATCATTCGTCATTGATCCCATACTCGACCAAGCTGTAAATATTTTACTGTATCCCAAGCCCGTATAGGGAAAATAGGCTAAGAGTATTTACCTGAGCTTATCTTTATAAATCAAAGATATATTAAGCACAACCGTTAATCGAAACAACTAATACAGGCACAATTTACTGGAGGCTCCTAGTCTGGAATGGACGGAATTATGATCCGTTATAATGTTAACGGGTCTTATTTAAGTCATATGACTTAGACCGGTTAGCTTATAATAAATAGGTACGGTTCGCTAGATTAAGCGGAGACCAAATAGAATGTGGTTTGCACCCTCAGAGTACTATGACTCATATAATATGGGTCAAACAATCATACATTCTGATTAGAACTGATTTGGAAAGGTTTTAACCCGATTCGACTAACTTATATAAACTATGTTATATAAGTCAATCGTACGAGCATAGGCGGCATCGGGTGATCGGATGGGTCTATGGTAAATCCAATATGCAAAAACATGTTTATTATGTTATCACATCAGTTTATACCTCAGATTAGATGTTCATCATGTTTCAAAATCAATTTATGCGCAAAAGGGCATAATTTATTTATAAGCATATATTATGGACTTTGCAAAAAACCCAACAAACGATATGATCAGAAGGTATAACCCTTAGGGGTTATTCCCTACAATAAAACGATCATATAAAAACTTCAAATCAGTAGCTAAACTATCTTAAATGGGTCATAATCGAAAGTCAAAGCAGAAGACAAACTGTTTGACTTTCGGTTGCGAACCGAGTTCTAAGCAGGAAATGAAAGGTTGGACATGATCTAAGATGCCCTAATATGTTATAAAATCTTATATAATGTCAAAATTAAGGTTTCAATACTTAGAAGTTCATTTTACATTAATTACGAAAACTGTGTTTTTTATTTTTATTTAATAAAACTTTGAATCGTCATTTGACAAACTTAACGTGATCTTCAGAAAGTGCCCTCATAGGGGATTAACACCTAGATTATTATGATCACGTAGCCATGTTCGATTCGAACATTGACTTGACCGAAATGGTCATAACCGAAAGTCAAAGAAAAAGTTAATTTACTTGACTTTCGGCTATTAACTAGCCTAAAAATGAAACAAGACAGAGTTAGAACACATATAAGTGTTCAAGGAAGTTTAAAACTTGAGGTAGGAGGCCTCTTTATGAGCAGAAGCAACTCCAAGAGAGAGGAGAATGATTTGTGAAGGTGCAAGTAGGAAATGCTCAAGAACTAGGCTATTTATAGATGATCTTGAGCTCTCAAATGATGCCAAGTGCCCCCTTAGGTGTTAAAGAAGGGATTGGCGGCACCCCAGGTCTCCAAGGACTGAGCAAGGTGGCAAAAATTGCGACCAAATTGGCAGAGAAGTAGGCTGCAAATGCCAGCAAGAAGAATCTGCAAGCTGCACCCCTTACGGACCGTAAGGGGTAATGCCTTATGGTCCGTAAGGACCTTAGGCGCCCACAGTTTATTCAAATGCCTTACGGACCGTAAGGCTTAAACCTTGCGGTCCGTAAGGGACCATATGAGACCAAAAGAATTTTGATTGCCTTACGGACCGTAAAGCATATGCCTTGTGGTTCGTAAGGGACCTTCAGAAGCCAAAATTTGGCATTTTGTCACAAATGACCCCTCCACATCCAATCTTCCACATTTTTACATATTTAGTTCCTCTTGTCCAACTTATCGGGAATATTTGAGAGTTGATTGGACACGTGTTGCCATATTATTCGCTATGAAGTTTCGAGGTGTTACATCCTCACCCCCTTAAAAGAAATCTCGTCCTCGTGATTTATTCAAATAGATAGGGGTACTTTTGTCCATATTTGCTTCATCCTCCCAGGTATATTCTGGGCCACGACGGGAATCCCATTTAAGTTTCACGATGGGGATTCGTTTCTTACAGAGCTTTTTAACCTGTCGATCCTCGATCGAAATCGTTTTCTCAATGAACCTCAGGTTTTCATTAATTTGCACATCATGGTGCTGCATTGCTAGCGACGCATCGGCTAGACATTTCTTTAAAATTGACATGTGGAACACATCATGGATTCCACTGAGTTCCTCAGGTAGCTAAAGTCTATAAGCTACGTAGCAGACACATTCAGTTATCTCGAATGGTCCAATATATCTAGGGCTAAACTTGTCCTTCTTTCCGAACCTCATGACACTCTTCCAAGGTGACACTTTCAATAAAACCTTGTCCCCAATTTGGAACTTAAGAGGTTTTCGCCTCTTATCTGCATAGCCCTTCTGCCTATCACAGGCAGCTTTGAACCTATCATGGATTTGTACAATTTTGTCCGTGGTTTCAAGGACTATCTCAGGTCCTAACAGTTGGCTTTCTTCAATTTCAGCCCAACAAACAGGCGTTCTGCATTTTCTCCCATACAAGGCTTCAAATGGAGCGACCTTGATACTTGTATGGAACTGTTATTGTAGGAGAATTCAACTAGGGGTAAGTGGTCATCCCAACTACCACCCAGATCAATGTAGGGCTGTTCACGAGCCGAATCGAACTGATCAGACCTTTGCTTGTGCTCGGTTCATTTACAAACCGAACCGAGCATTTTTTCAACCGATCCAAAGTCGAGCGAGCGTCTTTCGATCCAATCATTTTTCGAACGAACGTCGAGCGAGTATCGAGCGTCACAAAACAAAAAAGGAAATGCGATGATGTGGGTGCTAGTTATCCGAATAAACTGCAGTTTTTGTCCTTGAAGTTTCGTCAAATTAGAACACAAGTAAAAATTTAATAAATAACAAGGAATATAAAAACACTCAAATGTTTCTATCGAGATTAACTGAGCGGGAAGATAAGTCGTCGACCGATCGAAGCATACCCTTGTTCTATCGGAAGTTTGAAATTGAATAAACCGATTGAAGCAAAACCCTATCGAGTTGGCGTCTTGGCAACTGGCGATGGAGAAATACTCAACTGGTTCTATCGAGATTAACTGAGCGGGAAGATAAATCATCGACTGATCGAAGCATACCCTTGTTCTATCGGAAGTTTGAAATTGAATGAACCGATTGAAGCAAAACCTTATCAAGTTGGCGTCTTGGCGAGTGGCGATGGAGAAATCGAATAACGATGGCCATTGGGGGTTTTGAGTAGGATCTTGTACTTCTTAATCGAATGGCGGGTTGAGACTTGAGTATTGATCGATGCTTCACATTTCATTATTTGAAATTTTGACTCAATTACTCAAATGGGCATTTAAGTATTAGACAACGGACTATTGGTATTGGACTTCAATTCTAATTTCTTAAATGAGCTCTATATGGATTTTGGACCAAACACTATTAATGTATGACTCTAGTCATTTCATTAAAAATGATATGTATTAAAAAATAAATCGAGCCAACCGAGCCGAACCGAGCATTTTTTTCAATCGAGCTGAATCGAACGAGCAAATTTCAATCATTTTCCGAGCGAGCATCGAATGAGCGTCGAGTGGCTAGCAATTTGAACAGCCCTAGATCAATGACACATGCTCTCAGCATGTCCTCTAATGTTTGAATTGTATGCTCACCCTGACCATCAGTCTGAGGATGCTAATTAGTAGTAAAATTTAATCCCGTACCTAAAGATTGTTAGAAACTTTTCCAGAAATGAGATGTATACCTAGTATCTCTATCAGATACTATGGATATTGGCACTCCATGAAGGGATACAATATTCTCCACATACAATTGTGCTAATTTATCAGAACTAAAAGTTTCTTTAATTGGCAAAAAGTGTGCTGACTTAGTCAATCTGTCGACTATTACCAAATCGTGTCATTGCCACGTTTAGTCTTAGGTAACTTGGTAATCAAGTCCATAGTCACAATTTCCCATTTCCAAGTGGGAATTTTGAGCTGTTGTAGCAGTCCTTACGGTTTCTGATGTTCAGCTTTAACTTGTTAACATGTCAGGCATTTAGCTACATAGGTGGCTATGGATTTCTTCATACCCCTCCACCAATAATTTCTTTTTAGATCCTGGTACATTTTATCTCCTCCAGGATGTACCAAATATTTGGAATTATGTGATTTCTAGATAATCAGATCTCTGAGTCCTTCGGAGATAGGAACCCATATGCGATTATTGAATCTTAAGATTCTATCATTTCCTGGTGTTAACTGATCCACTAATCCACCTAATCCTTCATTAGAAACATTTGCTTCTAATAAGGCTTGCCTTTGAACTTCTAGAAGTTTCTCATTTCAACTGGTTCTAAGTTCAATCCTTTTTTGGCCTGAACCCTAATCGGTTTGATCCTTTCCTTATGGCTCAAGGCGTCAGCAACAATATTTGCCTTGCCAGGATGATAACGAATCTCACATTCGTAATCATTCAATGTTTCCATCCAACGGCGTTGCCGCATATTTAAATCATTTTGATTAAATATATGTTGGAGGCTTTTATGATCGTGTATATCACACATTTCGTACCATAAAGGTAATGACTCCATAACTTTAGTGCAAATACAACGGCACCAAATTCCAGATCAAGGGTGGTGTAATTGTTTTCATGCACCTTAAGTTGTCGTGATGCATAGGCAATCACCTTGCCCCTTTGCATCAGTACGCACCCTAATCCTGTGTGTGAAGCATCGTAGTAGACTACAAAGTCTTCAATTCCATTGGGCAAGGATAGTACATAGGCATTACTTAATTTCTGTTTAAGAATCTCGAAAGATTCTTTCTATTTCGACCCCAGTCAAACTTAGCATTCTTGCGAGTCAACGCAGTTAAGGTAGAGGCTATTCTCAAGAAGTTCTCAATCAACCTTCTATAATAACCAGCTAACCCTAAGAAGCTGCGGATTTCAGATGGAGTCTTGGGTGCTTCCCAATTCATGATTGCTTCTATCTTAGCTAGATCTACTTGGATTCCTTGTTCAATAATCACATGTCCTAAGAACTGGACTTCTCTAAGCCAAAACTCGTACTTATAGAATTTCGCATAAAGCTTCTTTTGCTTTAGCAAATCAAGAAACATCTAAGATGTTTCTCGTGATCATTCTTATTACTAGAATAGATAAGTATGTCGTTTATAAAGACAATGAAAAATTTATCTAGATAAGGTTTGCAGACTTTATTCATGAGATTCTATGAAAGCTACTGGAGCATTGGTGAGTCCAAATGGCATAACCAGGAACTCATAATGTTCGTATCTAGTCCTGAAGGCAGTCTTTGGAACATCCTCGCTTCTAACCTTCAGTTGATGATAACCAAAGCGAAGATCAATCTTCGAAAAGAAACTTGCTCCTTGCAATTGATCGAATAAGTCGTCGTGGAAAGGGATAACGATTCTTGATCGTTATCTTATTCAGCTCACGGTAATCAAACCACAGGCTCACATATTTCCATTTTTGCAAACGAGGGACTCAAGATATTTTCCGCCCAAACCATAAGGACACAAATTGAACTTTAAACGGTTGCTATCAGAGGTGTGAAAAAGTGTTTCAAAACTTATGATTTATAATCGCGATTGTCTCTGAAAATTCGACTGCTCTTAGAGACCTGTGTAAGTAGAAAAATGAGCACCCTTAGATAAGCTCCACAAAAATTTGTGGTACCCTACAATTCACTAATATTGATGAACTTGAAAAAAATAACCAGGGAAAAAAAGGTTCCTGTAGCAAACTATTGAAATACAAAATTATCCTTGTTTTGTAATTATTATTTGTATTTTAAACATTGAGACATTATTGAATTTAAACATAACAAAAGTGACCCTACC
This sequence comes from Helianthus tuberosus, assembly GCA_030545235.1. Lineage (NCBI taxonomy): Eukaryota > Viridiplantae > Streptophyta > Magnoliopsida > Asterales > Asteraceae > Helianthus > Helianthus tuberosus. The sequence goes on along the minus strand of JARYGA010055571.1, from coordinate 94,580 downwards.
TTTTAATTTTTTATAATAATTAAATATATATCTAGTACTCTTCACAAAATAAGTGGCGACACTACCTTTAAATTTTTTTACAATAATTAAATATATATCTAGTACTCTTCACAAAATATGTGGTGCATGCCCATGTAAAATTCAAAATATTTGGGTTGGTAAATATATTATATAGAGTTAATTGCCATTTTAGTCCCTGTGGTTTGGTCCAATTTGCCAGTTTAGTCCAAATGTTTGATTTTTAACATCTGGATCCAAAAAGGTTTCATTGTTGCCATTTTGGTCCAACTGACTTAACTCCATCCATATGTGTTAAGTCTGCCAAGGGCATTTTAGTCATTTCATTTTTCTTTTAATTAATCATTTATTCTTTATTGTTTAAAAACATTAAAGATATGTTGGATGAACCACCCGTACATTTAGATTCGAATATGTTTTCCCCTATTACGCATCCTCAGATGCAACTCGAATTCGGACCTGCATATGTTGGCAACCACGGAGTTGTGAACTCTGGTTTTGAAGAAAATGGAATGCAAAATCAATCCGGGAGTGCAGAGTTCTGGAGCAATTGTCTAGCTGTATCAGATCAGCTAGACAATGATTCTGGTGTTAATGGCGGGTCCGTTGCCCAAGCTTCATTTCCTGGAGTTAATGTTAAAGAAAATGATTATAGTGGCGAATTAGACGGTGAAGTCATGCGTATGAGTAGGGATTTCTCTTTCCAGCCTGAAGCTTTTGAAACTGGAATTGCTCAAGCCAAAGAAGATTCTTGCGGCAGCGTCGATAGTGAAGCTGCATTTGCATCCAACAACCAACATATTTCTGATACAGGAATCAAGATAAGGAGACGCCCTACGCAAAGTGTTGCTAACGGTCCAGACTTTAACGCTCAAGGAACAGCACCGAGAAGAATCCGTTTTCAAAAGAAACTTCAAATGGGGCCGGTCACCACCCGTAGTGAAGAAGAAAACGAACGGAACCCGATCATCCGTTTTCAAAAGAAGCTTCAAATGGGGCCGGTCACCACCCGTAGTGAAGAAGAAAACGAACGGAAACCGATCATGATTAAGGAAACTTATAAATATTTCAACTCCCCGATAAGAGTGTTGATTTTGAAACCGGGATTTTGCAGGAGGAAGGCCCAACTGCTGTCTCCACAGTTGATGGAGGATATGATCAAGATATTGGTTCACATGTAAAGCCAAAAGCCGACTTTATTCTTGGAATTCGTGTGCATATGCATAAGGTGCTTCTGGTTCTGGGCTTGTGTGTAGGAATTGCTAGTTTGTGGAAATGTTTGACTTATTGAGTTTTGTAGTGAGAGATGACTGATTGTTGTGAATTAGTAGCCTTATTAAAAGAAAAATGAAATGACTAAAATGCCCTTGGCAGACTTAACACATATGGATGGAGTTAAGTCAGTTGGACCAAAATGGCAACGATGAAACCTTTTTGGATCCAGATGTTAAAAATGAAACCTTTGAACTAAACTGGCAAATTAACCCAAACCACAGGGACTAAAATGACAATTAACTCTATTATATACGTTGAATACGAGGATTTTTAGGGCCCACAAATTTTTGTGCCTTGTAAAGTCGCAAACCTTGCACACCCTTTGAGCCGACCCTCCTTATAATGGTTCTTATAAGAAATGAAATGTTGGCATCGTAAGGTTATAGAGGAAAAATTAGGGAACACGGATAAAATATGCTTTAGGTTGACAACTTGACGGATAAGGGTCCATTAAATGAACTGTTCCCGTTAAAAACGTGACAACTTATTAATATGGATATGGAATTGGAAAAGTAAGCTGGCTACAAATGAAGAAAGAAGGAAACTAAAGTAGTGCCTAGCTATTCTTACCATGTGCGGTAACAAGGTCATAAGGGAAGAAGGAAATAATGGATAAGAGATGACTCAGGAATCTTCTCCCTGAGATTAATTATCGAAAAGAGATGGAATAATTAGGAAAGTAATGTTCACATCTAGGTAAAATAGATCGATACTAGCTAAGGTATTCTTTTATTGGCAGGATGCGTGAATCAGATTCCAAACAAACAAAGAGCTCGCCAGAATGGTGTAACTCGTGGAGTGATGTGCACGAAGTGGTCAAATAAAAACAACTAAAATTAACCCTAATCTAGACACTCTAAGCTTTAAATTTATAAACTTAGACTCGATCTAAAACTAAAACCACACAATCGGCAAGTGTACCGATCAGTGTAGTAAAGCTAAAGTAAGTCCGAGTATCGAACCCACGAGACTCTAAGGATTACGCTAAGACTCTATCTAGACTATGACTGACACGACTTAACTAAATGTTTGTTGATTGGGGGGGGGGGGGTTCTAAAAATCCTAAAGAATGCAAATAACGATTAACTAGAATAGCTAGACTAACTAACACGAACTCGAACGAAGACTTTGACCAGTGGTGATGAAGACTACCTAGGCTAGACGCAAGCTTAACTTGGAATGGATTTCTATTCGAAGGTAATGTGGTATGGAACCGGGATCTTTGGATACTAAACCTATTAAGACACCACTAAGCCCCTCGACCCTTCTCAAGGCGATTCTTGTGGCACTATCTAGGCTGTTACAATTACCGGTTGTTAGATTTCCTTACAGTCCTCTAACTTCTTGAAAGTGCCCTAATATGACAATCTACCTTACAGCGCGAAAGTCTAAGGCAACTATGGGTTTCAACTTGGTTTAATAGACAAGAGAATGGGTAGGGAACTAGACCGATTTCTCACAAAACCTAAATCTAGCTATAATCCAAACCAAGACCTATTAACAACCTCGAGCCTCACAGCGACAAGATTAGTAGAACACTTGATTTTATAAGATTACCGAATATTACTTCTAAGGTTACTTACGCGATTTTCACCCTAAAGGATTAATGACTTATTACGTGATATAGACACTCACCTAAATCAAGAATCCTAGCACAACCATATTATGTGATATAGACCGTCACCAAGGATTATACGAAGCAATAAACAACGATCAAACAGAATCAAGCATGCATATACACCAAGTTAAAATTCCATAGTCGTTTACAATACAAGAAAATCCATAAACCACATTAAAACCAAATAAAAATCCAATCTTTTATTAAACCATTGTCATGCCTAGGTAGTATAAGAGTTTTAGCCGCTAAACATAATCATAATATCAATCATAATCATAATAAGGTCTGAATTCATCGTGTTACAAATCAAAACGAACGAAAACGAAAGATTAGGATAATAAAACCCGTAGTCTTCACTTCCGAATGCTCCCAAAGTATACCCGAATGATTCTCAGCTTCCAAGCAATCCTATGAACTTCAAACAGCCTCCAAAAGTCTCCAAGATCCTCCAATTCGTAAGTTTTTTCGGCTTTGAACGATCATGGTGAATATATAATCTTTCAAACCCTACTAGCCGTTGCTGTTTCAAAGGCGGTGCACGTTTTAAGACTTTACGCGGCCCGCGTAAGGATTATGTTAAGTTAACGCGGCCGGTATGAGGGCCAACTTCAGAAACTTTCTGTTAAGTTCAAGCGGCCCGCGTAGATGTTCATGTAAGTTCACGCGGCCCGCCTGGAAGCTCCAGATTTGATTTTTCGCTTTGTTTTCGCTTCCGAGCTCTCGTTTTCCGATCCAGCCTTTCGCCTTTCCAGAATTTAACTCGTTTCTGCTCCTTTTGGCTGTAAAGACCTGAAAATCACAAAATATCAAAAGTATATACATCCTACACTAAAACGGAACCAAAAACGAATATTTACGACTAAAAATGGACGCGAATAAAGATGTATTTTACAATACATCATGGAGCAAATTTTCTATTGGAGGGTACGGATGAGGTGGAGCATCAGATTATCAACAACCCCTTCACACAATCTATAGGGTAAATATATATCGATGGTGTAATAGTGTAGCCTCTCGATCTGAGTAGTTAGTTGTATATTGGCTAGCCATTTTAGAGCTCCATTTTTATGTCCAAGGTCAAGAAAAAAGTCACTACATCCGATCAAATTGGAATCAATATGTTCATTTGGAAAGAGAGATATGCTAAACTCTTCGACAACTAATCGATTTAACCCGCAAAATTGTTCAATGAAATACGGGCGTCTACATTTTTATGGGTCTCAATGTAGTGGAGGTCATGGTGTAATCTCATTGTATAATTTTCCTATATTCATGTTCCTATGTAGTAACTTGCTAGCTTTTATTTGTCTATAAAAATTTTCACCATTAGGATACAAGTTATGTACCCATGATTCAAACACCCATCGTTTCAGATACTTTGATATAGATATTAATTCATTTTAAATTTTCTAAGAACTAGTCTTAGTGTTTTTTTAAACGATTGTGTAGTGAAAGTCTAATAAGAAATACAATACTATTTAAAACCATAACTACCATTCCTAATCAAAACACGATTTAAAAGAAATCTCGTAAAAAAACAAAACAATTGAGCTATATTATCCGATCAATATACCACTAGACTTTTCATTCTATTTCATAGTTTATTTAAAAAAAATATACACCATAAGCATATTAATAAAACTTAATTAATATACAAAGAGTTTATACCCTACTTGAATATTCAAGTAATGCCACTAGATGTTTCATTCTATTTGATTGTTGATGCAGATTTGTGATTCTCACTATGCAATTCTATATAAGTTGCTATCGTGATAAACAAAACTAATAGGATAAGCAAAGCTAGATAGTAAGTTATTATATTCGGGTTCGCTTATGCAACAAATAAGCAAAACTAACAATGTGTGTGTTAGTTTTGTAACACCCCGTGTTTTGAAAGTCAAAGTCAAAGTCAAGATAGAAGTCAAAGGAAGAAAAGATTGCTAATTGCGATCTGTCACTTCTTGCTCAACTACTGTTTTGACTTCTTTGACTTGTGATCGAATCTATTTATTTATTTGCTTTTGTTGTATTATGGGGAGTATCTATTGATAATCGAGGTTTAATCGCTATTTAATCGCATTTTTAATCGATTCATCGCTTATCGCTATCGCATCGCAACTCGAATTATGTGTTCTAGATATTGTTTTAAGTGTGTGTGCTATTTATGTGTTACTTGTGCATGTTATGTTTATGTTTATGTTGAGGTGTTAATCGCAATCGCAAACTCATCGCATCGCAATCGAATAGAAAATGCTAAACGCAAGTTAATTATAGTGATTGTATGTTAGATATAGTAGTTATGTTATTTGTGTAACTAATGGGTAATACTATCGCATCGCTCGCTCATCGCTATCGCATCGCAACGCTCAACATGCGAACCGAAACGACAAAACTCGTCGCGCCGAACACTAGGATCGAGTGGCCAACCGATCAGATGGCCAACCGATCGGATGGCCATCCGATCGGATTGCCATCCGATCGGGCCGCCACCCGATCGGCCGACACCTTCCCCACTTTCCTGTAAGACCCCGAAAATGTAAAAACTTTATATTAGAATTATAAAGTGTAAAATAAACGAGAATAAGCTAACTAGGATAAATAACCCGGTTAGTTAGGAGTCTTGCAATAACACATGAATGAGGCTAAAGCTGAACCTGATGTCGTTTCGGGTATACTCTTGTAGATTAAATTTCAGTATGAATTTTTAATTATTACGAGTGCAAATAAATGGTTTGTTTTATACCGATTTATTTAACATCTTACATTAGTGTTAACGAAATTACCAAGGCTTTAAAAAAAATAGAAATAGATAATAATAAAAGTTCTATTGTTTATAAGAGGTGCTGAAACTGTACGTTGAGCATCGAGGTAAAAGTAATCTCGATAGATATTGCAATGGGAAGGAGTGCGTGTACACTCGAACCCGGGAAATTAATGAAGTGAATAAACCTTGTGTTGGGAAGGAGTGTAATTACACTCGAACCCGGAAATTGCAATAATAATAAATGGTTAAGACAAGGTTATAGACTTGGCTGAACTAAATAAAACGCGTAGGAGCGTCATTTACATCAACAAATGATGTGGATAAATTTCATGCAACGATAAACAATAATAAAATTAAATGAATTAATTTTGTTATTATTGCAATAAGATTAAGGTTAAAGATAAGAAAGTAAGACTCGGACCGAGAATATCCGCGAAAAAGAAGTTAAATGAATGATACGTATTATTCGCTATTATGAATAATAAATTATCAATAAATGCAAATTTAGAAACTTGGGTAGGGGTAACCATCCAAGTAATACATTATTAATCGAACCCTCATGAGGAAGAACAGTGATCGCAGTAATGGATGTGATTATATAAAAGCCTAGTAAAATAAACTTTATGAAAGTGTTAGAATAAGAACGGGTGAACCCCAAAAGCCGTATAACCATGACAGTGGTTTTACCAAATAAGACTTGAGAAATGGGCCTTCGGAACATTAGCAAAAGAAATAGACCTAAGGGTCGCTAACAACAGAAAGGTGGTGTTCGAATCAAATAAGCAAAATGCTTGATAATAAAGGTAAACGGAAGCCGGATAATGGGAGCATATTACATTAAGGTAATAAGCCCAAGGGAAGGGATAAGAATCAAGGTAATTAAAATTATAAACTAACAAACAAGAATGTTAAGGCACAAGGATAAAGTTTGACTATTATAAGTAATAAAGTTCATCAGAACAAGTCAAACAAAATAAATGGAAGAATTAAGGAATCGGTGGAATAAAGGCGACAGGTTACGCTAATACCACCGAATAAATCAAAACGAAATCTTAATGCATGTCAGAATGATGACTCTAATAATGACTTCGGTAAAATAACCGATAGATGGGTAGGACTACGGATATATGCGTAAACCAAGAGACGGTGACCTAGATTAAAAGTCAAAAGACTCGGATTAAGAGCTATAACTAAGAGACGATGAAATTTCGCAAAACAGAAATTTCGATAGTTATGTCCAACTATTTTAATATTGGACGGGCCGAATAAAGTATAATACTTGATATTCCAAGTAAGCGCAACCCGAATAATGAAAGTGCGAAATATTACTGAACCAATTAATAGGTCGTAAAAGAATATGGAAAGGAAAACGCAAACCAATAAAACCGGGGTGTTAAAAACATTAAGATAACAAACCCGGTAATGGGTTGAAAGGAAATAGGGCCATAAACCAAATAACGGTATGAGTAAAATAAACCAACGCGAAGGTGACATAAGAAGTCATATAGTCGGAAAGATAATCCGAAAGAAAATGAGTATAGCTTTAGACTACGGTCAAGGTCAAATGAATTTTTGAAAGAAAAAAATTATTTATTCTAAACATAAAAAGGGGGTGCCTTAACGCCATATGTATACTTATACCATTAAATAAAGATATGAAAAGAAGATGATCCATGGCATCACCATAACCTTCAGGTTATAAACAATGTAATGGTCTACGGGACCAAAATGACCATCGGGTCACAAATACAACGGAACAAACTATAGGGTCTCACCCTAAAAAGGTGAAGACCTAATAAAATAGCCTACGAAGCTAAGTAAAGGAACCTGCGGGTCGATAATGTATATCATGGGAACCAGTCATGAGTTCCCGCGTAAAATGATAACGGAGAAGAATAATTCTTGTCGTCAATTTCTGATATGATTAATCGACATGGTTAAAGGGAAAAGCATTAAACTAAAATTCAGTTTTAGTAAAGAAACGATGTTCTAACACCTATAAATACCGAGAGAGAAATTAGAAAAAGGGTTAATACTAAAGGATATAGGTATTAACGCCGATAGGTGTAAGAAGATGTATTCAAAGGAAGATTCATAATAATGAAAAGCTGACATAAACCTAAACATGACGTGATGTGATCACGGACATAAAAGGGATACAAAATACAGCCACGTTATAATACGAGTTATTAGATGTGAAAATATAAACACGCAAAATGCCGACGACGGCATTATAGTATACCCAAATAACGAGGTATGGGGTAAAATGGTGACCAATTGGTCAAGGCGATAAAACAAGTTATAGTCAAAATAATGTTGTGACCTATGTAGAGCACTTGTCAATGTAAGATTAGCGTGAAGTAAGTATGCTGACGGACTCAGTGACTGGATGGTCAAAAGACAACCCGGTCAAATAGGCGACAAAGATAGGAGATAGATGATAAAAGGTTACGGTCCAAAAGGACATATGCCTAAAAGCCGAACATGTAAATACGAATAAAAACCTTATGCCGGACAAGAGGGAATGCCTTGAAAAACGAAACTAAGACGGTTAGGTTCAAACCAAAGACCTACTTAAAAAGGTTTCGGGGACGAAACCCTTTTTAAGGGGGTGGACTTGTAACACCCCGAAAATGTAAAAACTTTATATTAGAATTATAAAGTGTAAAATAAACGAGAATAAGCTAACTAGGATAAATAACCCGGTTAGTTAGGAGTCTTGCAATAACACATGAATGAGGTAAAAAGCCTAAATTATAAACCAAATGAAAGTTGAGGGGCTTATGTTGTTAAAGAATGAAACTTAATTACATAAAACAAAAACCAAACTCACTTTTGTGAGGCCTGGTTCGATCAGAAGCAGGGAAGGGCGACCCCCATTTCTCCAAAATCCTAACATTCACAAAAGCCACAAATTGAAGGCTTAAATCATGTCCAAATTGATTTTCAAGCATAAATTAATGATCACCTAGTTGAGGGAATCATAAGGTATGTAAAATCTTGAAGTTTTGATTCATCTCAAGTTCTAGGTTAATTATGAAAGATCGAAATTTAGCTTGATTGTGTCATGCATGAATGTAATTAGAAGAGATATGATGTCTATGTATGAACCCTAGGTGAAATCTTGTTAAAAGATTTCATGATAATTATAGAGTTTATAACCACCATTGTAGGTGATTAATAAACTTGAAGAAAACTTGATAAGCCTTAGAATTTTGATCTTGTTCTAACACAAATCTGAAATTTAGAATAAATTTCAGAAATATTGATGTTAAGATATATGTAGAATTGACTAATTAAAGTTAGTTTAGATGATAATTACAAGTCATGAACTTGGTTTTTGTTTATATAAAAATCTGACCCGCTAGGTGTTTGATGGAACGCCTAAGTGAGGGTTAAAATGTTAAAAGTTGGGTAAAAACGCAGATTTGATCATTGTAGAGAATTATGCGTTAAAGCTTGTGAAAGAGTTCTAAACTTATTGTGAATTGAACTCTTTAGGCGAAGAATCCGGAACGTCAAGCGGACAAGCCGGAGGTGATACACGCTTGAAAGGTGTGCTTTAAAGGTACGTAACTTCGGTTTCGTTACATTGTGTATAAACAATAGTCTTAGAAAAGTTAATGAGAATGTAGTGTCAATTGCAAGTTGGTATGTCATAGAAGTGACGAAGTTCACTCGACAAACAAATGGGTCAAAATAGTTAACTAGAATTGTTAGTTGATAATGTTGTTTAGTTATGCAAGTATGTAACTTGACCCGTTACATTAAACGAATTGTTGTTAAATTATGCGAAGTTTCGTTGTAGGGTAGTTATGGTGTTGATTGTAGCGACCATGATCGTTACTTGAATTAATAGGCTTATAGTGACAAGAAACCGTTGGGTAGTCATCATATTGGAGGACTCCACAAGATGAGCCAAACGGGTTAAATTGTTGTCTAAATTATTGTACTAGTGTTTTAGAGAGTTAAAAAGGTGATAACAATCACAAGAGCATTTAAGCCATGAGATTGGAAAAGAAATGCGGGTGATAATATGCCCCGGATGTTGGGTATAAAGTGCCATAAGCTTCCTAGTCAAATGATAGAAAAATGAGTAAAGTTAGAACGGGTCGAATAATCAATTTATGCGTGACAAATGTTTCGTAATATAGCTAATTGGCCCTTTGTTATAGTTGATAAAGGACATAATAGAACGCGAGAAATTAACATGTTGGTTTGATAGAACGAGAGATCCGAGAATTTGGTTTGGCCAAACAAACAAAACAACAAAATCATGAACTTACAGGGAATACCGTAAGTTACTGTGGTACCGTAAGTTACGGTAGATATAAAATGGCTTACGGCAGTCCTTTACTGCCTTACGGCAGATCTGGAATTTTTAGCAACCACCGTAACTTACGGTGGTACCGTAAGTTACGGTTAAATCCTGGAATTTTTGCAAATTTTGCATACTTTCGTTAAATCGAATCCGTTTTAAACGTAGTTTCGACTATGTATTATTCCTATGTACTCTAATACTAATGTTTAATGTAAACATTTCAGTTTCTAGGTATTCAAGGATTACGGAAGACGGTCAAGCAAGCTTTTGAAGAACCGAACACGAATTTTTGAAGCTTCCGCATAAATTAACTTTGTTTCAACAATGTTATGATGTAAATCGTTTGCTAAACAACTTATGGATGTTTAAATTAGTCGGTCTAGACATCTTTTGTATAAAATCTTATGAATTATTATTAATTTCGAGTAGTAATTTAGATGGGTGTTACATTTCCTTTTTGGGAAACCCTATAAATACCCACCTGTCACATCATTTGTGATGTGACAGCTCCCTTGTTCGACCAGCCGACTTCCAGCCCTCATTTCCCTCGATTTCTCTTGATTCTTGTAAGTTTCCAACCTAAATCTTGTACTTCTATGATCTACACACACTTCTACAATATTTTCATCTTTGAATCTTAACTTTTAACCGTGAAATCACTGGATTTGAGGTGTTCTAGGGTGATGTCATCATTAGGTTCTTATGAACTTCAAAGTTTGGCCTCATTCCACCAAGAACAACTTAGATCTAAAGGATTTCCACATGAATAATCAATGTTTTTGCATAGATCTACACAAATTCATGGTTGAAAGGATTGAAAGAAGGTTTTCCAACTTTCTTTCAACTCTTTTACACTCAATCCACTCAAACCCGATAGAGTCGGAGCTCGTTCTGATCTTCTACTCTTTCTTAGTGATGGGTTAGTTCGAGATCTGAATTCTATCCGAGAGATGATTGATTTCGAGTTTGAACATTAATAACCGTCTCGAACCGTGAACCGGTCGGACTAGGGTGGTTCCTATTCGATCGGACCACTTGGGTCGAGATGGGGTTTCTGTTGTTTGAAACAAGATATGAAAACGTCTCGTTCAAACTACAAAAGTTCAACAAGATCAAGTGTTAAGACGGTCATGGTTGTTGGGACGGATTGCCGTCCGATCGGATTGCCATCCGATCGACCGGCCATCCGATCGGGTCATACTTGGTTCCATACTTAAACTTTTATTTAAACATTTCAAGGATCTGAACATCGAACGGATTGCCGTCCGATCAGATTGCCATCCGATCGAATGACCACCCGATAGTGTAACGATTGAGACCTTGATACTTAATCAATTTTCAACATGTTCAATGCATACGGATTGCCACTCGATCGGATAGCCATCCGATCGAGTGACCGTCCTGCTGTGAACTTATTCTCAACTGAGAAGCCTCGCCAATCGGATCGCCGTCCGATCGACCGACCTGAAGGGTAGAGATACTTCTCTATTTTCAAATGCTACAACGAAAACTTCAAGGGACAAACCATCATACACAAACACATCCTCACCAAACGAGGTGTCAATCCAATCGAATGGCCATCCGATCGGATTCCATCCGATCCTTGGTACACTTGCATCGTTTTACGCGCTGCTCATCGTTATGCTATCGTTAATTGTTCAGGCTAATTTCTCTCAGTGCTCCCTTCAATCCACGACAGTGTTTATTAAGTTAAACGCTATCTGTGAGTATACTCGATCCCTTTTTACTTTATGCACATTTGGGTGTTACATACGTTACTTATTCTAAATCACATCGAACACACGACGCAAACACTATTTATACGCTGACCTTTAATGCATGTTATACGTGACTCGATGAATGCTTGTTTGTTATGTTAACACATTGATTGCTGTCTACCTGCCTTAGCAACGATAGTACTATAGTTTGGACTCAGCACCTGTTCACTCAGGGGTTGTTAAGGACAAGATTCACGTGTTCGCAGTGGTGAACATGTGATGCACACTCGCTATTCGCAGTCAACTCGTAGTAATTGGTATTGATAGGATCTTTAACGTATGTGGCAGGTGCTTAAGATGCTAGGGATTGCTGTGCTTTGATGAATCAAGCTTGGGGTCTAGTTATGTCACACTTAAATCTGAGTCGTCGGAGCAGTATTTGTTTATGAGATAATTATTTGTAATAACTTTTTTTATTTGGATATGTTGTGGTATGGGACATGACGTTTTAATTATCTGGTAATGAATAGTTGTTATGGATACTCATGGACAATCTGTTTCGCTCAGTGCCATGCCCCGATGTTTCCGCCATCGGTTTGGGTGTGACAGATTGGTATCAGAGCCATAACTATAGGGAATTAGGCAAGACTCGACCTAGTCCGGGTTGATGTCTTAGAACGACCTACTCTATAGTCTAAGTACCCACAGACCGACTTGTGCATGCCCCGTAGGGTTTTGTACGAGCCTACTCGCTATTTCTCGCTCGAACTCGCTGTACACTACACACTTGCGCGAACATCGCATACTACAGTTCCGTGCAAGATCAACCTTTCCTAAGGATGATTGCACACACGAACGGATGATTTGGTTAAGATTAGGTGTGAAAACCGCAAACTCTAGACCAGATTGCTCGTTCAAATTGCTACTGTTACTATAAAACAATGGAATTTGCGTTGAATCAGGAGTGAAATCCATACTTCGACGCAAATCTCCTCATCAATCTCGTGATTTTATCACACAAGCAAGAACATAGTCGCTAAATTAAGGGTGAAACCCGAACCTTGATGACTCGTTCTACTCTCTAATGTGGTTTTACAAAACTCTCACCAAAGTGTCGACGGACTCCAACGACTTAAAGTCACGCTGTAACTGGAATGATGCGTATCGATCGCTCGAATCGAAGCGAGGGAAAAGTTCCGAAGTCCAAAGTGTGTACTTAGAGTCCTTGTGAGTAGTCGAATCACTTTGGATATTCAACATCTATCTAGCCAAGACAATCTATCCTCGATTTTATGTGTTTCGATTCTGGAACCCGCAGCAGCTAACTCTGTGATTTATCGATTTTATGTGGATTTTATGTGTTTTATGCGATTATATGTTTCGATTTTGGTGATTTATTCATTTTCGCTGTTCATTTCGATCAACACGCACAACTCGCACTGCACACTTACCTCAAAACGCAAATAAATCGCTGGCCATTATTCGTAATCGCTATTCGATACTCGCAATCACTGTATTTAATCGCTATATGTGCTGTGAAGGATAGGGAGTACGTGCAACATATAGTTAGGTTTCTGTATTCTGACTGCCTTACGTGCTTCTGTGCCTTACGTGCCTATGTGTTTCTGTGCTCTATGTGTTATGTGATTCTATGATTATATGTTAATGTGCGTATGAATGGATGTGTTCCTGAGCTTTATGGTAAATCGTAGACTATACTAGGAATGATCGAAGAGTGTTTTGAATCCTATGGCGTTGTCTGTTGCAGACAATGTCGTCATCTGGATCCCTACACTCACGAGCTGCTAGGCGTAAGCACGCCGACAAGCGACTTTCTTCTCTCGTCGCCAACCAAATCGCTTAAGTGAGTGAAGTGAACGAGAATGCAAGCAAATCTTCTAAAGAGTCTAGGACCGATACTCCCAAAGCTGCTTTCAGCTTCAAGCAGTTCAAAGCCTGCGGACCGAAAGAGTTTACTGGTGAAGATGGACCTACGGCCATGTTCCAATGGTTTGATTTTATCGAAGTTACCCTGCGTCAGAGTGGCTGTCCTGACAATCTCCATACTCTCAACGCAACTGGTGTCTTCCAGTCCCACGCTTTAGACTGGTGGACAGCTGAGAGGACCAAACTCGGAAATGATGCAGCTTACGAGCTATCATGGGATGAGTTGAAGGACGTGATGATGGAAGAGTTTTGTCCTCCCCATGAGCACCAAAAGTTGGAGGATGAATTCTGGCACATTAAGCAGAAAGATGGTGACAACGCTGGTTTGACTGCGCTTCAAGCAGTTGAGTATAATCTGTCCGGACCAAGTCAAGACGCCCGAAATCGCCATCAAAAAGTATATCTGTGCTCTTCCAGATTGCGTGGCTGATTTTGTTCAAGCCGCAAAGACGTCAACGATTGAAGAAACCTACTTGCAAAAAGCTGAGATCAACGACAAGCGAGTTAAGTCGGGTGTCTGGGATAAAGCTCCCAAGAATCTGCAACAAGCTACCACTGCTTCAACCGCTGAACCCGCCATCGCTCCTCAGTCATCCAAGCTCTCGAGACGCAAGAGAAAGAACAACAGCAGTTCCAGCAACAAGAACTGCGCTGTGACTAATGTTGCCCCGCTCCAATCAGTTCCAGCTCCTCAGCAACAACAACACCGCCAAGTAGCGGCCCCGGTTACCAACTCACCGCCGGTAAAGTGTGCGTATACTGGTCCTCATCCGGTTTGCCCTACTTGTACTTATCACCACCCAGTGGGAATCGCCTGCAAATACTGTGTACATTGCAACATGTACGGCCATTTCACTGCCAACTGCCGTACAGGCCCACGTCAAAACCCTGCTCCAATCCAAGGTCAAGCTCCTGCTCAACAAGCTCTACTTGCTGCTCCTCAAGGACATCAAGCGGCTCAGGCACCCGCGGTCAATTCTAGAGCTTGCTATGCGTGTGGTGATCCCAACCACTTCGCCAACATGTGCCCAAACCGAGTGGTCAAGCAAGAGCCACGACAACAGCAGCCTCAGCAACAGCAGCAACAACCAGCAGCCCGCGGACGTGCGTTCAACATTAACGCCCGCCAGGCCCAAGCCGGCAACAATGTGGTCTATGGTACGTTTCTCATGAATGGTATATATGCTACGTGTTTATTTGATACTGGAGCAGATAACTATTTTGTATCGTTTGAATTCGAAAAGCTCCTCAATCGTAAGCGCGCCCATCTCCCCTCGACGTTCGATGTTGAGGTTGCCACCGGGAGAACCGTCGCGGTCAATTTTGTTCTTCGTGATTGCACTCTCGAGCTCAACAATCACATCTTTCCTATCGACCTTATTCCGATGCAGCTCGGTAGTTTTGACGTCATAGTAGGCATGGACTTTCTTCGTGAAAACCATGCTGAAGTTGTTTGGTTTGATAAGATGATTCGATTCTCGCTCGCTAATGGTGATCAATTATGTGTTTATGGTGAAGTCGTGTCGAAGAAACTCCAACTCATGTCGTGTGTCCAGGCTAGCAAGTATCTCGTCAAGGAATACCAAGCTTTCTTAGCACACATTGTAGTAGCGGAGAAGGAAAAGAAAAGAAACCCGGAAGTGAAAGATGTTCCTGTTGTTTGCGAATTTCCTCGTGTTTTCCCTGATGATCTTCTAGGTTTACCACCCGCTCGTGATATCGATTTTCAAATCGACCTCATTCCTGGAGCCAACCCTGTTGCTAAAGTGCCGTATCGTCTCGCTCCTTCCGAAATGCACGAACTCTCGAGTCAGCTCCAGGAACTTCTTGATAAAGGCTTTATTCGCCCTAGCACCTCTCCATGGGGCGCGCCTGTCCTTTTCGTAAAAAATAAGGATGGTTCATTCAGGATGTGCATCGACTATAGGGAGTGGAATAAGTTGACAATCAAGAACCGCTATCCCTTGCCTCGAATCGATGATTTGTTTGATCAGCTACAAGGTGCAACGTGTTTTTCTAAGATCGATCTACGTTTACGCTACCACCAATTACGCATTCAAGAAGAGGATATACCCAAAACTGCCTTTCGAACCCGCTATGGTCACTATGAGTTCGTTGTCATGCCTTTTGGTTTGACCAACGCTCCTGCAGTCTTCATGGATTTAATGAATCGAGTGTGCAAACCCTTTCTTGATCGCTTCATAATCGTATTCATCGACGATATCCTGATCTATTCCAAATCAAAAGCCGAACACTCGCAGCATCTACGTTTGGTTCTTGTGTTACTCCAGGGAAACCGTCTCTATGCCAAGTTCTCCAAGTGTGAATTTTGGCTAGAGGAGGTTCAATTCTTGGGTCACATTGTCAATAGTCGAGGTATCCACGTTGACCCTGCGAAGATCGAAGCTGTTAAGAGTTGGGTTACACCCAAGAATCCATCTGAAGTCCATTCTTTCCTCGAGCTGGCAGGCTATTATCGCCGTTTTATCGAAGGTTTCTCCAAGATCGCCGTACCGTTAACCTCTCTTACGAACAAGGATAAACCTTTTGTTTGGGGAACCAAACAGGAGGAAGCCTTTCAAACCCTCAAAACCATGCTTTGCAATGCTCTCGTGCTCTCACTGCCCGACGAAAATGACAACTTCATAGTTTACTGCGATGCCTCAAACCTTGGTCTTGGTTGTGTTCTCATGCAACGAGACAAGGTTATCGCGTACGCTTCTCGACAGCTCGAGATCCACGAGAAGAACTACACCACACACGACCTCGAGCTTGGCGCAGTTGTTTTTGCGTTAAAGATTTGGCGACACTACCTTTATGGTACCAAGTGCACGATCTTCATAGGAGCCTACAACATATCTTTGACCAGAAGAACTGAATATGCGTCAACGCCGGTGGGTAGAACTACTCAACGATTACGACTATTAGATTCATTACCATCCAGGCAAAGCAAACATCGTTGCCGATGCTCTCAGTCGACGAAGCTACTTGCTTAGCGTTCGTAATTCCCAAGCTCAGTTTAATCTCGAAGCTCTTATCCATGACGCGCAGCATGCTTGTTTTACCGAGCGAACTTTGAAGAAGGAAAGGATTCTAAACGATGGTGCCTAACTCGAGAATAAATCTAATGGTATCTTTCACTACTTGGGTCGAATTTGGATTCCCAAGCGTACGAACTTGCGACAACTTCTAATGGACGAAGCCCACAAATCTCGATATTCTATTCATCCCGGTGCCGACAAGATGTACCAGGACATGCGTGACAAGTACTGGTGGTCGGGCATAAAAAGGATATCGCTATCTATGTTTCGAAATACCTGACCTGTTCCAAGGTCAAGGCTGAGCATCAAAGGCCCTCTGGCTTACTGGTTCAACCCAAGATCCCGATGTGGAAATGGGAGAGTATAGCCATGGACTTGATAACGAAACTTCCGCGTACTCAATCTGGTCATGATAGCATTTGGGTTGTGGTTGACCGTTTGACTAAGTCAACTCACTTCCTGCCGATACGAGAAGACTTCAAGGTAGAAAGATTAGCCCGAATCTACACCAACGAGATCATTAGTCGACATGGGACGCCCCGTGACATCATCTCTGACCATGACGGTCGGTTTACCTCGCGTTTCTGGGAATCGTTTCAATCTGCTCTCGGTACTACTCTAAATCTAAGTACCGCTTTCCATCCCTAAACCGACGGTCAGACTGAAAGAACGATTCGCACCCTTGAAGAGATGCTCCGTTCATGTGTCATAGATTTCAGTGGTAATTGGGACGCGTACTTGCCTTTGGTCGAATTCTCGTACAATAACAGTTATCATTCTAGCATACAAATGGCACTATTTGAGGCTCTATACAGAAGGAAATGTCAATCACCTATTGTGTGGCACGAGATCGGAGACGCGCAAATTACCGGTCCCGAGCTGTTGCAAGAAACGACAGACAAAATCCTCCAAATTCGAGACAACCTGTTGAAAGCTGGGAGCCGACAGAAAAGTTAGGCTGATAGACGCCCCAAGCCCCTTGAATTTAACGTTGGCGATCACGTACTCCTAAAGGTTGCACCTTGGAAGGGGGTGATCAGATTCGGCAAGAAAGGAAAGCTCGCGCCTCGATATGTTGGTGTCACACCCCCAAAATCCACACGCGGATTTCACCGCAGGAGGCGTGACATGACCAGGATCCAACCACCAATCATATTGAACAATGTAATTTAAGTAAATAAAAGACCAACCACACAATATATTTGGTGTTCAAACAAGTTAATCAAATTCAAGTTACCAGCGGAAGCAATAAAGTTTAAAACCAAAAACCAAGTATAAGTTTAAATGTTCAAATGTCTAACATGGAACTCAACAGTGCATGTCCCACAATGACTCCTGCTCCCCTGCAAGCTCCAGCTAACATCTAACGACCTGCAAGGCATGTAACAATGAGTCAACAACAAAGTTGAGCGAGTTCAAAGTTGGTTGTCCAGTTTAAAGTTGTTTCAAAAACCATAAGTTCATTCGAAAACCAGTAGTTAATCAGTTCCTTGTTTCCCAAACCATAAGCGGTGTGGGCTACCCCATGTTATCCACTAGACCCGTTACCATATCGAACACTGACTGAAGTAAGTTGGTGCCCTAACGTCAATGTCTATCATCATTGAATAGTGCCCAGATCCATTAGTTCACACCCGTCCTCTGCGGCACAGTGTGAGGCTTGTCAAACCTAAATAGCGCTATCTAACTAATGACCCGCTCGCCATTGGCCCGGCGATTAAGTCGATATAAAAATGAGGGACTTCATGATAGAGATTTTGGTCTAGTATCAATGTTATCACCCTTCAATAAAGAGGATGTGGTACGTGTCCCCAAACCAGGAGATCACGTAGGTTCTGATTAAACCCTTAGTACATGTTATCACCCTTCAATAAAGAGGATGTAGTACGTGTTCCAAACCAGGAGATCACGCAGTTTCTGATTAAATTCTTTACCCATTCCCAACCACCGGGAATCCCATGCCTTGTAGAAAGTGTGAACTCACCTTTGGTTGCTCGGTTGAACTCTTAAAATAGCTAACGGTCAGGGTTGGTCAATCATGTCCTAATATGATTACCATTTAGTTTGTTAATGGTTTTAAATAAAACACAAAGTTCCTACACGCATCTATCACATAACACGCACTCACGTTAACAGTTCACGCCCATATAAACATCCCATCTATAACCATTCAAAAGCAAACATACGATATTGCACATAACACTTTCATTGACATATAACACATTAGATCATTCTCAGATAACGTACCTGGCATTTAGACACGCAAATTACTACTTATGTCGTTTCAGCTTTAACATTCAAAACTGGGCTGTTTTCGGGAATTTTAATAAAATAGTTAAATTATTCCAAAAATTCCTAAATTTTTACAAAATGTTTTAAACGATCCAAATATTATTGTGTAAAAATATCGGGATCCAATTCATTATCAATATTTTATAAAAATCATTTACCGGGCAGCAATCAGATTCGTCACTTTCTGACTGCAGTCCACGGAATAATTCATTTAAAATTCATCGCAAGTCCGATTGATGAAATTATAGTTGGAGAATTACAATGACATCAGTGGTCATCTATAGTACAAATTTCATGAGCTAACTCTACACAGATTTCAAGTTATGACGAAAAACATAACACAAATTTTCTGCAGTAAAAACGCAGCTTTTGCTGTTGTACAAAACGGACCTTTAAAAATAGTAAACGACCTCGAAAAAATATGATTCCTGTGTCATTTGATTCTTTTTTCGAAAACATATAATTTAGACTTCAAAAAATCAATTTTCCAATTTATAACGGTCCGTTTACATCCAACTGAAGTTGGCTGCAGAATCATAGACAGATTCTGTTCCAGCTCTAATCGTTACCCGAACCCCCGCAACCGATCAACTAATGCACCCAATGACCAGTAACATTTAATCACAGCAGATTGACATTCCTATACGTCACCTACATCATTAAAACAACAAAATTTCACCCAAAACCAATCAAGATCCTTCCCACGCCCAACACTAGCAACTAACCGAGCCCGTAACTAAATGTAAACTTTTTATACATACGGTTTTCAGCACTTAGCATACAAATATTCTTATAACTACCAAGATCAATCAATCAATGAAAACGCAGCCATGTAATCAACAGAACTAACAGTCAAAACAACACAAGATACTAACCGTATATTAGAGGGAAGGAGATGCGAGAGAGAGTGAGTACCGAGAGGAAAGAGATCACGAAGGGAACGGGGTGCACCTCCTGCTGCCGTAAACTTGAGGGAAAACTAGGGTTTTCTTTTGTGAGGTTGAAAGCACGTAACTATAATAAAATAGATAATGTATGGGCGGTTTGAGAATTTGTTGGGGTTGGGGTCGTATGCAATTAAAGTGGGTGTAGGCTTTGGGTTTCATACAAAATATAAACGTAGATCACAATTTAAGGGGGGTTTGGACTTGATAGTGTGGCTGCACACATCAAAAGGGAAAAATGTATTGGATGGAAACGATTTCCTTTTTTTTTTTTATTCATATTACTTACACATACACATTTGATTCATATTACATACACATACACATGTATATATTATTATTATATATATATATATTAAAAAACACAAAACATCTAATATTAGGAGATAAAACATCATCAATTAATATATATATATATATATATATATATATATTAATCAAATTATGGTTCAACGGTTCGGGTCGGTTCAGCACGCTTAGGATTTGGATTCAAATATCCGTTTATATAATTAGGTAAGTGTAATTAATTCGTCGAATAAGATAAGTATACATTTATTTTGTAAAAGCGAAACGAACGGTTTTTACCTCGAAATTACGGGTTGTGACATCATCCCCATGTTGAAACAAATTTTATCACGAAATTTAGCACGTAGTTACTGAGGAAGCTAGTTAAGTTGTGTGGTTTTCTTGGTTTTCCTGGGGTGTCACATCATCCCCCCGTTGGTTTGGAATTTCGTCCCGAAATTCCGCAGTAGCTTCAGCCTCAGTAGTGGTTGCACTTTTTTCTCGAACAACTGGGGATACTTGTGTTTCATTTGGTCTTCTCGTTCCCAGGTAAACTCTGGGCCACGACGGGAGTTCCAACGAACTCGAACAATGGGTATCCTGGTACGCTTAAGAGTCTTGATTTCCCGGTCCATAATTTCCACCGGTTCCTCGATGAAGCGCAACTGGTCGTTGATAGTGAGTTCATTAAAGGGAACTATGAGGGTCTCATCTGACAGACACTTCTTCAGATTCGACACATGGAATACGTTGTGAACACCACTGAGTTCTTTGGGCAGATTCAGTCTGTACGCCACCCTGCCAATTTTCTCAGTGATATCGAAAGGTCCGACATAATGTGGATTAAGCTAACCCCGCTTGCCAAAACGAACCACACCTTTCCAATGTGAGACTTTAAGTAGCACTCGATCCCCAACCTGGAACTCGAGCGGTTTCCTACGCTTATCAGCGTAACTTTTCTGAAGGTCACGAGCTGCCACCATTCGTTGTCGTATCTGGGCAATCTTTTCTGTTGTGTTGACGATGAGTTCTGGGCCAGTGATTTGGTGTCGCCAACTTCTGCTCAGCATAGAGGTGATCGGCATCCTGTCCGTACAAAGTCTCGAACGGAGCAGCCTGGATGCTGGTGTGGTAACTGTTGTTATACAAAAACTCCACCAAAGGTAGGTGTCTTTCCCAGCCATTACCAAAGTCAATGACACATGCTCGAAGCATGTCTTCAAGAGTCTGGATGGTGCGTTCTGTCTGCCCATCCGTTTGCGGATGATATGCTGTGCTCGTGTCTAGACGTAAGCCAAAGAATTGGTGCATCGCCTGCCACAAATCAGAAGCAAAACGTGGGTCGCGACCAGAGATAATGGAGGTTGGCACCCCGTGCCTCGCGACTATTTCCTTAGGTAGATGTCTGCTAGGGTAGAGAACTTATCCGTTTCCTTGATAGCTAGGAAGTGTGCAGACTTGGTCAGTCGATCCACTATTACCCAAATGGTATCGTTTCCTCATTGAGATCTAGGTAAGCCAGTAACAAGGTCCATGGTAATTTGCTCCCATTTCCATGTCGGGATTTCTGGTTGCTGAAGTAGGCCTGATGGCTTTTGGTATTCGACCTTGACCCTAGCACAGGTCAAACATTTACTACCATAGGTCGCTATGTTAGCTTTCATGTTGGGCCACCAGTGGAGAGTTCTGAGGTCTTGGTACATCTTGTCAGAACCAGGATACACCGAGTAGCGAGATTTTGTGTGCTTCGTCCATCACAAGTCCTCGTAGATTTTCAAAGAATGGAACCCAGTCGCGTTCCATGAAGTAGTGAGTACCGTCTTCCTTAGGTTCAAGTCGCTTTTCCATTCCCCGCATGGACTCAACCAAAAGGTTCCCTTCTTCCAATGCTTCAATCTGGGTGTTGCGGATTCTGGGTGGGAAGACTAAAGTGAATGGTTAGCTGTAACGCACGTACACGCTTAGGTTTGGTTTCCTCACGACAGAGGGTGCTAGCAACCACAGTGGCTCTGCCTGGATGGTACTTGATTACGCATTCGCAGTCGTTAAGGAGTCCGACCCATCGACATGGTCGCATGTTCAACTCCTTCTGATCGAAGATATGCTGGAGACTCTTGTGATCGGTGTAAATGGTGCACTTGGTACCGTCCAAGTAATGTCTCCATATCTTGAGTGCAAACACTACTGCTCCCAACTCCCAGTCAGAGGTACTGTAGCCCTTTTCGTGAACCTTGAGTTGGCGTGATGCATATGCGATGACCTTCTCAACTAAGTCCCTGGATGGACGCGTCACAATAAACAACGAAATCATCTGTACCTTCTTGTAACGAAAGAATGGGTGTACTACAGGGTTTCACCTTCAACTGTTGGAATGCGGATTCCTGAGCAAGCTTTAGAGTTACGAGGGTTTGTGCATACGATCGAGAAAACGGGTTTCGCAACGCCAAAAGTCATTCGCTGGAAACTAACATAAGATTGTTTGTGTCGTAGGAGCTCCGTGGTAAGGTGTGGGTGTCGCTCGGATCCCTACTAGCTCTTCAAGTAGATTAGGATGTCGTCGGAGAAAACAAGTGACATATTCGTTAGGTTAGACTAAATTCGAATGTCGTGCCAGAGGAGTTATATCGGTCATATCCAGATCAAAGGATAGTACTTGTGGTATCATCATATTTATAGCCCAATGCTCAGCGAGTAACGTTCGTGGAGTGTAACCTGTCCAAGCGAGTGTTCGCGGTCGTAGGGTTCAGAAGTATATCACGTATGGATGTGGAAACATGAGAAAGGGTAGTCGCAATCGATGAGTAAGCGTTTAAGAACCCATAACAGGGTTTACCTGATGTCGATGGTACAACTGGTCATGCGCATGTTGTATATGGTTAAGATAAAGTATGTCGTTGATCAAAAGAGATGTCACGAAGTTAAATCAATCGGAACAAGGATTTGCCATAGCAGCATGATTGTCGTACAAGTTTGTAGTGTTAAGATTCACTGAGACTTCCATCAAAAGTCGTTGGACTCGCCCACATGCGAAGGAGGAATAGTTCACCTGGATCCATTAACTTAGGTGTGTTTGTGATTCATCGAGTCGGTAAGCAACCAAATTCGGGATAGTTCCTTAGGCCGTGCGAATAAATCCAAAATACGTCTGTGTAGTCGTGAGGTTCCAAAGAAAGGACGTGAAAACGTGTTCAAGAGAGTCTAATTGTATCAACAACACATCATCACACTCAAGGTTTCAAAGAGTGATTACCAATGATCGAAAGTCGAGTCTTCCAAATTCTTTAATATAGAGGGTGTTCTTCTTAGCGTCTCTGCAGGGGAGGAGCGAGAACATAATATCACTGTGGTAAGAGAGTGATGGTTTGGTCTAAGCAAATGGTAGAATTTAGGCATAGCATTATTCAACAATCATGTGTCAGCGCAAAGATTCCGCATATTAATGAAAACTATCATGGAATTAAAATACGGATCCTGTAGAGTAAAGGGGTAAGGTAAAGGTATAGATCATCGTGTTAGTCTGTAGGTTGAGTGATCCGTATCTCCGTTCATGAGTGTCCCGAAGGCTATCCCATCATCAAAAAGCATCCATTTGCCAAGTTAGGTATACGAAGGTGTAGATCGAAGTGGGATAAGAATTATCCACCCAACAGGATGATGGGAAAAGAAATCTTGTGTTCGGTGGAAATCGTGGTATGGTTGTTAGCGTTTCATTATATCAGTTGCCGATCGAAGAAACAGTAAATTAGTGAGGTTCATACGAAGAATCGTGTGAAAACAAGGGTCCAACAATAACCGAAGAATTCAACCAAGTAATCTGTTGTCTAGAAGCAATTCTCGTAGTGATGTATGGAGGCACGGCACAATGTTGGTGCATATGTCTGTCGACTTCGTCTTGTATCGAGTCTTGTAAATAGAATGATAGATCAGGGCACAAAATAGCAGAAAATTGAGAAAACATGTAGGATGGGCCATTTCGCACGAAATGGAATGTGTCCATTTCACACGAAATGGCACTGGCCATTTCGTGTGAAGCTATCTCGTACGAAATGGCTGGCCTATATATATGTGCCTTGTTCATTTCATTTGTAACTTTTCTGATTCCAGTGCCGAGGTGCTGCCGAAGTGTCTCCAGGCTGTAAAACGTTGTTATATCAATAAACAAGACAATTAGAGTGTATAACAAGCTGATTCAAAGTCGATACGTTTGTTTCCGCCTATCGTATTGATTAGAACTCTTCTGAACGACTCGTTTTGGTCGTGCAAACGATCCTACAAGTGGTATCAGAGCTCAGGAGGAAGAGTTCTTACCAAATCAGCTCGATTTCACTAAAATTTCTGACTTCTACTCATTCTTCTTCACATTTTTCAAAATTAAACAAGATTTTACGGTTAAAATGGATTGAATTTCACATATAACAAGCGAAACACTGTTTTAAACAATCCTTGAAAGAATTAGACCTAAAATCGAACTAAAAGTTGATCAATTTGTCAAAAATCAGGCCGATTGGGTGACATCAGCATCTCATTTCGCACGAGTTGAACATTGAAACCACCATTTCGCACGAAGTGAACCAATTTCGCACCAAAGTGTCCAATTCGTTTGACATTTTGCCATTTCGCACGGATTGATCTTCCAATTCGCTTGAAGTTGCTCCAGTTCATCTGAAAAGAGTCATTTCGTACCAAAGTCAGTTCGTTTGAGATCCCATTTCGTTTGAACCTCCAATTCGCTTGAACTTTGTGATTTTATGAAACTTTTTACCAAAACATGGAAGAAGAATTTTACAATGCGTTTGCTACAGCTCCAGTTGCTCTAATCACAGTTGCCGAAACTCTTGAAATTGAAAATGAAACGGGAACGTCTCAAAAGCCTCCAAAACTTATGCACATCGAGGATTTTAAAGGATGGAAAATCCGTTTTGAAACTTGGGTGCAAGATTATAAGTTTGATGCATGGGTTTCGTTAGACAAAGATTACGAAAAACCAAAAGATGACCGTGGAAATGAAAAACCTTTAAGTGACTATTCAGCGAATGAGAAGTTAAAATACACCAGTGAGAAAATGATGATTAGCATTCTCCAACAAGCGGTAAAAGAAGATATCTTTGTTTTGCTTCAACATGAGGACACTGCTAGATTAATTTGGTTGGCATTGATTCAAAAGTTTAAGGGAAGTGCTGATATGATAAAAAATAAACGTGCATTACTAAAGAAATCTTTTGATATGTTTACAGCTAGTAAAGGTGAAACAACTAAGAAGACCATCGATAGATATTGTCATCTTGTCCAGGAAATGAAAAGATTGGAGATCAAAAAAGAAGATGATGAATGGGTTGACAAGCTATCTGATGCATTACCACAAGACAAATGGGGAACATATCTGTTGATTTTAAAACATATGAGAAAATCTGAAAGCATGAATTTGTGTAAGTTCATTCAGAAGATTGAAGAACATGAATTAGATGTTCAGAAAACTACTATCATGAATAATCCAAGTGCTCAACAAGATGATAGTTTATACTATAGAGGAAGCAGAGTTGAGACTACTCCGAGTCCGAAGATTCAGACTGCGTTCAGTGCTGATAGTACTTCATGAACAAATGTTAGCACTACAACTCAGAGTGGTGGATATTCTTCGTCTTATTCAAGCTTTGATCCAAATTTCTCAACACCAAGTTCTCAACGACAGAGTTCAACAAATTTGCAATGCAATGTTACATTGAATATTCAAAATGGTCAAAATCTCTCTCCAGATATAGCTAAGCAACACATGGCATCACTTGTTACTATGTTAGAGTCTTATGAAAGCTTAGTTTCTGGAAGAATTGGAAATCCGATGCTTACTAAGGAGGATTATGACCAGATTGATTCTGAGAAACTTGAGTTGATGGACATTAAGTGGTGTTTAGCAAGTGCTATAAGAAGAGCAGAAAAATTCAAATAAATCACTGGTAGAGATGATCTTCGTGATGTTGCTACATCTCCGTTAGGGTTTGACAAATCAAAGGTTACTTGCTTTCGTTGCAGAGAAAATGGGCATTTTAAACCAGAGTTCACGAACAGAGAAGCAACCGGAAGACAAGATCCGTTTGGAAACAATGATTACCAACGAAAAGCAATTTATCATCAAGTTTGTGACAACTCAAAATTTAGAACCTTTCGTTGTATGCTTGAACGTTAAGTGACTAACTGATTTGATGATTTAATGAATGATAAATGTGAAACTTATATGATTACGTGTGTGCTTGTATGTATGCGATATATGTATATATGAACCGAGACACAAGAACCCGACTCGAGACCATGTGGTCTCGAGTGAACAGTGCGACATGTGGGCCGACGGGGCCATGCACCTCACCCGAAGCCCACTAGGGTGCACCAATGTAGACTAGTATATAACATTAGTGGATAGCCAACCTTACCATCTTTTGGGACAACCTACATTCACCCTCACACACACTCCTACCTTCTCTCTCTCTCTAAAACCCTAGAAACACAAACCTTCACTCTCTCTCTCTCGGATCAAACCGGCCGACCACAAGAGGAATCTCGGACTAGCTTGTGCTCACCAAGAAAAGCTTCATCTTTCACCACTACTTCTCTAACCGGTTAGTGATTCATATTAAATGTGTGTTTCGGTTTGTTGATAATGTATGATGAAGATTATGTGATAATATGGTTACTTGTTAAGCTTATGCATGTTGAATACACCCTTCTTGAGTAATCGGTTCATAAGTGCTTCATGAAGTGTGTTTATATTCGATTAAAGATGATATGTTAATATATTGATTATGTTGGGATGAACAATGTATGCTTGGCTATGAGTGAATGTTATCGGTTCCATATAGGCTTAAATCCGAGTGGCTTGGTTATGTTTAGAAGGTTTATTACTCGTGAAATCGGATGTTGTACATGTGGGTTAGATGGGTACGTTCAAGGGTTTTGATGGTTGTCCATGTTATGACTATGATTAATGCTAAAAGCCCAAAAAGATGATGAACTACATGAACATAGGAAGAACAACTTGAATGTGATATGAACATGTTTTGGATATTTGAAATTGCCATGTTTGATCTATTTTGGTTAAGTGTTAGACAATTAGACATGTTAGTGTATTGTTATTGGATAGTACATGAAATCACAACAGTGAAATCTTATTGGCCAAGTACATTATTGAATTCAGCAAATGTTCCCAGCCGAAACCTTCGGTTGCGACTCGAAACCACCATATGCCAACTCGAGACCCCCGATTGCGACACAGGTTGCGAGTCGCAAACGCCTGGTTGCGACTCGAGACCAAAACAGCACAACTCGAAATCTCAGTTACGAGTCCGGTTGCGACTCGAGACCAAAACAGCATGAACCGAGACCATGTTTGCGAGTCCAGTTGCGACTCGAGATCACTTTAGTTGCGACTCGAAACCTTGTGGGCTACAACTCAAGGCCGCACAGTCTCGAGTAGAGACCGTACAGTCTCGACTCGAGACCACACACTTGTGTACGCTGTATGGACTTGCTTTAGTATGGGCTTAGTGTTTGGGCCGGACCTTGGACTTTGTTTAATTATGGGCATGTTACTGTTCGTTCAACTCGTATGCATTACTTGCAAACTGCCATGCTTATATGTGAAAGCCACGAATGATGCTTGAATACAACGTGCTAGCATACGTGTAGAAACATACGTGTACTACTTGAATACGAACCTGATTGTATGATACAACTATGATAGGACGTGAATAACCACAATATTACTTGGTTGACTTTTCTGTGTATCTACCGAGCAAACCAAGGTGAGTTCACACCCTCTACAAAGCATGGGATTCCCTGGGTTGGGAATGGGGTTAAGGAATGTGGATTCCTCGTCCTCCTTGGGTAGGACAGTAATGATTCAGGAATGTAATTCCTCGTCCTCACGGACAGATAACTCGTACTAGACCAAAACTCTATCACGAAGTCCCTCATTTTTATATCGACTTAATCGCCGGGCCATTGGCGAGCGGGTCATTAGTTAGATAGCGCTATTTAGGTCTGACAAACCTCACACCGTGCCGCAGAGGACGGGCGTGAACTAATGGATCTGGGGCACGTCAATGATGATAGACATTGACAGTTTCAGGGCACTTAAACATGACTACAGTCAGCAGTCGATATGGTAACGAGTCTAGTGTATACATGGGGTAGCCCCCACGGCCGAAATGCCAGATAACTAACACGGGGTAGCCCCACGGCTGGATTGCCAGAGTAACCGGTAATAAACAAGTCACGTTTTAACTATGGGGTAACCCCCACGGCAGGATGCCAGCTAAAGGAAACTGTTTTCGAAACAACTTAAAACGAACACCCAACCGTGAACTCACTCAACTTGTTGTTGACTCGTTACTACATGCTTTGCAGGTCCTTAGATTCTCAGCTGGAGCTTGCATGGAGGAGGATCGTTGTGGGACAGGGATGACTTAGTGCCATGTTAAACTTTGGAACAATTAAACTTATGCTTTGTTTTAAGACTTATGCTTCCGCTTGCAACTTAACTATGTTTTGTTTGGACACCAATTGTATTGGTTAAACTTTTATATCTTTTAACTCGCATGTTCAATATGATTGGTGGCTGGATCCTGGTCAGTCACGCCTCCAAGCGGTAGTACTCCGCAGGTGGATTTTGGGGGTGTGACAAAGTTGCTCAACAATTGTCATTATCCCGTGCTATTGAAGATGGAAAGAAGAAAGCTTATATTGTAAATCAAGATGACGAAAGAGTGGCAGAGGGTTTTAGTTGGGACAAATACATTCCGGCTGATTCAGCATTTGTTGCTCGAATCTTGGAAGAAGAGTTAGTCAAATCTAAGCCAAAAAGAGTGAAGATTTTCAAATCATCAGAAAGTGATGAAGATACTGATGATGAGGAAGAGTATATTAATAATGCTAGAAAAAGTTTAAACACATTCAGTTTTAATTTGTTTTTTGCAGATAAGATCGAGATGTTGAATGAGAAGAAGGCTGCTAGATTGAAGAGAGAACTGGAAGCAAGAAGGATTGCTGAAGAAAAGGCAAAATTGGAAGCTGAGAAAACAAAAGTTGAAGAAAAATCAACAGAGAAAGTCGAAGATGAAGAGTGTGAGATAAAAGTAGAATTTGATGAAGAATAGATGACTGAAAAGGTGATTGAAAAAATAGTTGAAAAGATAGCCGAAGTCGAAAAAATAGTCGAAGTTGAAAAAATTGTTGAAGTTGAAAAGATTGTTGAAGTTGAAAAGATTGTCGAGGTCACTAAACTTTGTCTAAAATGTTTGGAACCATGCAAACATTGTGAAGAGAAAAACAAGAAGTATCGTGAACTAGACGAGTTGAAAGAAAAACTGTTGTTTGATGTTAATTATGTAAAAGAATCATATGATGTGCTGAACAGAACGGTTGATAGTTTGAACAAGACAAATCTAGAAATGGGAGCTGCTGAAACGATGATGAGTTCAACATTAATGACTAAGCAGAAGATTATCAATGAGTATATTGAAGATTGTGCAAAGCTGAAGCAGGATTTGGAGACTGAAAAGATTGAGAATGAAAGAATCAGACGATTCCTGCAAAGTTATTCAAGTTCTGATTATTTGATTGATAGAATTTATCCAACTGTTGCAGGTTTTGAAGCATTTCAAGATAAAAAGACGGAAGATAAGGATACTGGTAAGAAACAAAGTGTTAAGTATAACAAGTGTCCGTGTCACACCCCGATATTTCCACGTATTACCGGTGGGCCCGGTGGGGAGTATCGTGACATAGTTGATATCATCATAGTCAAACAACACAATTTTAAATGCATAGCGGAAGCAAAAGATATATTTATTTCAACCGAATAAATCATCAGAATTAAAATGCATCCAAGCTTGCGGGACTCTTATTGATGCTAAGGAGGGGCCAGCCTATTTCGAGTAGTACCTGCACTTAACCTTTTTGGGAAAATACGTCAGTTTACACTGGTAAATACAATTAACTGACTCATTTTGAAAAGGTTTAGAAAAATTGATTTGAATGCACATGGCACAAAACATTTTATAACTTGGGATAATTATTTGTATATAAACTTGTAAAAGAATTACTTGTTCGTTATACGTTCAGTAGCTCGGATTGACACCGGGTTAAAGATTAATAGACACACCACATGATATAGTCCCGCGGTGAGTTATTCCCGAAACCGGCGGTTATACCTTATTATTTATATATGCACTGTCGAGTGTACGCCTACACCCCGTGCTTAGGTCGTGGCCATTTCGTAAAATGATACCAAGGATATCCGGGACATGGTCATTAACCCCCCAAAGGCTTTAAGCAAACAAAACAATTTAAACAGGACATTTCAATAAATTAATCTTCATACAATTAAAAATTCAATGCCCGACCAAGCGGTATTTTATATACCGTACCCCAGGCCCGTATAGGGAAAATAAGTTTAAAGTATTTACCTGAGCTAAATATAAATTCAATCCCAGCCGTATATCAATTCAGCAAGTACAGATAGCTTTTACTGGGCTCCTAAATCTGGAACGAAGGTTTTTAATAACCTATTAGAATCCTAACAGGTCTTAATTAAGCCTAAACTTAGACCGGTTAGTTTTCAAAAGGAAGATACGGTTCAAATGCATGATAAGGCGAAGACCGGTTTAGAATGTGGTTTTGACCCAGAAAGCTTGTATTCTTGTTTAATATGGGTAACTTAAACACATTCTGGATTTTGAGATGAAAACGATATGGTTTGACCCGTTTCGGTTAAATTATGCAAACTAGTTACATAAGCCGATCCGAACGCGAAAAGTGCGTAACGGGTAATCCTATGAGTCATATACAAGTTTCCTAATTTAATATGCCTTAAATATGTTGTGACATCAGTAAGATATCTTCTATTATGCCCCAAATGAATTTAAACTCAAATTATGCCCCGTAAGGGCATTTTGGTCATTTAAAAGGTTATAAAAGAGTTTAAATATAAATCTGAGTTTCGGGTCTGATGTAATCAATAAAAATACTTAAATTTATAAGTTATATCAGTAAGGTATAACCTATATGTGAAATTTATCATTTCTAACCATATTATGCACCGAATGGGCATTTTGGTAATTTCACCTTAGGTTTAAAGGTCAAATTTGGAAATCTGCGTTTAAAACTTTTGTTTACTGCTAAAGTATAAAATTTTACTTCAAAACATCAGTAGGTACCAAGTCTTATATATCTAAAATGGTTTTAATACACACTATGCGCTTAATACGCGAAAAAGGCGATTTTACGCGATTTTCAGGTTTTATAAGAAAAGCTGATATTTTTATTATTCCAGAAGGCTTAAAATATTCTATTTATCATATTGGATTAGTAGAAAAAGGTTTGATATCAAAAAGATTTGTAAAACTCATTTTAGAGGCCAAAAGGGCAAAACCGACAATTACCGAATCAAGCTTAGAACTCTATGTTATGCTCAGCCTAAAATTAAATAAAAATCTTCAAAAATCCCAAAATATTATTTTATATCAGTAGGTAAAAAGTTTGGTATCAAAAATTAGGTTTAGATAGGCTATATGCTAATTACGCCGTTTAATTAATAAAAAGTTTTCTAATTACGCTATTGAGCATAACTCTTAATCTAGACCTCCAACT
This sequence comes from Helianthus tuberosus, assembly GCA_030545235.1. Classification (NCBI taxonomy): domain Eukaryota; kingdom Viridiplantae; phylum Streptophyta; class Magnoliopsida; order Asterales; family Asteraceae; genus Helianthus; species Helianthus tuberosus. The sequence goes on along the minus strand of JARYGA010055571.1, from coordinate 62,720 downwards.
GATGTGAAAATTTAGGGACATGTTTATAAATCAGTAATAAAGATTATAGTCCTCTCACATTTTCAACATTCTTGTTTTAAGGTCAAAAGGGCATATTGGTCAACATTTAGGCATATAACGGAAACTTGCATATGAATCGAATAACTAATGAACCAAGTTGTATAACCTCAGAGGGTTACACTAATCAATAACCTGGTCCTAATAGGGCTCTAAGGCAATTCTAAAACATGCTCTAATGGGTCAGAACTGAAAGTCAAAGCAAAAGTCTACTTTTGCGACTTTCGGTTCCGAACAGATCTTAAACAGAAAATTGTCGGGTTGAACATGCCTAGACATGTTCTTACATTAATTACCAAGTTATATTAATGACAAAACAGGTTGCATAGCTTCTACATTGCTAATTATGCATTTATTTGAAAATTAGTTTTCTGTTGACTTTTTAAGATTAACTTTGACCCGACAATCGACCTAGTTAGAGTGGGAATCTGAGGGTGCCCTTTTAAGGGTTTATTGCCCACATAATTACCAACTCATAGGTACTTTCAATTCGTGATTTGACTGGACAAATATTAACTAATCACGAAGTCAAACCTTAATTACGACGGTTTGACTTTAGGCTAATTAACTAGGTAAAACTGAATTAGGGAAGGTTAAAGACACTTACTGAAGTCCTATGCACGACTAAGAATGCTTGGGAAGTGCCCTTGAGCTCCAGAAATCCTCAGAACAAGAGTTTGGAAGCTTTCCAAGTGAATGCTCAAAAGTGAGTTCATAAGTTGCAATAATTGGTCCTATATATAGCCAAGGGAAGTCATGGAGATTGATCCAGGTGTTAAGGGAACTTCCAGGGATGATGACAAGTGCCTAGGGACGTGTATCATGCAGCAAGAGGGTGGTAAACTCGCTGAATCGCGTAAACATGCAAGCTGCCACGTTTGAAGATGTTTGCTGTCGCTAGTAGTCCATCGCGTGGCGCCACGGACGGGTGCCCAGGTGGTGGCGCTACGCCAGCACCCCACATATCAGCCAACATGTTTCAAAATGTGACACTTTCACCCCCTGGACTTTCTAATGCGTAGTTTCTTCCATTTTAGGCACTTTTAACCCTTGAAATTTATATTTCTATGATCCATGAGATAAAACCAATCATCAATAGGTCCGGTTTCGTTAAACGATAACCGAAAACACAAGTTTTGCCTCGTTGACGCTTTTAACCCCTCGTACACGAATATTATCATAACTTTCTCATACTTTATCGAAACCTTGTGAAATTTTTATCACTTATTCTCGTGAGCATAATTAATCATTACAGAGCTTCGGGTTTGCTAAAAGGTCACCCAGAGGTATACTTTAAACATGTTGACACGTTTAACCCCTGTAGTTTGCAATCTCTCACTCTCTTCCACAATTAGCTTCGTATGATCCATAATTTATTCGTTTAAGGGTATAAACATCGTGTAGGGTTATTGTAAGGCATATTTATCCGTTGTTGACATTTTGAATCCTTTTATTCACATACTTTCTTTGTTTGTCAACTTTAGTCCCTCTAAAGTAATCTTTTACACGTTTAAAGCTCATGACACGTGTCGATACATCATTGGACGTGATTTTTACGAGGTGTTACATCCTCACCCCCTTAAAAGAAATCTCAACCTCGAGATTTGCTAAAATGCTGGAAGTGCTTTTTGTCGCATAATGGACTTAACTTCTATAGCCTATCTAGAGTCTCTCCAAGCTCCCAAAGTGACCTTTATATTAGGTACATGTATCCTTTTGGAGCTTCTTAACCTGCCGATCTTTAATCGGTATAGGTTGCTCATTATATCATAAATCTGCATATCATTATGTGATAATGCTTCTCGACTGATTGGCGAAACACATCCTTAAATCGTTAGTGTGTAATGCATTGCGAGCTCCGCTAAGCTCCTTAAATAGGTTTTAGTTTATAAGCTATGTGATCTTGATACATTCGATTTCCTTCGAATGATTCTATATATTCAGAGCTTAACTAACCTGATAATTTAACAAATTGGCACACCCTTCCTGGGTAATATCTTTTGTTGAACCTTATTCCTTAACAAGAACTTAGGAGGGTTGCTACTTTCATTAATCCTTGATTTTCTGCCGAATACTGGCAACTTACAGATGATTATGGATTTGTATGGTCTTATTTGTTGTTTCCAAGGCAACTTTCAGATCCTGGTAATTGGACTTCCCAAAGTCGCGTCCATCAAACGGATGTTTTGATATTTCATCTATACAAGGTCTCCAAAGGAGCAACCTTGATACTTATATAACAACTATTACAAAAAAGCTTATTTTTAAGGTGAGATGGTTATTCCAACCACTGCTTAAAACTAACCTTAAGGAATAGCTAATCCTTGCCGTTAGTCGAACAAATCGACGATCCTGGGCAGCTGATGGCAATTCTTAATTGTTGCCTAATTAGGGTTGCGGTAATTAATGCATAAGCAAAATGAACCGTCTTTCTTAATTAACTATACCGAATTCTTAGAATATTGAGTTAGGCTATATGAACCTCTATTTTAAAACTAACTTAATCAGGGTTTCGATTCTTCCAATGATGGTACTAGCCGTCTTGGAGATTTCATAATAATACAGCCCTAAATGGGATATAAATCTTAACTCTATTTGCCTCTCAGGAGGTAAACAGGGTAATCTTAGGAGAAGATAATCAAGATACAAGGAGGTTATAGAGATTTTCCAAATCTCAGGCTCCAGTTCATCCATCCTTGCTTGTGTCACATGAGTGACACATTTATGTTACGAGTCCACAAATTCTTTAATCGGAGGCATTTACTTGGACAATTCCATTCTGGATATCTTCTTTGAATACCATTGGCTGACTTTAATACCATATGACCATCGGAATATCTTTGTGGTCCCATGCATTAAACCTCCATACTGATCAGGCATGGAAGCAATCTATGGAACATATTAAGATACACCAATCCTCATATGGCGCTTTTTATCATACCGTCTGGTATTTGTAATCGATAGAGATCAAAGAGATATCAACTATATATGCTGACGCACTTCCTCTAGAGAGGATACTTCAAAAATTCTACGACTGAAGGCTTCTGACAGGAACAGAAGAAATGGTTCCTATGATTTTTCCTATAATTTTTTTCCTTACACTTAATATATGGGGTTCTTACGGGAGAATTTCTAAGAGTTTGATAAACTTATGGTCTTATGAGTGACCAGACGTAACTCCTAGCAATAAAATCACAATAAGGGATTTATCTGATGTCATTATTAATGTGAACTGGCTCTAATCATTCATCAGGAGGGTTAAACGCCTCCATTTTTAATCCTTTTAAACTTAGTTGCAACATCTTTGACAAATTTTAGGGCAGTCTCAGCTTTGACTGGTTATTTCCTGATCTATATAAAGTGAGTAGCTGAGGTAGATCCATAATGGATTTATAATGAGCAGGCTTTGAAACTTTAATGTGCCCTCTTATTGCCGTTGCTAACCACCAATAATTATTTGCATTGAGCTTAGATTTTGGGTAAATGGAATAGGGTACTATCTCAACCAATGAATTTAAAATTTGTAACATATTGACGACAGTCTAGAACTTTTATGGTGAGAGTCAGAAAATTCTTATTCCATCTTTTATGACGACAGTCTAGAACATTTCGTGATGCGAATAATAGGTTTTTCTAATAGGGTCCTTAAAACTTGGACCATCCCATATTGTATAAGAGGATCTTTCTTGGGGACTTCATTAATGTCCTCACTAATTAGGGGTATTGCCATCGAGCGATTGTGATGCATACCTCACCGTGTCCTTTCCAGCATAACTGCTGATACACCTAGTGGTTTCTACTTCATCCAACAATTTCCTGCAATCGTTGGCCCCTTTTTACTATTGAAGTCTCTTGACTTCCAAGAGACGAAGTACTTTTAAGTACATCCCAAAAGGAATGGGCTCCTTGCCATATATGATTTTGTTTGGGTTATTCTTCGCATTTGAAGTATGAATAAAGCTCTTCTCATGAGCAGCGACATGTGTTTTAGAGAGAGCAGCATTTGGCTCCTTGAACCTTTTCATGACTTTTCTCATAGCCTTCCTAACAGCTGCGTTAATTACAGTTTTGGAGTTTAACTCCATTAATATTGAGGTTCACATTTGATGCATCGTTAACATTTGTCGCATCTCCAGCATCGCGACTGTTGTTTGTCTCTTCTGAGTTTTCCATACTCGAATCTTTGGTATTAAATACCATATTCAACAAGTGCTTAGGCAATCCATACCCAGTGTCTCCTTGAATTGTCAAAGGCTCACCATAAGGAGTCTTGATAACTACTTGCTTCTTATCACACACAATATGGGCTTGATTTTTAAGACGACCAAATCATTCCTATCACTATATCGAGTCCATCTTATTTTAATGGAAACAAGGACAGCGGAAAAGAATGATTCCTAATGGATATAAAACATCCATCAAATATTGCTGAAGCAGTCTCCGAGGTTCTATCGGCCAATTCTACTTCATACCGAACGCTTAAAGTTTTAACAGGCAGATTTAATAATTTACAGAATTTATTGTCTACGAAAGACTTATCTGAACCTGAATCAAATAATACTCTAGCATGAACGTCACTAACAAGGAAAGTACATGTTGTGGCATTGTCATCCTGAACGGCCTCTTGAGCATTCCTTAGAGAGTCTCCAGCTTTGGTCTTCTTAGCCTCCCCAGGCTTCTTGGTTTTATTTGGGCAATTTGTCTTGATGTGCCCTTTTTCATTGCAACCATAGCAGGTTGCGTCTTCCAACTTCTTGCAATCCAAATTCTTATGCTCCTTGGACTTGCAGATTCCACAGGGTAGAGGCTGAGGTTCAAATCTGCATTTCCCGAGGTGGTATTTCCTACAGGTTTTGCATCTGGTCTTTTCACCTGACTGCTGGTTGTCCTTCAAGTCCTTGCATTCATGGGTCTTGTGATCCATCTCTTTACAGATGACACATCCCCTGGTCTGATCACAGAAACATTTTTCTAAGTGCTTCTTCCCGCAGGTTTTACATTCGGGTTTTGCCTCATTTGGCTTGGACTGGTTATAGCTTGAACCGGCCTTACCCTTTTTGAATCCCTTATTCGAGGTATTATCGCATTTTCGCTTATGATCCTTTAACGTTCGGTCCACGGCCTTGTTTACGGCTGTATCTAACATAGCCTGTAACTCGGCGCCCGTTAAGTTCAGTCTTGCATCATTATTCTGATCAGCTGGATGATTGTGAGCTTCAGATGAGTCGGCCATGGTGAAACTTTGAAGGCTACAAACCAAGTGGTAATAATTGGTTTAATTATATGGTGAATTGTCGAATTTAATGATTAAATAACCATGGTACAAATAAGCCATATAGGCGAATAGATAGTATTAAATTTATTTGATTATGTTTTGCCTAAGTTTTTAAATAAATCATCTTTGGCGTTTTAATAGAATATAATCCTTCATATCTATTAGACAGGGGACATAAGTCACGACTGTCAATGTCGTACCGACATTTTATATATAGCACAAGGGCTTGTCCCAAAGGACTTTTTGATGGCACTGATGCCTTGTCACTAGGGAAAATTTAAAACATAATCGATGATTCCTTTGGATCGGAAAATTTCATAGTTCATTGTCTTGACAAGAAGTTATGAAATAAAACTATCTTTTTCATGTATACATCTTTGCCCAAAGGTATTCATCCTAATGGATGTTTTGATGTGTACATCATGTTCGACGTTTATTAATCATGATTCCTATTGATCATTTAGGCTAAATAAGGGGTTTGGAAAAATCCTAATATAAAGATGACAAGTGTGATTTTATCGCATCACTGCTGTCAGGAGTGTTAACATGTTTTCAGATGTTAACAAGGATCTGAATTTCTTTTAAACAGGTCTTACCATCGTAGCTAGGTCTTTAATGACATTCAACCTAGGTTATACCTTTTAAGACTTTCTTTTAATATGTATACTGGCAGGAAAGGAATGATATTTATTTTATTCAGGATTTTCATTATAATTATCCTAGATTTAATTTGAAATATAACTATGGCACAAAAGGCCAAGTCACAAGGGCAACTTTAAATTATAAACCATGATTTTGTATAATCAAGGTATTTAGGCTTGAACGTTGTTCATACCTTTTCTTGACAGGGAGTTGTAGGCTACGACTGTCTTTTGTCTTATATGACAATGAATACGGCACATAAGCATTATATCCCTAATGGATGTTTAATTCACCAAATAAGAAAGGATTTTGGAGAATCCAGTATAAGGATGATTTACGTGATTGAATCGCATTTGCCAGGAATGTTAACACGTTTACAGGTGTTAACAAGGATTTGAATCTTTTGAATAGGTTCTACCATCTTGGCCTTGTCTGAAATGACATATAGGCTAGGTTGTACCTTTAAGATTCTCACCCCCTTAAAAGAATTCTCCCAGAAAACCTAATGAGCAGCAATTAAAAAAGGCAGTCAACATAAAGTTAAAGTCTGAAACCACTGATGAGTTACCAGACAACATTGACATCACATTCACAGCGTCTGATACTGATCATGAGTCTGAGTTATCAAAGAAAGTGGTCGATCAGGTGTTGGATATGGATGAAGAGTCAAAGTCGGAGTCTAAATCTGAAAGTTCGAGTTCATCAGACAAGATTCCGAGTTCACCGGTCAAACGGGTTTACAATAAAGAATTTCTGATGTCGAAAAATAAATTGAATGACGAAACATTCAAAGTTGCATATACTTTGAATGATTCTGACAAATTATTTTCTGATGAAGAATTTCCAATAAGAAGTGTCAAAACTGAAATGATCAACAAGGTTTTCAAATTAACAGAAATTAATATTTCTGAAATAAAAGATGTAAATCTTAATGAAAAACCTAAAAATTACACTTCAAGGGTTCAACAAAGATTGAACAAGAAAAAAGGTTACAGTTTCATTCCCCCAGAAAATTATAAAAATCAGAAAACTTATAAACCAAAAACTAAATTTGTTTCAGGTACAAGTTCGGAAGAAGAAAAGGAGAAATTGTTCAGAAAACAGTCAAATAAAGAGTTTCTCACATAAAAGAAAAAGAATGTTTTGAAAAAAATTGCACCAAGAGTTGACAGAAGCACTTGTTTCAAATGTCAAGAAGTTGGACACATTGCTTGGAACTGCCCAAAGTCCAACAACACAAAACATGGAGTTTCTTCTAACTCAAAGATGAAAGAAAAATGTGTTGATAAAACAGAACAACCAACAAAAAAATTCAAAGTGTTCAAAAATTCGAATTTCTAAATTGGTGAAAGTTCGAAATGTTTTTACAAAAGAAGAGTCAATTTGAACAAAGAAAAATGGGTTGTTAAAAGTTCAGAAAGTTCTGGTGATGAATCTTACTCGTCAAAGTTAGAGGAGCCACATGTTGTAAAAAATGATGAGAATTTTGTTCCAGAAATGAACGATGAAAACTTTCCACCATTGTCAAAAGATAATTTGAAATCAAAAGTTGGAAGGATTGAGATTTCAGATCAATTCTTCTCTGGTAAGGAAGAATTTGATGCTGAAAAGGTGTTTAATGGAAAAATGTATTTTGGGGAAAATTTTATTGGATAATTTTTTTAAGATATTGCAAAAAAGACAAAGATTATTGTCTGTAACGATATTTTTAGAATTTTGGTTTCTTCGGCAAGAATGGATGGGTATTCAAAGAATTATTTGGGCCAAGTCTGTTGCGAGATTTTTTCAACATGGGGTTCAAGGATTTTGGTATTCGGTTTCTTTACATGGGCTACAAGCTTCCAGGATGCTTGATAAAAAATACCCATTATCAGAAATTTGAAATTCATGATGAATCAATATTCTTTAGGTATTTCTAAACTCTCCATAGGCTAGGCTACGAGTATTCTAGGAATACTTCATTACCAAAGGGGAGAACTAATTGAAGAATTTTGTTCGCATAATTGAAAGTTTTGTGACTATTTGGGCCTATTCATTTTTAAAGACTGGAGATTAAAGAGAAAACGAAAAGAATTGTAGGTTTTGAAGAATTTGCAAAAAAATAGGGGGAGATAAAACTTCAAATATTATTTCTTTGCAAAATGATTGCATGCTAAACGAATAAGTGTTCAAGATCTTGTTCCATTTGACATGATTCATTTATGGTTTGATTTCTATTTTGAGATCCGAGCTGGACAAACAGAAAACCTATTTTGAGGATGTCGGATAAGCAACCTAGTCGGAGGTGTTAATCAGGAATGAAAAGCAGATTGACGATTGTCGGACAAATGATGATCACTATCGAGCTTGTGTTGGAATTTTGTCAAATGTTTTTGTGATGAAGTCGGTTATTCGTTGATCGACTTGTGAATGATTAAACCTTTTAACGATTTGAGAGTCTATAACCTGTTACTGTGTGAAATCAAAGCAAATTGAGTTATTCACCTTTTGTGTTCTTAATTCTACAGGTTTTCATCACGTATACATGATGTTTAAGCACACACGAGACATACACATTTGGATTTCCACACTCACATGTTGTGATTGGTTCATATATTGAAGAGTTGTAGCATCTCACAGATCAACATCCACCACTTCCTCCGCGGACTTAATTTTCCGCTTAAAATTCTTAATGTTTCTAGCCTTCCAAATATATCATATGAATAACCTTCTTGAGTGTCGCCTGATGCACCATGTTTTCTAGAACCTATAATACTACTTGAATAGAATCCAATTTACCTTTAATCTTGCAACAAAGATTTACTTTTGCCCACATAGACCTTGCCAAGCTGCATGAGACCAGTAGGTGTTCTAAGGTTTCTGGGACCCCTTCGCATAATACGCAGACTTCATCCAAAATCACCCCCTTTTGTGCTAATTCAACCATTGATGGAAGACGGTTTGGCACTGCATGCCAAACTAAAAAAAGTATTTTTTTTTTGGCAACCAACTGACCCACTCCATCCTGCATATAACATCTCAAACATGTTGTTTCGATCTTATTCCTAAGGTCTATGCAAAGGTTGGTATGTATTTCTCGATCGTAGATATCGCATCACAATTTGCTTGTTTCTTGTCCTCACTGACTCTGCATAAGTCGGGTGGATATCACATTCATAGTTTTGGCAAATCGTTGCACTGGGAATAAGTTGGAGAGTAAGTTGTGAAAAATGTTAAATATGTTTATGTTGGGTGAGGTTCTTGTAAAAATGACCCTTTTCGTGAGAAGTGTGAGAAGGCATAGGAATTGAAATGTAGACATCATGTTTTGAATTTATGCATGATGTTTTGGGTTGTTTTGTAAAGAAAAACACCAAACATAATAATTTAAAACACAATGCAACGTATTATGGGCGTGAAATTTAAAACACACTGCTTAACACTTAAAACACACTACTTAACGTTCTTGGCATAGTGTTTTATGTTTTATTTTTTAATCCTAAAATTCATTGTATTGTGTCTTAAATTGTTATGTTTGGTGTTTTTCTTGCCAAAACAACCGAAAATATTATGTCTAAGTCCAAAACATGATATCTAGATGTCAATTCTTATGTCTTCTCACACTTCTCATGAAAAATGTCCTTTTTACAGGATCCTAACACTATGTTTATGTATTTATAAGGTTTTAAATTATTTTGTTTTATCATACCTTAGCTCTGATATATATTTCCTTTTGAACTTTAGGTGATCTTTTTTCATAACAAAAGTTTTTGAAGGCATATCTCTTTTATTTTCTTACATAAAATAATATAAGGTGAGGTGTTTTTATACACACGAATTAACAAGTTACTAGTCATAACAAAAGTTTTTGAAGGCATATCTCTTTTATTTTCTTACATAAAATAATGTAATGTGAGGTGTTTTCATACACACGAATTAACACGTTACTGAGTTCGGATGAGTGAAAGGGAAAGGGACCAAATTTACGGTTAGGAGGTTTAGGATTTATATGTTGTGTTGTAAAAGCATAGGATTTGCTATCTTAAATAGACGATGATTTTCTTCATGTGATGAATTTAATTGCTTGAGGTGGGATATGTTTCCGGTTAAAAGAGCCTTCTCTAGTGGTTGGGCAAGTATTGTAAAGGAAGGTCACAATATTTAAATTTAATGGATCCTCTTTTATTTGTCTTTTGAAATGTGATGTGGGTAACGGGGAAAATGTTAGATTTTGGCTTGACAATTGGACGCATTTTGGGGTTTTAAAGGACAGATTTCCAGCGCTCTTTAAGCTGGAGGAAGTAAAAAACTGTGCAGTAGCCGATAGGGTGAAGAAGGATGATCAGGTGATTCGGTATTCTTGGTTTTGGAAGAAGAAGATGTTATCGGCTGCAGAGACGGATCAGCTCCAGGAACTTTTGCTGATCGTACAGCAGGTTAGGCCGAAGTCTGGGGCGGATTTTTGGAGGTGGGATGGTGATTCGAGTGGAGTTTTTTCAACTGCGGCAGTTCGCAAGTGGGTCGCTGCTGCGCGACCAGCTGTGAGCAGTCCGAACCTTGATTGGTGTAAGTGGGTCCCGTTTAAGTGTAATGTGTTTATGTGGCGCCTTATGTTTAAGCGGATTCCCACCAAGTTACCATTATTGAGAAGGAATATTAATGTTGATAATACTTCTTGCATATTTTGCGGGGATGGTGATGACGAGATCGAACACATTTTCACAGGTTGTGCATTTTCTATGAGTGTTTGGAATGGTGTCTTAAAATGGCTTGGATTGCCGAATTTTTTCGCTTTTAGCGTGAGCGACATTTTGGACATTCACAAGATGGACGGTCTTTCGGCTTCGCGCAAGGATATTGTTAAAGGTATGGCTATGATCTGTTGTTGGCAGATTTGGAGAGCCAGGAATGATTGTATTTTCCAGTGGAAGCGTTGCAATGTTGCGGAGATGGTAGCGGATATAAAAGTCTTCGGTTTCCTTTGGTTTTCGAATAGGCATAAAGATTTTGTAAAGAATTGGAAAGGTTGGTCTAATGTGATGTTATTGTAATGTGTTTAGCGGCCTTCGTCTCTCCGCCTTGGAGAGTCGTTGGTTTTCGCGTGTGGTAATGAAATTCACCTTTCAAAAAAAAAACCAACGATAAATTAGAGTTATTGTTACTAAAAACCTGAACAAACAAGAAAAACGTTTCTTGATCTTCTTTAAATCTATTTCGGCAAGGTAAAGGGAAAGGGGGTTGGTACATATTAAGAAACTAGAATTACGACCCGTCGCAATACGGCGGAGATTCTTTAGTTATAACTAAGTCGATTTAGGACGTGCACGTTATGTTGAACCTGTCAAACGGGGAAAAATAGACGATGTAAAAACGTTCACCCACAATGCACGTTGCGTCGTGTTAACTCGCAAAATTTAGAACAAAACGTAAAAACGTTAAACCAAAGACGCACATTGCAATGTGTTAAGTCACAAAATTTAGAACGAAGCATAAAGCGGAAAATAAAAACTATAAAGGACCAAAGTTGAAAGTAAAAAAAAGTTGTGAGAATAAATTGCAAAAGATAAAAAGTTTTATGTTAAAAGTAAAAAACAAATTGTTTTGGGTTAAAAGTAATTTATGAAATACTTTTGGGTGAAAAGTAAATAAATCATTTTTTTTTTTTTGAAAAACCCCCAAAACCAACATTACAACAACCATATGCATAACCATTTTTTTCTTTAAAAAACCCCAAAGCCAAGATTACAACACATAAGTAAAAAAATCAAAGTGGTTAAATCGCAAAAGATGAAAATTTTTGAATTAGAAGTGAAAAATCAAATTAATCAAAGTGGTTAAATTGTATAAGATGGAAACTTTTGAATTAGAAGTGAAAAAACAAATTAATCAAAGGGGTTAAATTAACAAAGATTAAAACTTTAAACTTAAATTGTCAAAAATTAAAACTTTAGGGTTAAAAAGGAAACAAAATTAAAACTTTTAATTAAATTGTTAAATATTAAAACTTTAGAGTTAAAAAGAAAAATTCTATTTTTTTTTTTTTTTGAAAAACACTCTAAGACAAAGTTACAACACATGTATGCATAAAAATGTTGATTCTTTATAATGTTTAATGTTTGGATTTATATACGACACCCATCTTTTATTATGCTTTGAGTTCTTCTAGAATTATAATCTTCATGAATATAATACAACAATATAGAATTTACTAATTTTTTTTTTCTAGAATAATTCTCATCCGTTTAAATATTTTGGAGAAATGATTGTATAATAATTTTTATTTTTATTTTTATCAAATATATACTATATCATATTAGCTTCAAAAAAATATTACATTTTATAATCTATTAGAGAAACTGCGATTTCTAATTTATCACATTTATTATTCTAATTGACTTATATAATCCACTGATGAAATCTTGTGAGGTCTCTGTCGAGTGAATGACCCGTTAGCTTTAATTGCTCTTGATGTATCAACATCTTATTATATGACTGCATGTACGTAATAACAATTACATGTTCTTTGAATGCCATTTTAACATTTTTGAAGGCATAATGCGAAATGAAATTTTGAGCCTTTTTTATTATTATAAACGGTACTACTTTATCCTTGTTTAAAACCAAGCAAAAATGTAACACAACTTTAAGACCGAGTGGTTTGCTTGTATAAGAAATCAAACAAATCTAAAATAATAAATTTGCATTAATATTAATAGTTAGCATATGGATTTTCTTTTAATTGCAGACCCTATTTTTTGGAGGCCCTAAGCATAAGCCTGGATTACTTTACTTATACTGTAGGTCCGGCGCTGTGTTCTTTTACGAATAATATGTGGATATATCGTATATTTCTAGTATAGCTATATGGGGGTAAGATCAAATAAAAAGTTGATTTTGCCTAAGTAGGATGAGAAGGAATCTTAACCATTAATTTTTCAAATCAATGGTTAAGATGAAAGTGTAGGAGAAAGGAGGAGTGCAAAGGTATCTTGGGAAAATCTTATTTATGGACTTTCTCTCACCACATGCAAGGCACATGCATATTCCACCCCCATTTTTTAAACGTTCATAACTTTTTTATACGACATTATTTTTTCATAAAAAAATCACCATAAAATCGAGCGTCTTTTTATCTTTAATTTGAGTACTATATTGCTATAGAAAATATGAAGACTAAAAAAACCCACTAAAATGTGTTGTATTTCTATTTTGTATAACATTTTTTTGTGCTGGATTTTTGTACTGTTTTTTTGTGCTAAATTTTTGTACTATATTTTTGTGCTGGATTTTTTTTCTTAAATTTTTTTTCTCAATTTTTTGTGCTGGATTTTTTTGTACTACATTTTTTTGCTGAATTTTTTCATGCTATATTTTTTTGTACTAGATTTTTTGTGCTAGGTTTTTTTTGTACTAGATTTATTTTGTTGTATTTTTAAAAAACAAAAGGGGTGCCACATGTCATTTTCACTCCTATTTATAAGGACTAAAATGCCCTTCATTCCTACTTATTAGGAGTGCCACATGTCATCATCACAATCCTTCTTAGGCTACTTAGGCAAAATTCCCTTTTTAGTGGATCCTTCCCCTAGCTATATGTATACCTCTATTTAACCAATATAATACTAAACAATTTACTACTAACAAAATATATTTTTAAATTAATATCAGTATATAAACTATATCTTTAATGTTTGTAAAATACATTTATGATACATAATTTGTTGTTTACTAATGGCAGGTTAAAACAGCAAAACTAATCAATAAATAATTACGATGTAAGATTAAATATATTATGTTTAATACTTAATCTAGTAGCCATTATAATCATTTACATAATATAGATCAAAATATATTACAACCTATTAAATAATTAGTTGGTAATTGTTGATGGACCATATTACCCTTATTAACTAATTGAGTTTCCTCTTGGGTGCTTATATAAGGAGACTAATGTAGAGGTTAAAGGGTTACTCAGTTACACAATTAGACATACCCTATTAGTCATAACATCATCATCATCGACCTCCTCTCCTATAGCCGATACCCTTTCGGTTTAATCAGTCACCATCATCAGTTAGCACCCTAAGGAGGAACCAGATCACACTGACAACTATGTCGAACTCCATGGCTTCTTCTATCACTGGATTCTCCACTGCACTGTCTGCGGTGACATGTATGTTTTAATATTTTCCCTCATGTATAAACAGAACTGAACCAACATGTGGTATCAGAGCATATGTTGATTAGTTAGTGCTATTTTGTATCCGTAAATCTGGATTAAAACAGGAAAACAGGTTTTTAAAACCATAATAAAATTCGTTTTTCATCATCCGAAATCATTACTGTTCGATTTCTGTCATCCGGAATGGCATCTCGGATGACATGGGCTCATTCTTATGTTACTGTTCCGAAATCTGAATGTTCAAAATATGTTTAAATGTGTAAAATAATTCCAGATTTCGGATGAAAGTTTGAATATTTTTATTTAGGGTTCATAATGTTCTTAGTTAAAATTCGAAATTTCTTTTATGTTTTGGAATGTGTTTTGAATTGTGGAATGTTTTCCTAATTTTGATCAAATTTTATCTAATAAGTTTTTTCGAAATCTGTTAATAGGATAAACAGATTATGATTTTCGAAATTTTCTGATAAAATTAGATCAATGTTAAAATAGGAAACTCTATCACAATTCCTAATTTTTGAATTTTCTGTTATGATTTCACATTAACAGCTGTAACAGCTTGCAGAACACATTTCGGATGGTCATTACGGATGATCATTCCGGATGAACATTGTTCGCCCATTACGGATCAGCAACTGACCATTTCGGACTAAGCAAAGAACTGATCATTTCGGATGAATCTCGGACTAAGCATTACCATCCGAAATCCATCACTGATTATCAAGAACTGACCATTTCGAATGAAACTCGGACTAAGTATCATCATCCGAAATCATCCGAAATGACTTGACTTACACGTCTTGGACACATCCGAAATCATTCGAAATCATCCATTTCGGATAGTCCGAAATGATTCGAAATTAGTCATTTCGGATGAATCCAAGGCATGATTCATCCGAAATCATGAGTGTTCATAAAATTTGGCAGTTAATGTGAACTAAAATTTGGCTCGGGGCTCCGCCCCGAACCCCGTGCGGGGGCACGCTGTCCCCCTGCACCCCCCCAACGAACTCACCGCGGAGTTCGATCCGCGCTAACGGGTGGTTTGCTATTAAATAATTGGTTTTGTAATTACTTAGTTAATTAATCAGAATCAGATAATGTTTTACAAAACCAAAATGGCTTAACTTGAATGAGCTTTTGGTGTATCATTTCTGGCCAAAGCTGATTTGATACATCTACTTATCATTCAAGTATTACGAAAGCTATGTTAAGTGTGCATCATAAACATGAATGTCTTAATATCTGGCCAAAGCTGATTTAATTCCTTCATAGATGGCATACTTAACGAGTGCATAACAAAAGTGATTGTTCAACTTCTGGCCAAAGCTGATTTGTCACAAACACTTTGCACACATGCTTAAATGATTACACTTCTGGCCAAAGCTGATTTGTCTTCGTTTAAGTAGAATTTTTTAACTAAGTCTATTATTTTGATGTTAGTAATAGACAATATCACAGCTTCATAATGTAAAATGGTCATTATTTATGCCTGCCTTAGTTTAACGTGCCCTTAGATCACATTAGGAATTCTTCCTTAGTATCATAACTTGCTCATCTTATTTCCACTATCAGCGCCCAATTGCGGGATTCCACCTTTGACTGGTGATAACTTTGCTGCATGGAAGGATGCTCTCATGCTTACACTTGGACTGCTGGACTTTGACTATGCTCTGAGAGAGGATAAGCCAGCGGACCTTACTCCACAAAGTACTGCTGCTTAGCAGTTAACTCATGAAAAGTGGACTAGGTGTAACCGCATGTCTCTCATGTTCATGAAGCAGTCCATAAGCAATGCAATCAGGGGAGCCATTCCTGATTCTGAAGATGCTAAAACCTACTTGGCTTCTGTGGAGGCGCAGTTCAAGGGGACGTCTAAAGCACACGCTAGTACTCTTATTCTCAAGCTGGTGACAACTAAGTATGATGGGAGGAGCGGCATTCGCGAGCACATCATAATGATGAATGACATGGCCAATAAGCTGAAGGGGATGGAAATGGAAATCAGTGATGGTTTCCTCGTTCATTTCATCATTACTTTGCTTCCTTCGTCCTTTGAAGCATTCAAGATCAATTACAACACTCAGAAGGATAAATGGACGATGAGTGAGCTGGTCGCTATGTGCGTACAGGAGGAAGAGCGTATGAGGATGGATCGCACTACTGATGTTGCTAACTTCACCACCTCCAACTCTAAGAAAAAGAAGAACAATCATCAAAGGCCCAATCCTAATACAAGTGCACCTTCCAGCTATAAGAACTCCTTAGGCAGAATCCAGTGCAAGTTCTGCAAAAAGGCAGGACATGACAGGTGGTCCGTAGGATAACCCTTAAAAGGTTTAATACAATGCACATTCCGTGCTTTATTCGGTTAATTGCTTGAACTTGGTAACCACTCTATGTTTGATGATGCAGGTGCTAAAGTGCTCAAAATGCGGGTTTTGAGAAGGCATGATTAGTTGCTAGAAGTTGGTGGAGTCAAAGAGTGAAAGAAGTGAAGATTTGGTGAAGAAATAGAAAAGAAACAAAGCTCAGTGCCGTAACCTACGGCATCTGGCCGTAGGTTACGGTCCCATCTCTTTCAAGAAACCCCTGCCGTAGATCCGAAGAGAGCTACCGTAAAGAAATGCTGGCCGCCGTAAGCTACGGCCATCTGGCGTAGCTTACGACACTGATCTGACCTATTGACCCACTGCTTGCCGTAAGCTACGGCCATCTGGCGTAGCTTACGGCCCCGACTGATCCAAAATTGTAACTTATGCATTTAATTGTCATTTTCATGGGGTTTAAGTGTGTCTCATCATTGGTAATCGGTTACTTATCACGGAGGGACGAATTTGGATGATCTTGGAAGACTTTGGAGCTTGAAGAACACTTGTTAATTCTTGTTTTATGTTGGTGATTTCTTGGAACATTAAAAACTAGTATTATGATGTTGATTCAAGCCATGTGTGGCTAAACACTTTGTGATCATCCTAGATTGAAGGTTTGCTTGAGACATTTCATGTTTGATTTCCTAATTTCTAGAATAACAATCCTTATCTTTATGGTTTGCTTGTTATGGTGTGTGATTACTTGTTAGTAACTTGTTAATTCTTACATTGAACTAATTAGAAACCATACGTTCTTGGTGCCGTTGGCAATCGAGATATCATGGGTATAGTTAGGCTTGGGTAAGGGTTGATTGATCATCGGGTAACAACCTCACGTTTTAGGAATCTGAGTACTTAGTTCCCTTTCATCACTGCAAGAAGTCACACATGAGCTATGTCTATGTAGTTCTTTCTAGTGGAATGATAACATGAATGTCAATTGAAACCGGAAATCTAGGATGGTCATTTGTCTCTAATTTGTTTACATCCAAAACTTTTCTCTTGCAATTTAATTAGTTAATTTTAGTTTTAAAACCAATCCAATCAAATCAACTCTTGAATTTTATTTTATTTGCAATTAGATTAATTTTAGTTAAGTTAGATACACTTTCAAATAACACATTTTCCACAAACTCCCTGTGTTCGATACCCACTTACCGCTAGCTAATTAGTTGTATTTGGATTAAATTTGATTGAGACGACGGCATCACGTCAAATTTTGGCGCCGTTACCGGGGAGTAGTGCGCAACGTGTGTTATTTTTTTATCTTTTTAAGTTTGTTATTTTTCTGGTTTACGCTGGGTGTGTTAGTGTGCAGGTATTGACAGGTGCATGCGTACTAGGAGCTCTCACAAGCTTTCACCATTAGCATTTGATCCAGAAATCGAACGAACTTCGCGAGCAAACATAATTTTGTTAAGGGAAAACACAATTAGCGGTTCACCAACAACACCAATTACACCGATTACACCACTGAGATACATGGATCCACCACCACCACTACCTACTACGGGTGAAACTATACCAACATCCACTCAACCATCACCAAATACCACCATGCCTACCACTACTACCGAACCTACTTTACTTCATAATGTTACACCAACCAACACCACCCAACCCATTACCACTCAAGAAGAACCTACACTTTCCTTTAACCCTTCTACTATAATTCCACCACTCACTCATTTCTTCCCAGTTTCAGGTCAATCATCATCCACCTATACACTACCACAAGGTTCAACTGTCGTTCATGCTACTTCTACCTTTAGACCATCAAACCAGTCGGGTTTTCAATATTCCACTCTTCCGTTTGGGCAAAATTCGGGTATAGGGGGAGATGGATATGAGGAAGGATACGAAGATTTTGAGGGTTATGATGAAGATGATTATGCTTATGGGGGTGATGGAGATCAAGGAGCGTTTGGTTATTTGCAAGGCCAACCTCAAGGAATGTCAAGTGTTAGTGGAATGCCACAACAACAACAACTCATATCACAACACATTAGGCCAAGGCCACAAGGGCCGCCAGTGCAACGCCCTATACCATTGCAACAAGTTCGTCCACAGAATGTACAACCACAATTTCAAAGGCCAATTCAACACCCCCCGATGCCACAACAACAATTTCAACCCTATGTACCACAAGGGCCTATGCAAAGACCAATGGGTCCTGTTCGTCCAAGGGGTCGGTTTGGTGTACCGAGAAGGCATCTTAGAGAACATGCGAGGGGTATTGAAGCGCATTTTAGGCCGGTGATTACTCATAATCCTTCACTGGTGGTTATTCCTCACAACAACCAAGGAAGAACTTTTGAAGTAAGGACTAATTCACTACAAAGTTTGCCGAAATATAAGGGTTTAGCAACGGAGGAACCTTACTTCCATTTGGAGGCCTATGACTCAATTTGCAATACTCTTGGGAGTCAAGGTTTTTCGGCCGACGATGTCAAGTTAGTTTTGTTTCAGTTTTCTTTGGAGGATAAGGCAAAGAAGTGGTTCTACACTTTGCCTTCGGCATCTATTTATACTTGGGCGGAAATGCAACAAATTTTCCTAGACGAATTTTACACCGCCCAAAAGACATGCAAGGAAGGGGTTGAGGAGTTTTCAACAACAACAAGGCGAAATGTTTCATGAAGCCTTTGAGCGTTTTAATATGATGATTAAAAATTGTCCTCATCATGGAATTGAACTTTGGGAGTTGATGAATGCCTTCCACGAGGGGTTGAGTGCCGAAGATGCTCGTGATTTAATGTCCATTACAAATGGGTCTTTTGGCACAAATTACGAGAATGACATTGGGAGTTCTTGGAGCAAATGGCAATTACTTCAAAGAGGAAAGCTCAAGCATCAAGGAGAGCACGACCGGCCGTTACCCGAACACAAGTGCATGCGGTTGACGATGGTAATGTTCAAACCTCTAATCAAATTTATGATGTTTGTGCTATTTCCAATGAAATAGGTCATGCGGCTGAAAATTGCCAAGGAATGGTGGAAGGGCAATATGAAGAAGTTCATGCAGTACAAGGTCAAGGAGGGGGTGGTAGAAATTACAACAATATGAATTCTAATACTTACCACCCCGGTTTAAGAAACCACCCAAACTTTCGGTATGGGAACCCTTCAAATCAAGCTAACCCGAATTTCCAAGGAAACCAAGGATTTCAAAGGCAATATCAAACGGGTCAAAGCTCTTCGGGTGGAAACGAAGTAATGGAGATGTTGAAGGCGATACAAGTTGAAATGCAACGAATGAATCAACGTGATGAGGTTCGGATGCAAAAGGATGAGGCCCGTGATAAAGCGATTCAAACTTTGACCACCCAAATGGGTCAACTTGCAAGTGAAGTGGAGATATTGAAGAAAGCAAAAGGCCAGTTACCAAGTGACACGGTGATAAATCCCAAAAACATTAAAAGTGTTAATATCAATGTGGTAAGCACCGTTCCTAGTACTAAATTTAATGATACATTGCTAACTTCTTCGTATCAAGTGAATGCAGGTTTGGAAAAAGATGCCGAAATCGAGAATGATAAAGAGTATGGAGCGCCAATCGTGCCTATTCGAGTGGGGAAACTAAAAATTCCTCATGCATTGTTGGATTATGGGGTGAGCATGAGTGTGTTACCGGGTGAGCTATATGACATGTACGATTTCGGTCCGCTTCAAGATGCAAACACCATGGTGAGTTTGGCGGATGAAAGTTGGAGGCGTCCACGGGGAATAGTTAAGAATGTTATGATTCGATTGGGAGAATTCGAATACCCGGTGGATTTTCTAGTTCTAGATTATGCTTCTACCAAAATGGCAGCACAACAAAGGGTAATTTTAGGTCGACCGTTTCTATACACAGCAAATGCTCAAATTAATTGTAGAGACGGGATTATTACCATGACCGAAAAGAAGCGTAAGTTGTCCTTTGATGTTCAAACTAGAGTGATTAGTTATGAGTCCATTGAAGGGAAGGGTGGTGAGTCTAGTGATTGTATGAAAAATGTGTTTCAAAGAATGAGAAGATATCACCCACCGGACCGTGAAGAAAAGCATATGGGTTCAAGCAAGAGTGTATTTGATTACCCACCGAGTCGAAACGAGACGGATGCATTCTACGCAATGGCACGATGTAGTGATGGAAGTGGCATGAACCGATTCTTTGAGCCATCATAAATGGGGGTGGCTTGGTCTGGCTGAAGACTTGAAACTTAGCGCTGTTCGGGAGGCAACCCGGGGTTTTATATTGATCTTGCTGTTTTTATCTTTCTATGTTTCAGGGCCATGGCGACATTCAAGTGTGGGGAAGATGTACGGATATTTGGGTGAAGGTGGTGATAGGAAGTCGGATTATCTACAACATCTGTTGTGGCAAACTTCACCAGGTCAATGTACTCTTTCCTTAGTCTTGTTGTGTTCTTTAGCTTTGAGATATTGGTAGTTAGTTGTTTGCTTTTGTTTATGGTTGGGAGGTTTGGGGGTGTATTAGTTTGATGTTTTGTGTTGGGTTGTGCTAGTTGGTGGTGTTGATGTTTTTAAGAATATAAGAAAAATATAAAAAAAATATAAAATGAAAAATACCAAAAAGAAATTTGTGGTTTGAGTGTATAAGCTTTTAGTTAGTGTTTAAGAGTTTAAGCGATCAAATCCTCCTAAAACCATACATTGGGGTCAATGTATCCCAAGTGTGGGGATGGGGGAAATTTTGAAGTTTTTGAAAATTTTTAAATCAAGCAAAACATTGTGAGAATTTGAACACCTTGGACTAACCCCAAATGATGCACCGGCAACCCTTAATACCTTTTTGTTCTTGGTGAGAGTTAAAGCCACACATGTAAATAAATAATACTTGTCTTTGATGAGAGTGGCAACGGGTGGGGGTGCATTAGAACTTCTGCCTTAATACGGTTTGAGTCCTTGGTTGAATGTGAATGTAAAAAGGATAAGGGAAATTAGGTAGCCTCGTCTTGTTTAGTGCGAGTGTGGGATTTGAGGGGTTGGACCTCATTAATTATATATATGAGCATGGTTGCGAGAGGGGCGGGGGTTTGGACATTTAGTTGCCCAATTTTGTGCCTAAAAGCCTATCGTTTGTTACCCCCTTAGCTAGTTACCTAAAAATTTACCCGACTTGACCCGGTCTTATAGTGTTAGTGGTTGTTTAGTAGTATGTAATCTTGTTTGATGTTATGTTGAATGTTTACTAGTCTAAAAAAAATATCAGAAAAAAAAAGAAATGAAAAAAAAAGAAAGGATGTTTAGTTGTCTTGTACATAGTAGTTTAAGTTTGTTATTTGTTAGTTTGTTTCATTGTGTAATAAAAGACCGGGTTAAGTTTTCGCTACTTCATATATATTCCATTTCCTACCCATGCGCCTAGCCTCGTTACAACCTTAAAAGCCCCTTTGATTTGCATTCATGTTTGGCACTTGCAGGAGGAGGACCGATTTAGGTACAAGCCTATAGTTGTGCAATCACCTGTTTGCCTTTGTGTGTCTAGCTTACAAATGCTAGTGCTTACTTGTTGCCGAGAGGAGAGATATAGCGAGGGGTGTGTTGTTTGGGTGTTAAGAAGGATTGGTAAAAGGACAACATGTTTTTGCTTGGTTTATGTTGATCGCGTATTTTTGAAAATAGTTTTTGAATAGGTTGCTTGGGACAAGCAACGGGTAAGTGTGGGGATGTGACGGGTGGTCCGTAGGACAACCCTTAAAAGGTTTAATACAATGCACATTCCGTGATTTATTCGGTTAATTGCTTGAACTTGGTAACCACTCTATGTTTGATGATGCAGGTGCTAAAGTGCTCAAAATGCGGGTTTTAAGAAGGCATGATTGGTTGCTAGAAGTTGGTGGAGTCAAAGAGTGAAAGAAGTGAAGATTTGGTGAAGAAATAGAAAAGAAACAAAGCTCAGCGCCGTAACCTATGGCATCTGGCCGTAGGTTACGGTCCCATCTCTTTCAAGAAACCCCTACCGTAGATCAGAAGAGAGCTACCGTAAAGAAATGCTGGCCGCCGTAAGCTACAGCCATCTGGCGTAGCTTACGGCACTGATCTGACCTGTTGACCCACTGCTTGCCGTAAGCTACGGCCATCTGGCGTAGCTTACGGCGCCGACTGATCCAAAATTGTAACTTATGCATTTAATTGTCATTTTCATGGGGTTTAAGTGTGTCTCATCATTGGTAATCGGTTACTTATCACGGAGGGACGAATTTGGATGACCTTGGAAGACTTTGGAGCTTGAAGAACACTTGTTAGTTCTTGTTTTATGTTGGTGATTTCTTGGAACATTAAAAACTAGTATTATGATGTTGATTCAAGCCATGTGTGGCTAAAAACTTTGTGATCATCCTGGATTGAAGGTTTGCTTGAGACATTTCATGTTTGATTTCCTAATTTCTAGAATAACAATCCTTATCTTTATGGTTTGCTTGTTTATGGTGTGTGATTACTTGTTAGTAACTTGTTAATTCTTACATTGAACTAATTAGAAACCATACGTTCTTGGTGCCGTTGGCAATCGAGATATCATGGGTATAGTTAGGCTTGGGTAAGGGTTGATTGATCATCGGGTAACAACCTCACGTTCTAGGAATCTGAGTACTTAGTTCCCTTTCATCACTGCAAGAAGTCACACATAAGCTATGTCTATGTAGTTCTTTCTAGTGGAATGATAACATGAATGTCAATTGAAACCGGAAATCTAGGATGGTCATTTGTCTCTAATTTGTTTACATCCAAAACTTTTCTCTTGTAATTTAATTAGTTAATTTTAGTTTTAAAACCAATCCAATCAAATCAACTCTTGAATTTTATTTTATTTGCAATTAGATTAATTTTAGTTAAGTTACATACACTTTCAAATAACACATTTTCCACAAACTCCCTGTGTTCGATACCCACTTACCGCTAGCTAATTAGTTGTATTTGGATTAAATTTGATTGAGACCACGACATCACGTCAGGACACATGCAGAAGGAATGCCCTGACTTTAAGGGGTGGCTGGCTAAGAAAGGTAACGATTATTTTATGATACTTGAGTCCTATAATTTAAGTGTTCCTGCTAATTCTTGGTGGTTTGATTCTGGTTCTATGGTTCATGTTACCAATTCAACTCAGGGATTCCTTACAATCCGGAAGCTGGAAAGAAACCAAAGAATGCTTAAGGTTGGGGATTATCGATAATTAGAAGTGAAGGCCATTGGAACATTACAATTATTTATGAAAACTGGTTTATGTGTTAAACTTTATGATTCCTTATATGTTCCTGAGGTAACTCGGAACCTTGTATCAGGACCAAAGTTAGACATGGACAGTTTTATTGTTTCCCATGGTCATCGCAAACTCTCTATCCTCTATGACTCTGTTCTTTATGGTACTGGTATTCTGGATGGTGGTCTCTATAGATTAGAACTAGATGATAATTTTTCCAAATCTTTGTTGTCATATAACATCAATGAATCACTCACAAAGATGAAAGAGAAACGAGACTTAGAGACTTCATCCATGTTGTGGCATCAACGTTTAGGCCACATCTGAAGAGAACGATTAAATCGTCTCGTAAAGGATGAAGTCTTACCTCCTCTCGATTTCTCTGATTTTGGAACATGTGTCAAATGTCTTCAAGGTAAAATGACATTAGCGAATAAGAAAGGTGCCACTAGGAGCTCTAATTTATTAGAACTCATTCACACTGCCATTAGTGGTCCCTACCAAATCGCTGGCATAACAGGACATACTTCATTTATCACTTTTATTGATGATTATTCTCGTTACATGTACTTGTATCTTATTAAGGAGAAATCTGAATCTCTATGTAACAACTCTCATCAAAAGTCATAATTATTAAATTCATTTGTCCAATAGGAAACTCTAATTGAGACACCCAAGTGATTCTGAACAAACCCTAAAATTTTCAGAATAATCGGAATCAGAATTTGGGCCCCTAAAACTCAAGGGGGGGAAATACCCTAGTTAACGATTATCTAAAATGTGAGCTGTAGAAACTGAACTTACGAAAACTGTCAAGTCAGCAAGGCTAGTCCCAATCGTGGCAACCCTATGCCTAAAAATAGGTCTTACGCGGGCCGCGTAAGGATTAGCTTAGATCTCACGCGGGCCGCGTAAAGGTCAAAATTCACCTATAAATAGAGGGCCTTGGGACTTGAAATCTGTCTTTGGAACGACGTAAATCCGAGTTACGTAGACTGAGTTATCACAGAAACAATCCACTAAACACACACTAATCTCAAAACGCTGCCGCAATCAGGGTAATAACTTGATCGCTATTACGATTCGACGTCCGATCGATTATAACTATCCAACGATTGTTTAAGTGCCGCTCAAATTGAGTTTATACTTTGATAATTCATTGTGATTTCGACTTGAATGTTTGAAAACTGCTCGAATTCGGACTATACTCTGTCATTCGTTGTGAATCCGCTGAATTGTTAAGTATTGCACTAATAAATCGTTGTGAGGGTTTAATCTCGTGAATTGTCGTAACTGTTGTATTAGTTACTAACCTGTTGTGTGTGCATTAAATTAGGTTAATCAAGGCTAATCAGTAGGCTTATATTCTGCTCGTTAAATCTACAATGTGAGTCATTCTCTTTTTATCAAATTGTTTTATAAATTCTTAAAATATTTTCAAAGGTTATAATTACAGTGATTAAGTTTATGTAATCACCAAATTACAGCCAGTATGTGGGGGTATTGTGCACAGTATTGCAGTTTTATCACTTTAGGTGGGCGAACCTAAATTTAGTGATAACCGTCATTCATTGGGGCAGCCAATGGTGATATGACCACAGTCACAGAAAAGAGTCGAGTGACAAATACTGTGGGTAGTTGGTTTGATATCAGAAACATTGTAATCTCTTAATACTGTGAATTATAACAAAACGAGTCGTTTTAGTAAAACTGAATGATTCACTCAGTATTTCCCTGCTGACAAAACCTTTTTCAAACATGTTTCAGGTGATCTGTTGTGAGCAAAGGAAAAGTGCAGTGAAGCACTACCTGCTTAGAAAAGTGGCTCAATGTAAATAAATAAATAAAAGGAACATGTTTTAAGAAATAATGATTTCCTAGTGAAATCACTTTATTGTAAATTATGGGATTTATCCCTATATTATATATAAACGAGCAGTTTTACTATTAATCGATCCCGTTTAAAAAGACTTCCGATGTCACTTAATTAGATACCATCGGATTCCTGCCTCGCGGCTCTGAACCGGGTCAAACCGGGGTCAAGGGCCGTGACAGGAAAAGGTGGTATCAGAGCCACTGATTTAAGCTTACTATTTGATTTTAGCCTATTAAAATAATTGAGAAATACTTAGGAAATTTAATTGCCATTCTGTGAAAATATGTTTTATTAACTGATTAATTGTTGAGTTACAGTATGGGTAAACAAAAGGTTTCTGCTATCTACCACAAATTAGATACTGCACCCACAGAGAAAGGAACCTCTTCCTCCAAACACCCATCAGAAATGGAAAAAGGGATTTTTGTCCGTAAAGCAAATTATGAAAATCCTCTTACCCAAGATAAAAGAAATTTGATTCTTAGAAAGGGAAAAGAGAAAACAAAGAAACCCCAAGTCAAGAAAGTGAGGTTTAATTCAGAAATCCAGGAATTAGGAAATAGGTCACCTTGGGAAGATACGTTAGATGAAAAATGGGCAAACCTTTACATGCTAGCTACCGTAGCATAGAATGCAAACCTCTAAAATAACAATAATCCTGGTTTAGTAGAAAATTAATCTCCAATAAATAAATAAAGTATAGTGTGTTCTCTTTCCTATGGTCTTTTGTACAAATCCGTATGCAATAAACTTTAATGTTTATTTGAAACTTTGTTCCAAAGTTTTAACTTAACATTTTTTTGCATTTTGCATATATGCTATCCAGCATGAGTGAGATATCGGAAGCGTTTCAGAATCTCAATCTCTACCCAGTACCAATTGAAGTCTCCCACAACTTTACTGGTTATATTGCTGACATAGAGGAACCCCTGAAATTCCAAGCTCCACCGCTGGAAAAAGCAAAACTTAAAAAGAAAAGAAGATATGTAGGATGGAGGAAAGTGCGCAGGAGAAAGCCAGTTACTAGGAAACTCCCTAAAATAAAAAACCCTATAGACAAAGGAAAAGGAATCGAAATCGGAGAAAGTTCTAATCCGGCAGAGATAGAAATCCGGAAAGATTCTAAACAAAAAGGAATAGAAATTGGAGAGAGCTCCAGACAAACTGAAGAAATCACATTTCAAGAAGAAATAGACAGTTTACTGGCAAATTGTGATGTCTTTAGCCCTATCCATAATAATCTATATCCTTACCTAGAAACCCAACTTCCCGTAAATCTGGAACCAGCTATTCCAGACCCATTAATCCACACTCGACCTTTAGGCCAAATGGAAGAATGGTGGACAAATGACTGGCAATTTGAAAATATCGTCAACAGTCCTTATTCTTTCCATCCACAGTTTGATCCAGAACCTATCCCCAATCCTCCAATGAGTAACGAAAACTTAGCCGAACTCCGCCTGTACGGTGAAGAGCTGATAAGTACAGGGAATAGGATCCGGGAAATGGGGGAACAAATTTCCTGGAAGTACGACGAAAGGGAGCGTCGCTACTAAACTACCAGTTAACCAAAGAATAGTGGGGTTGGGAAGAATGTCTGTATAATAATAATAATAATAATAGTTAAATATAAATCTGTAAAATGGGAAATAAAACTTTGTAAGATAAACAGTGTGTATGGATGCCTATATAATATATAAAGCAAAATAGAAGTCGAAACATCGACAATTTTGGATATATATATCTGTGTTATAAGATTTTATGTGCTTCTGTGAAATTGTTTTGTTTCCAATCATTTGATACTAATAAGTTATATCTATAATAATTATCAGATGGAAAACGCTAATAATGAACCAGTTAATGAAGAGAATCAATCTGAACAAAATCAGGAAAACCAGTATATGACTAGACAAGATATTGAGAACATCGTCACTCAAGGGATAGCTAATGATATTCCAGCAATCGTAGCTGCTGCTCAGAAACCTGTTGAACCGCAACAAATCATTCCTAGTAAACGTACTCAGGAAGACAATTTTAGTCATAGTGTAAATGGAGGCGGCAATTATGATGATAATAATCCACGACAGGCTCCACCTCCTAAGAAAATGAAAGCCGCAACACCTGGTTGCACTTTCAAAGAATTTCTTGCTTGCAAACCTGCTGAATTTGCAGGCAACGAAGGAGCAACTGCAGTACTGCGTTGGTTAGAGAAAACCGAAGCAGTAATTGCAATAAGTAAGTGTTCCGAAGAAGATCAGGTCATGTACGCGTCAAATCTTTTCAAAGACGGGGCACTAGAATGGTGGAACACGGTGCTACAGGCTAAAGGAAGAAATAGGGCTTATGCCATGAAATGGGAAGAATTTAAAATTCTTGTAGAAAGAAAATATTGTCCTGAATATGAAAAGGAACAAATGGCAAATAAGTTCCTAAACCATCGTATGGTAGGCGTAGAGTGTCGCGGTTATACTTCGACATTCTTTGAATATGCTAGAGTGGTACCAACACTGGCCTCGCCAGAACCGGTACTCATTTCTCGTTACATTTGGGGACTGATTAGTGAAATCCGTAACATCGTTAAAGCTGCGAGACCTCGCACTATTGACGATGCTGTGGAACTAGCTAATACCCTAACTGATGAACTGGTGCGAACAAGAGAAGAAGATCGAAAGAAGGAATTGGCTCAAAAGATTACCCAAGGATTCCGTGTGGGTAATGATAATAATAGGTTCAAGAAAAGAGGAAGGAGACAATCTGCACAACCGCCTTTTTGCAGCAATTGCAAAAAGAATCATTTTGGAAAATGCAATGTAAATTGTAACTTCTGCAAAATGGCAGGACATCGTGAAGAAAATTGCAAAAAGAAAACAATAGTCTGCTATAACTGTGGAGAAACCGGACATTACAAAACAGAATGTCCTAAGTTAATTAAACCTGCAGACAATAAAGGCAAACCAGCTGATGGAACAACAAAGAAGAATGCCCGAGCATTTCAGCTAACCACTCAAGAAGCTGAATTAATTCCCGACGTTATAGCTGGTACGTTCTTGGTCCACGACGTTTATGCAAAAGTATTATTTGACTCTGGTGCAAACCAAAGTTTTATCAATACTTCATTTTGTCAAGCTCTTAACTTACCTTTAACCACCCTTAGGCAAATTTTTACAGTCGAAACGGCAGACGGGAATTCTGTTAACATAAATAAGGTTTTGCAAGAAGGAAAAATAGAACTGTTAGGCCATAAGTTTGCTGCAAACCTGTTACCTATGAAGTTAGCCGAATTCAATGTAGTGTTAGGAATGGATTGGTTAATAGCCAACCATGCTCGAATTCTCTGTGATAAGAATTCCATAGAAATTCAGGCACCCACCGGAGAAGTAATTGTGATTACAGGAAATAAACCACGTAAGCCTATGAAATTCATATCAGTAATGAAAGTTGCTAATTATGAACGAAAACAAGGAATAGTATATATGATTTCAGTAATCATTAGGACTAAGGGAAAAGAACTTAAGGAAATTCCTGTAGTCTCAGAATATCTGGATGTGTTTCCAGAAGAATTACCAGGATTACCACCAGATAGGGAGGTAGAATTTAGGATTCATCTAATTCCAGGAACTATACCGATAGCTAAGGCACCTTATCGGTTAGCACCCACAGAAATGTTAGAACTGAAAAAGAAATTAGATGAATTACTAAGTAAAGGTTTCATACAACCTAGCTCATCCCCTTGGGGAGCGCCAGTGTTGTTTGTAAAGAAGAAGGATGGATCAATGAGAATGTGTATCGATTATAGAGAACTAAATAAGGTTACAATTAAGAATTGATACCCATTACCTAGGATTGATGATCTATTTGATCAACTTCAAGGTGCTAGGTATTTTTCTAAGATAGATTTAAGATCTGGATATCACCAGTTGAAAGTACAAGAAGAAGACATACCTAAAACTGCTTTCAGAACTAGGTATGGCCATTATGAGTTTACAGTTATGCCCTTTGGACTAACAAATGCCCCAGCAGCATTTATGGACATGATGAATCGAATCTGTAAACCATACTTGGATAAATTTGTAATCGTATTCATCGACGATATACTTATTTGTTCCAAAAGTCAGGAAGAACATTGCAAACACTTGCATGCACTCTTAACTTTGTTAAGAAAGGAAAAGCTTTATGCCAAATTCTCGAAGTGTGAATTTTGGTTAAAAGAAGTGCAATTTTTAGGTCATATGGTGAATCACGAAGGCATTCACGTAGACCCTGCTAAAATAGAAGCAATCATCAAATGGAAGGTCCCACAAACAGCTATGGAAATTAGAAGTTTTCTAGGCTTAGCCGGATACTATAGAAGATTTATTAAAGATTTCTCTAAGATAGCTGTACCTTTGACTAAGTTAACCTGTAAAGCCACTAAGTTTGAATGGGGATATAGGCAAGAAGAAGCTTTTAAGATTTTAAAGCACCGATTGACGAATGCTCCAATTTTAGCATTGCCTGAAGGAACAGAAGATTTTGAAGTATATTGTGATGCCTCAAAATTAGGGTTCGGATGTGTGTTGATGCAACGCAAGAAGGTAATTGCGTATGCCTCCCGACAGTTGAAAAAGCACGAGGAAAATTATACAACTCATGACTTGGAATTAGGAGCCATAATTTTTGCTATTAAAATCTGGAGACATTATCTGTATGGAAGTAAGTTTACTGTTTATACAGATCATAAAAGTTGAAGGTATATATTTGGGCAGAAAGAGTTGAATATGAGGCAAAGAAGATGGATGGACGTTCTAAGCGATTACGACTGTGATATCCAATATCACGAAGGAAAGGCAAACGTAGTTGCAGATGCCTTAAGTCGTAAGTATCAGGAAAAACAAAAGCGAGTCCGTGCTCTTAGAATAAATCTACAAGTAGATTTAATGGAACAATTAAAGAAAGTTCAGGAAACAGCAATCAAGGACGATGCTGAAGGAATGAAAGGTTATATAAAGGAACTAGAGCAAGGAAATGATGGAATTTGGAAATTCCACAAGAAACGAATTTGGGTACCTAAGCAAGGAGAATTAAGAAATAAGATTTTTGAAGAAGCCCATAAATCTAGGTATACTATGCACCCTGGAAACAATAAGATGTACCAAGATTTAAGAAAGAATTTCTGGTGGATAGGAATGAAGAAGGATATAGCAAGATATGTTTCTAAATGTCTTACTTGTTCACAAGTTAAGGCAGAACATCAGAAACATTCAGGTCTACTACAACAATTGGAAATGCCGGTGTGGAAATGGGAACTTATAACAATGGATTTTGTTACTAAGTTACCTAAAACAAGAAAAGGTAATGATGCGATTTGGGTAATTGTGGATCGATTAACCAAATCAGCTCATTTTCTACCAAAGAAGGAAACCTTTAGCATGGAAAGGCTAGCCAAGTTGTACGTAGACGAAGTTGTATCTCTACATGGAGTTCCACTCTCCATTGTATCAGATAGGGATAGTCGTTTCACTTCTCATTTCTGGAAAAGTTTTCAGCAAGCAATGGGAACTCGACTAAACCTAAGCACTGCATATCATCCACAAACAGACGGGCAAAGTGAAAGGACAATCCAAACTCTTGAAGACATGCTCCGAGCATGTGTGATAGATTTTGGTGGAAATTGGGATGATCATTTACCTCTGATCGAATTCTCCTATAACAATAGTTATCATTCAAGCATTGAAACTGCTCCATTTGAAGCACTATATGGACGTAAGTGCAGAACTCCAGTTTGTTGGGCAGAAATAGGAGAAAGTCAATTATCAGGTCCAGAAATTGTGCAAGAAACTACTGACAAAATAACTCAGACCAAGGAAAGACTGAAAACAGCTCGAGATCGTCAGAAGAGTTATGCAAATAATCGCCGCAAACCATTAGAATTTGTAACACCTCGAAAATTTCGGGTTCAGTAATAAAACGACACGTGTCATGTAAGACAAAACGCGTTGAAAACCCGGATTTAATAAAGATGTTTCGGTAGGATTTAAAGTGGCGTCATGTTAAATTGTTACCTCTGAACGACCTCAAGTATAAATCCCAAGACCCGATTAAATGTTATACACATCTTTTATGCCTCCATTTAGAGAATTATTGTTAATAAAAGAATTCCAAGTGCATGATATGATCCCACGAAGAAATGAATGATAAACCTTTGTTTTCGGATCTTGTTTATGGAATTCAATTGAAACAATGGATAATGGTAGGGTATTATACTGTACAAGACCATTTTGGGAGGTCCCTAAATGACAATTGAGGCCCCAAAGTCGTGCAAGTGGATTGCCCTTTCGAAATACCAACAAACAAGCAAAATTGGTCCCTGATGACAAGCTTACGGACCGTAAGCTTGGGACCTTACGGTCCGTAAAGCAGCCCCCAGCAACAGAAAACGGGCAGTAGCCTGTTGTGCGCGTTTCTGACCCGCTAAACCGGTTTTTCTCATTATTTAAGGACCCTAAACTATCCTATAAGCACTAGGACAAGTGTTGGATGCTTGTGGTTAATCCTAGAGTGAGTTGTCAACCAATCATGGTGAGATCTTAACTATATAAAGCCAACATTGTTGCAACATTCATTCTCACACTTGCAACTGATCATTGGAGCATTTCTGGAGCTAAGGAACTCTCCTATCTGATCATAATTCATGCATTGGACTCTTGTAAGTCTGCTAGTCTTGTTTAGTTATTTTTAGCTTAGTTAATTAGCTAAAAGTCAAACCGACGTAATTACGGTTTGACTTCGAGATTAGTCACTAATGACTCAGTCTTATCTCGAATTAAAAGTAGTTTTAGAATGGTATTTATGTGGGTAATAAAACACCAAAAGGGTTTCCCCTGATCACCATCCTAAGCAGGTCAAATGTCGGGTCAAACGTTTACTTAAAAAGTCAACATATTGCTTAAAATGCCATTTATGCATAATTAGCTATCTAGAACATTTGTAACCTGTTTGAACATTGTTATAACTTAGAAATAAGTGTAAGAACATGTCCCAACATGTTCTACCCGACTATTTCCTGTTTAGACCCGGTTCGGAACCGAAAGTCACATAGTTTGACTTTTCGGTTGACTTTCAGTTCTGACCCGTTTGGGCATATTTTAGAAATGCCTCAGAGCTTAAATTGGATTAGGATACATGTTAGAACAACCCTCTGTGATTACACACCTTGGTTCGTTAGTTATCCAATTAATATGCATGTTTCCGTTAATTGCTCGTATGTTGACCGTTATGCCCTTATTACCTTAAAACGTGATTTATGAAAATGTAAAAGTGTAGAAACCTTAGTTACTGATGTATAAACTTGTATGCAAAATTTGACATCAGTTTGTTTTGTAGATTAAGAGTTATGCTCATTATCGCAAACTTAATGCTTTATGTTAATAATAAGGCGTAATTAGCGTATAGCCTAGTTAAACATACTTTTTGATACCAAATCTTTTACCCACTGATCTTATATATTATTTTGGGATTTTTAAAGATTTTTAATTAATTTTTGGCTGAGCGTAACTAGTAGTCGTAGGCTTAATCCGGTAATTGTCGGTTTTGCCCTTACGGGCCATAAAATGAGTTTTACACATCTAAATGACTCCAAACCTTTTGCTACTGATTAGTTATGATAAATAAATTATTTTAAGCCTTCTGGAATTATAAAAATATCAGATTTAAGTATCGAACCCGGTAATGGCCTTTAATCGCCTTATTTAGCGTTATTAGCGCATAGTATGTTTTAAAATTATATTGGACATACCCGGGTTGATACCTACTGATATAAGAAGAAAATTATCATATTTTAACAGTAAGCAAAAGTTGATAAACTCAGACTTCAGTTTTAAGCTTGTCGGCCTATGTGAGATTACCAAAATACCCCTACGGGGCCTAGTTGGTTAAAAATGATAAGTTTCACATACGTGCCTTAGCCTACTGATAAAACTCATCAAATTGAGTATGGTTGCTGTTTACATCAGACCTGTAACTCAGTTATACATACAAACTCTTTTACAAACTTTAAAATGACCAAACTACCCCTACGGGGCATAGTTTGTGTTTAAATTAGTTTCGGGCATAACGAAAGACATCCTACTGATGTCACAACATATTTGAGACATAATTAACTTAGGAAACCTGTATATAGCTCTCATGACTACCCGTCACGCTTATTACGCGTACGGTGCGGTTTATGTAACAAGTTTACATAAATTAGCCGAAACGGGTCAAACCTTAACGGTTTTATCTCAAAATCCAGAATGTGAATAATAAACCCATATTTAAACAAGTCTCCAAACTTGTCGGGTCTGAATCACATCCTATCCGGTCTTCGCTTAATCGTGCGAACCGTATCTTGAAACTAGCCGGTCTAAGCTTAAGCTTAATAAAAGACCCGCTAGAATTCTAATAGGTTATTAAAAACCTTCGTTCCAGATTAGGAGCCCAGTAAAAGCTATCTGTACTTGCTGATTTGATATACAGCTGGGATTGAATATATATTTAGCTCAGGTAAATACTTTTAACTTATTTTCCCTATACGGGCTTGGGTTACGGTACATAGCGTACCGCTTGATCGGGCATCAAATCTCCACGCTTAGTGGGTAGTTGAATAATTTGATCGGCTCGTTTTAAACAGATGTGTTTACTTTACAGCCTTTGGGGGGTTAATGACCATGTCCCGGATATCCTCGGCATTATCTTACGAGATGGCCACGACCTGAGCACGGGGTGTAGGCGTACACCTGTCGGTGTATAACTCTAGAATTGTGGTGTGTCTATTGATCTTTAACCCGGATACGTCCGGGCTACTGAACGCATAAGTAACATGTAAATCGTTCTCAAGATTATTATACTATCAAAATAATTCTCCCAAGTTAAAAAGATTAATTTTGCCTCTGTGCATTTTAATCAATGTGTCAAGATATTTTGTGCCACGTGCATTCAAAACAATTTACAAACTCTTTTCCCAAAATGAGTCAGTTGAATGTATTTACCAGTGTAAACTGACGTATTTTCCAAAAAGGCTAAATGCAGGTACTATACGAACTTGGCTGGATAATTCTCCTTAGCATCAATAGAAGTCTCGCAAGCTTAAGATGCCTAAAAGTCTGTTGAACTATTGTTCCATTTTATGTACGATCCTTCTGTGGATAAACTTCCGAATATTGTGACATTTGATATTACAATAATAAATTCGGTTGTAATATATTTTCAATTGCTTCCGCTGTGCTTAATAATATTGTGTTGTTTGACTATTATGTTGCCAACCATGACGTCACGATACTCCCCACCGGGCCCACCGGTGACACGTGGAAATCGGGGTGTGACAGGTTGGTATCAGAGCCAACACTGAGTGAATTAAACACTAGCCTTAGTGCTTAATCTCAGTTACACAATTGCACATATCTAAACCTTCTGATCTAGACTTAACTTAGGAATATTTTCAATCCTAATCTTGAAATTTTACTTCCCAATTATTATTGGATACGTCGCCAAGCGAGGAAGTTGAACCAGGGATTCTCCACACCCGGAGCCTTGAAATGCTGAGCTTCGTACAGCGACCAAGATGAGACGTGCAACCAAGGAGAAAGCATTCAGGGATTGAATGAAGAAGAAACTCCTTTGCTAAAAATCGTTTCCTCAATAGTCCTTATAAGGACATAATTATCTTACAGTCCCTACGAGGACGACATTATTCCTTTTAAGTCCCGCTTAGGGCAACTTTATACTTTTATTTTTATATAATGGAATGATTAAGTTTAAACTTTCATTCTAAATAAGAAATATTAAATAAATGGAAAAATAATATTTCCTTTTTGCAAGATCTACCATTATAATAAAATGGCAAAATCTAAAAGGGCAAGACCTAGCTTCGGGTCATATTAAGACCGGCCAAGATGGCAGTTCCGCAATTTAGATTCAGATCCATATTTACACCTCAATTTAAAAATTGTTCTGCGTTAATTATAAATTAAGAATCTTAAGTGTGAAACCTAGCCTCGGGTCAATTATAAGACCGGGCCAAGATGGTAAGACCTGTTAAAAAGATTCAAATCATTAATTAAGAATCTTAAGTGTGAAACCTAGCCTTGGGTCAAATATAAGACCGGGCCAAGATGGTAAGACCTGTTTAAAAAGATTCAATTCCCTGTTAACATCTTAAAACATGTTAACACTCCTGGCAGATGTGATTCATTTAAAATCACACACGTCATTTTATATAGGATTCTTCAAAAGATTCCTAACCCAGTTTAATGATCCCTGAATCCTGGGTTTACGTCATCAATTAAGATGATCATATTTTAACCATACATGGTAATATAGTGCCTACGGGCCTTGCTCATTTCTACATGAGCCAAAATACAGTGGTAGCTATGACTCCCTGTCAGATAAAGGTAATGAACTAGGTTCAAACCTCAAATGCTTTGATTCTCTGAAATCATAGCTTATAAATTATATATGTCCTTGTGACTAAGCCAGTTGAGCTAATATACTTAAAGAGCTTGATTCTCTGAAATCATGGCTTATAATTTAAAAATTGTCCTTGTGACTAGGCCTTTTGTGCTATTAAATAAAACTGTTATTGTTGCTTTGATTCTCTGAAATCATAAGCTTATAATTTATAAATGTCCATGTGACCAGGCCATTGGGTGCCACTAATAAAACTGTTAATGTTTTATAATTAGGATAAATTATAATAGAAATCCTAAATAAATATGATTAATAAATTAACCAAATATGGTCTCTGTTTACCATGGTTAATGAATTTCTCTAAGGGGCAATTCAGTAATAAACATCCCTTAGAAGGGAAGTGCCTACGGGCTATAGTTAATGTCCTCTGAGACTAAAGACAGTGGTAGCCTACAACTCCCTGTCAAGAAAAGGTAATGAACTTTGATTCAAACCTTAATGCCACGATTCTCTGAAATCATGGCTTATAAATTTAACTTGTCTACGTGACTAGGCCATTGGTGCTATTATTAACTTATGAATTAGGATTTGTGATAAAAATCCTGAATAAAATAAATATCCTTCCTTCTCTGTCAGTATGCAATTGAAGGGAATCTTAAAGGTGAAACCTAGCCTACGCGGCCGAGATGGTGAAACCTACTCAAGGGATTCAGATCCTTGTTAACACCTAGGAATGTGTTAGCACTCTTGACAAATGTGATTCGAGAAAATCACAACAGTCATCCTTATATTGGATTCTTCCAATTCTCAAATCTAGCCTAGTGATCTAGGAATCATGGCTTATATCATCCTATAAGATGATCATAATATAAACATCCGTTAGTGATGAAGTGCCTACGGACTAAACTTGTTGTCCGATAAGACAACGACAGTGGTGGTCTTTGACCTCCTGTCTAAAATGTTGGACTATGTCCAAACATAATAGTCTATATGATCAATGCGATCATGACTAATATCATCTAGTACGATGATCATATTATTTAACATCCTTTAGTGATGTCCTGCCTACGGGCTATAATATATTGTCCATTTGAGACATTGACATTGTTATCTTTATGATTCCTTGTCTAAGGTGGTGAGCTATGCTCAAGCCAAATAGTCAATATGATTAATGCAATCATGACTTATAGCATCTAATAGGATGAACCAATTATAAACATCCATGAGTGATGTTTTCGCCTATGGGCCAAATTATACTGTCCATATGTGACAAAGACATTGAGATCTTTACGATTCCCTGTCCAAGGTGGTGAGCTATGCTCAAGCCTAATAGTTCATATGATCAATACGATCATGAAAAAAAAAAATCATCAATACGATGATTAAAAATTTTAACATCCGTAATGATGTTTTGCCTAAGGGCTATATTATATCGTCCAACTGAGACAAGGCAATTGAAATTTTTGTGATTCTTTGCCAAGGGGGTGAGCTATACTCAAATCCCATAGTCTATACTCGTTGCGATCCTGACTAGTATCATCAGTATGATGATCATAATATTAACATCCCTCGCGATGAAATGCCTACGGGCTATACTTTATTTTAGAGTCGGTAAGACAAAGATAGTAGGGATCTTTATGATCCCCTGTTCAAAATGGTGTGATTATACCCAAACCTAATAGTCAATATGATCGATGTGACCATGACTAATATCATTAGATACGATGGTTATATATAAACATCCATTAGTGATGTTGCTTGGCATATTTTTCTGCCAAAAGAATCGTCCTTCAAGACGATGACAGTTGTAGTCTACGACTCCCTGTCCAAAGGTGAAGAACCACGTTCAAACCTTGAAGCCCTAATCTAATAAGATTGCGGCTTATAAATTCAGGTCCTTGGTAATAGACCATCAAGTTGTGTTTTAAATTCATTCATGACAAGCCTATGTGCTATAATTGGTCATTCGTGACAAGTTAACATATTAAATGTTAACATTCCTGGTGACATGCCTTTGTACCAGATTTGATGAATGTCCTTATAACAAGGCCGTTTGTGCCATATCTAAATGTCATCACGACAAGGCCTTCGCGCCATATGATTACTTATGTCCTTCATGACTGTGCTTTATGCCATATTTTTCTACGTCCCTCGAGACAGGCTTCTATGCCATATATGTATATATATATAATAAAAGTCTTGTAAGGACTAGCCTTTGAGCTATTTATAATTGTCCTAGTGACAAAGACAGTTGTGACATTATGGTCCCCTGTCAAGCAGGTATTGGACTCGCTCCAAACTTTGCATGCCGTTGATGGTCCCGTTGTGACCTAGGCTAAATATAATGGAAATACGTTCAAATAACATTCACTATGAATGTTCAGAACAGAATAGCCTATACGGTTTATGAATGCCGTGGCTAACCTAAGTCAGGTCATCAGGATTATGACCAATAATTGTTAAATCTTGGTGATTAGTACCAAGTTTCGAGTATCAAAAACTCGGAGGAGGTAGACGAGAGTCGCAATACTATAAGGCGAAGAAAGTTAATAAAACTACACACGTAAACCTCAATATTAATGGAGTTAATCTTCAGGCTGTGGTTGACGCAGCAGTTGAAAGGACCATGGAAAGATCATGAAATAATCTAAAGAGCCGAATGCTCCTCGCTCTGAATTTCATTAAAAACCATGTTCAATTACTCATGAGAAGAGGTTTTGTTCACACTTCGAATATGAAGGATGAACCAAAAGAAGGAGAATAACTCCCAGAAATCTGAGATAGAGAGCAAGTACAGGCCTAATAAAAAGCAACGAAAGTTCGGTAAGAAGCCGGTATACCTCTGAGACTGCTTCAGCATTAATAGATGGATGTTTTATATCCATTAGGAATCATTTTTGATGTCCTAGTTTAGTTATAAATAAGGACTCAATAAAGTAATAAAAATCGATTGGTTGCCTTAAAAATTAAGCCCATATTGTGGGTGATAAGGAACAATTAATTACCAAGACTCCTTATGAGACAACCCTCGTAATTTCACGTCTCCGTGCGATTAATTAATATTGAACAAAAAAAAAATGGTGGAACTGGCCGTCCCCGGAATCGAACCTGGGTCTAGGCCGGCCGCACCCTTTCGCGCGCCTAGCCAACTGAGCTAGGTGCCTAGTATTGTGAAACTTCCATTATTAATTAAATTTAAGCACTTGTACAATAGACTTCCTTATCATTTATCAATGATAATTTCTGCTAAGTGTCCTGTTTTTTTTATACAGGAAATAATAAATCTTCATGAACCATAAACTTAGCAAATTTTTCATCCACAAGGTATAGCTACCAAGGAAACCGTAGTAACCGATTCTTCTAGTATCGGCAAGGAATCCTTCCGAAAAATCTAAGAGTACTCTTTCTTCGCATAGAGTATGACAACATATGTTATTTTAATTATTTTCTCATTGTTTTCTATCGCCTGCGAATGCCAAACTATGTTTGATTAAAGTGTCATATGAGGATTGGCGTATCCTAGTGTGTCCCATAGATTATTTCCATGTCTGATCAGCATGGAGGTTTAATACATGGAACCCCTGAGATATCCCAATGGTCATATTGTACTAAAGTCGACTAGTAGTATTCAAAGAAGATATCCAAAAATGGAAAAAAAAATTTAGTAAATGTTCCCGACTAAGGAATTCGTGGACTTATAACATAAAGGTGTCACTTAGTTGACACGAGTAATGATGGATGAACTGGAGCCTGAGATCTGGAAAATCTCTGTAGCCTCCTTGCAATCTTGATTATCTTCTCATAAGTTTTCCCGGCTTACCTCCGGGAGGACAGGTAGAATTAAGATTGTATCCCGCTGTGGGTTGGAGTATTGTGAAAACTCCATATTGATTATGGAATAATCGAAACCTTGATTAACTAGGTTGTAAAACATAGGCACATAAAGCCTGACTCAATAGTCTGAGGGTTTATGTTATTAAATAAGAAAGACGGTTCATATTGCTTATGCATACATGCCGCAACCCTAATTAGGCAACAATTAAGAAATTGCCATCAACTACCCAGGATCTATGGGCAAACTACTAGTGGATAGGCTTGAAGAAGTCTGTGGCCACCTATGTAGCAAAATGCTTGACATGTGCGCAAGTCAAATCCGAGCATCAGAACCCATCAGGTTTGCTTCAACAGCTTGAACTTCCTACGTGGAAGTAGGAAATGGTAACTATGGATTTTATTACCAAGTTACCCAAGACAAGGAGAGGAAATGAAAAAAAATGTGGGTTATAGTTGACAGACTGACTAGGTCAGCTCATTTCTTACCCATTTAAGGAGACTTATAGCTCCGATATGTTAGCCCAATTATATGTTGATAAGATTGTAGCCTTACATGGCATACCTGTAGCTATTTTCTCTGACAGGGATACTAGGTACACGTCGCATTTTTGGAAGAGTTTCCAACAATCTTTGGGCACACGTTTGAATTTTAGTACGGCTTATCATCCTCAGACTGACGGTCAGAGTGAGCGTACCATTCAAACGTTGGAAGACATGCTACGTGCTTGTGCGATCAATTTGGGTGGTAGCTGGGATAAGAACCTACCATTGATCGAATTCTCCTACAACAATAGCTACCATACCAGCATTAAGGCTGCGCCTTTTGAGGCATTATACGGTAGAAAGTGTAGAATGCCAGTTTATTGGGCGGAAGTTGGAGATGTCCAGTTATCAGGACCAGAGATCGTGTTCGAAACGACGGACAAGATTGTCCAGATTCGTGACCATCTCAAAGCTGCCCGGGATAGGCAGAAGAGTTACGCAGATCCAAGGCGTAAAGCCTTTCACTTCGAAGTAGGTGCTAAAGCGTTGCTAAAAGTATCACCCTGGAAGGGGGTAATGCGATTTGGTAAGAAAGGCAAGCTAAGCCCGAGATACATAGGACCTTTCGAGGTTATCGAACGTATCGGGTCAGTTGCCTATAAGTTAAACTTATCGAAAAGCTCAGTGGAATTCACAATGTGTTCCCCATCTGCAATCTGAAAAAGTGCTTCGCTGATGAATCACTGGTATTACCCCATACAGATGTGCATATAGATGAGAGCTTAAAATTTGTTGAAGAACCTTTGTCGATTGAAGATCGACAGGGAAGGAAGCTTCGAAGGAAGCATATACCTTTTGTGAAGGTCAAATGGGATGCCGTTGAGGTCCCGAGTTCACGTGGGAGTTAGAATCCACGATGAAAGAAAGGTACCCTTACTTGTTTCAGTAAATCTCGGGTCGAGATTTATTTTAAGGGGGTGAGGATGTAACACCTCGAAAATTTCGGGTTCAGTAATAAAACGACACGTGTCATGTAAGACAAAACGCGTTGAAAACCCGGATTTAATAAAGATGTTTCGGTAGGATTTAAAGTGGCGTCATGTTAAATTGTTACCTCTGAACGACCTCAAGTATAAATCCCAAGACCCGATTAAATGTTATACACATCTTTTATGCCTCCATTTAGAGAATTATTGTTAATAAAAGAATTCCAAGTGCATGATATGATCCCACGAAGAAATGAATGATAAACCTTTGTTTTCGGATCTTGTTTATGGAATTCAATTGAAACAATGGATAATGGTAGGGTATTATACTGTACAAGACCATTTTGGGAGGTCCCTAAATGACAATTGAGGCCCCAAAGTCGTGCAAGTGGATTGCCCTTTCGAAATACCAACAAACAAGCAAAATTGGTCCCTGATGACAAGCTTACGGACCGTAAGCTTGGGACCTTACGGTCCGTAAAGCAGCCCCCAGCAACAGAAAACGGGCAGTAGCCTGTTGTGCGCGTTTCTGACCCGCTAAACCGGTTTTTCTCATTATTTAAGGACCCTAAACTATCCTATAAGCACTAGGACAAGTGTTGGATGCTTGTGGTTAATCCTAGAGTGAGTTGTCAACCAATCATGGTGAGATCTTAACTATATAAAGCCAACATTGTTGCAACATTCATTCTCACACTTGCAACTGATCATTGGAGCATTTCTGGAGCTAAGGAACTCTCCTATCTGATCATAATTCGTGCATTGGACTCTTGTAAGTCTGCTAGTCTTGTTTAGTTATTTTTAGCTTAGTTAATTAGCTAAAAGTCAAACCGACGTAATTACGGTTTGACTTCGAGATTAGTCACTAATGACTCAGTCTTATCTCGAATTAAAAGTAGTTTTAGAATGGTATTTATGTGGGTAATAAAACCCCAAAAGGGTTTCCCCTGATCACCATCCTAAGCAGGTCAAATGTCGGGTCAAACGTTTACTTAAAAAGTCAACATATTGCTTAAAATGCCATTTATGCATAATTAGCTATCTAGAACATTTGTAACCTGTTTGAACATTGTTATAACTTAGAAATAAGTGTAAGAACATGTCCCAACATGTTCTACCCGACTATTTCCTGTTTAGACCCGGTTCGGAACCGAAAGTCACATAGTTTGACTTTTCGGTTGACTTTCAGTTCTGACCCGTTTGGGCATATTTTAGAAATGCCTCAGAGCTTAAATTGGATTAGGATACATGTTAGAACAACCCTCTGTGATTACACACCTTGGTTCGTTAGTTATCCAATTAATATGCATGTTTCCGTTAATTGCTCGTATGTTGACCGTTATGCCCTTATTACCTTAAAACGTGATTTATGAAAATGTAAAAGTGTAGAAACCTTAGTTACTGATGTATAAACTTGTATGCAAAATTTGACATCAGTTTGTTTTGTAGATTAAGAGTTATGCTCATTATCGCAAACTTAATGCTTTATGTTAATAATAAGGCGTAATTAGCGTATAGCCTAGTTAAACATACTTTTTGATACCAAATATTTTACCCACTGATCTTATATATTATTTTGGGATTTTTAAAGATTTTTAATTAATTTTTGGCTGAGCATAACTAGTAGTCGTAGGCTTAATCCGGTAATTGTCGGTTTTGCCCTTACGGGCCATAAAATGAGTTTTACACATCTAAATGACTCCAAACCTTTTGCTACTGATTAGTTATGATAAATAAATTATTTTAAGCCTTCTGGAATTATAAAAATATCAGATTTAAGTATCGAACCCGGTAATGGCCTTTAATCGCCTTATTTAGCGTTATTAGCGCATAGTATGTTTTAAAATTATATTGGACATACCCGGGTTGATACCTACTGATATAAGAAGCAAATTATCATATTTTAACAGTAAGCAAAAGTTGATAAACTCAGACTTCAGTTTTAAGCTTGTCGGCCTATGTGAGATTACCAAAATACCCCTACGGGGCCTAGTTGGTTAAAAATGATAAGTTTCACATACGTGCCTTAGCCTACTGATAAAACTCATCAAATTGAGTATGGTTGCTGTTTACATCAGACCTGTAACTCAGTTATACATACAAACTCTTTTACAAACTTTAAAATGACCAAACTACCCCTACGGGGCATAGTTTGTGTTTAAATTAGTTTCGGGCATAACGAAAGACATCCTACTGATGTCACAACATATTTGAGACATAATTAACTTAGGAAACCTGTATATAGCTCTCATGACTACCCGTCACGCTTATTACGCGTACGGTGCGGTTTATGTAACAAGTTTACATAAATTAGCCGA
This sequence comes from Helianthus tuberosus, assembly GCA_030545235.1. NCBI lineage: Eukaryota > Viridiplantae > Streptophyta > Magnoliopsida > Asterales > Asteraceae > Helianthus > Helianthus tuberosus. The sequence goes on along the minus strand of JARYGA010055571.1, from coordinate 19,084 downwards.
AACGGGTCAAACCTTAACGGTTTTATCTCAAAATCCAGAATGTGAATAATAAACCCATATTTAAACAAGTCTCCAAACTTGTCGGGTCTGAATCACATCCTATCCGGTCTTCGCTTAATCGTGCGAACCGTATCTTGAAACTAGCCGGTCTAAGCTTAAGCTTAATAAAAGACCCGCTAGAATTCTAATAGGTTATTAAAAACCTTCGTTCCAGATTAGGAGCCCAGTAAAAGCTATCTGTACTTGCTGATTTGATATACGGCTGGGATTGAATATATATTTAGCTCAGGTAAATACTTTTAACTTATTTTCCCTATACGGGCTTGGGTTACGGTACATAGCGTACCGCTTGATCGGGCATCAAATCTCCACGCTTAGTGGGTAGTTGAATAATTTGATCGGCTCGTTTTAAACAGATGTGTTTACTTTACAGCCTTTGGGGGGTTAATGACCATGTCCCGGATATCCTCGGCATTATCTTACGAGATGGCCACGACCTGAGCACGGGGTGTAGGCGTACACCTGTCGGTGTATAACTCTAGAATTGTGGTGTGTCTATTGATCTTTAACCCGGATACGTCCGGGCTACTGAACGCATAAGTAACATGTAAATCGTTCTCAAGATTATTATACTATCAAAATAATTCTCCCAAGTTAAAAAGATTAATTTTGCCTCTGTGCATTTTAATCAATGTGTCAAGATATTTTGTGCCACGTGCATTCAAAACAATTTACAAACTCTTTTCCCAAAATGAGTCAGTTGAATGTATTTACCAGTGTAAACTGACGTATTTTCCAAAAAGGCTAAATGCAGGTACTATACGAACTTGGCTGGATAATTCTCCTTAGCATCAATAGAAGTCTCGCAAGCTTAAGATGCCTAAAAGTCTGTTGAACTATTGTTCCATTTTATGTACGATCCTTCTGTGGATAAACTTCCGAATATTGTGACATTTGATATTACAATAATAAATTCGGTTGTAATATATTTTCAATTGCTTCCGCTGTGCTTAATAATATTGTGTTGTTTGACTATTATGTTGCCAACCATGACGTCACGATACTCCCCACCGGGCCCACCGGTGACACGTGGAAATCGGGGTGTGACAGAATTTCAGGTCGGAGATAAAGTACTTTTGAAAGCTTCTCCTTGGAAAGGAGTTGTTCGATTCGGTAAGAAAGGAAAGCTAAGTCCCATGTACGTAGGACCATTCTCAGTAATCCAACATATAGGACCAGTTGCTTATCGTTTACAACTACCAGAAGAGTTAGCTGGAGTACATGATGTATTTCATGTATCCAATCTCAAGAAATGTCTAGCAGACGAATCACTGGTAGTACCTCTTCAAGATATAGAGGTAAACGAAAAACTAAAATTTGTTGAGAAACCTCTTCAAATTGAGGATCGAAAGATCAAGTTTCTCAAACACAAGCGACTAGTTTTAGTCAAAGTCAGATGGGATTCAAGGAGAGGACCCGAATATACTTGGGAGCTGGAATCAGAAATGAAGAGAAAGTATCCTCAATTATTCCAATAAATCTCGAGGACGAGATTTTTATTAAGGTGGGGAGAATGTAACAACTCTCATCAAAAGTCATAATTATTAAATTCATTTGTCCAATAGGAAACTCTAATTGAGACACCCAAGTGATTCTGAACAAACCCTAAAATTTTCAGAATAATCGGAATCAGAATTTGGGCCCCTAAAACTCAAGGGGGGGAAATACCCTAGTTAACGCTTATCTAAAATGTGAGCTGTAGAAACTGAATTTATGAAAACTGTCAAGTCAGCAAGGCTAGTCGCAATCGTGGCAACCCTATGCCTAAAAATAGGTCTTACGCGGGCCGCGTAAGGATTAGCTTAGATCTCACGCGGGCCGCGTAAAGGTCAAAATTCACCTATAAATAGAGGGCCTTGGGACTTGAAATCTGTCTTTAGAACGACGTAACTCCGAGTTACGTAGACTGAGTTATCACAGAAACAATCCACTAAACACACACTAATCTCAAAACGCTGCCGCAATCAGGGTAATAACTCGATCGCTATTACGATTCGACGTCCGATCGATTATAACTATCCAACGATTGTTTAAGTGCCGCTCAAATTGAGTTTATACTTTGATAATTCATTGTGATTTCGACTTGAATGTTTGAGTACTGCTCGAATTCGGACTATACTCTGTCATTCGTTGTGAATCCGCTGAATTGTTAAGTATTGCACTAATAAATCGTTGTGAGGGTTTAATCTCGTGAATTGTCGTAACTGCTGTATTAGTTACTAACCTGTTGTGTGTGCATTAAATTAGGTTAATCAAGGCTAATCAGTAGGCTTATATTCTGCTCGTTAAATCTACAATGTGAGTCATTCTCTTTTTATCAAATTGTTTTATAAATTCTTAAAATATTTTCAAAGGTTATAATTACAGTGATTAAGTTTATGTAATCACCAAATTACAGCCAGTATGTGGGGTATTGTGCACAGTATTGCAGTTTTATCACTTTAGGTGGGCGAACCTAAATTTAGTGATAACCGTCATTCATTGGGGCAGCCAATGGTAATATGACCACAGTCACAGAAAAGAGTCGAGTGACAAATACTGTGGGTAGTTGGTTTGATATCAGAAACATTGTAATCTCTTAATACTGTGAATTATAACAAAACGAGTCGTTTTAGTAAAACTGAATGATTCACTCAGTATTTCCCTGCTGACAAAACCTTTTTCAAACATGTTTCAGGTGATCTGTTGTGAGCAAAGGAAAAGTGCAGTGAAGCACTACCTGCTTAGAAAAGTGGCTCAATGTAAATAAATAAAAGGAACATGTTTTAAGAAATAATGATTTCCTAGTGAAATCACTTTATTGTAAATTATGGGATTTATCCCTATATTATATATAAACGAGCAGTTTTACTATTAATCGATCCTGTTTAAAAAGACTTCCGCTGGCACTTAATTAGATACCATCGGATTCCTGCCTCGCGGCTCTGAACCGGGTCAAACCGGGGTCAAGGGCCGTGACACTCTAACAACTTTTAAAGATTATAAGGATGAAGTTGAAAAGCAATTAGATCGTCAGATTAAAGTTGTGAGATCAGATAGAGGCGGTGAATATTATGGAAGACATACTGATGTGGGACAAGCTCCTGGTCCATTTTATGAGTTTTGTAAGGGCCAGGGGATTGTGAACCAATACACCATGCCTGGTACACCTTAGCAGAATGGTGTCGCTGAAAGAAGAAACCGTACCCTTATGAACATGGTGCGAAGTATGTTAGCAAACACTAATTTACCATTATTTCTCTGGACTGAAGCGTTAAAAGCAGCTGTTCATATACTCAATAGAGTTCCTTCTAAGTCTGTCCCTAGAACTCCTTATGAACTTTGGATAGGAAGGAAACCGAGTCTTAAATATATGAAAGTATGGGGCTGCATTGCTGAAGCAAAACTTTACAATCCTTTCCTAAGGAAACTTGACCCTAAAACAGTTACCCGTTTCTTTATCGGGTATCCTGATAATTCAAAGGGTTATCGTTTCTATTGTCCTTCTGATGTCACCCGTATTGTTGAAACCAACCGTGCTGCGTTCCTGGAGGATTTCAAGGTCAGTGGGAGCAGTACCAACCCTTAAGAAGAATTGCAAGAAGTACAAGACGCGGGGGGGAGAGACTCGTCGCTTACCATTACTTCGATTACTCCTCTTGTACCCAATGCAACTACTGTACCTGAAGCTACTGCACCAACTCCAAATTCACCTCCACAATCAGAACCCATTATACCTCATGACGAAGGCACATCAAACGCTCAAAACCAAGACAACGCTGAACCCGATAATCCACTCAGGAAGCCATCTAGGCAAAGAAGGCCTACTAATTGGGATGATTATGTTACCTACCTGACTGAAATGGATCCCGGAAAGCTCAATGATCCTATCTCTTACAATGAAGCCATTAGCAGTGATCAGTCTTCTGAATGTGTAACGCCCCAAAATCTGAATGTTAATGTTTGTTGTATGTTATTATGTGACACGTCAGGAAATAAATAACTAGGCTATTTAACCTAGTTAAGGGTATGGTCAAAAGCCTTAAATGATTAAGGTAGTGTCAGTTATGTTTTAAAAGTAAACCCGAGGGGCTAAAATGGAACAAATGAAAGTTAAGTTATAAAATAACTAAACACACACATACACACACATACGTGTGTGTTCGAGAAAGATCAGGAGGCTCCCATGGAGCCTCAAACCCTAAATCGCCTTTAAGCTCAAATTGGAAGGCAAGATGAAGCTGAAATCCATAACCGAGCATGGATTAATGATCACCAACACGAGGGGATCATAAGGTATGTCTTAAATCTAAGATTGGTGATCATGGGTGAAGTGGGTTATGTTCTAACCCGTGAGTTAATATGAAATTGATCATGTACAAGGGTTAGAATCCTCGTGTAGAACATGGGTTATGAATGGTTTGCGTTAATTTGATGTTTAGAGGTGACACCCGTTAGTTAGGGTGAAGATGATGACTAGAATCACCTCCTATGTTCAAGTCTTGTTGAAAGATTGATGTATTATGTGGGTATGATGAATTATTGTTAGATGAAAGTATAGGAATATGATGATGTTATGTTTAATGTTCATTTGGAATGATACATGATGATTAGTAGTTGGTTTTGATGGGTTATGTATGAGTTTAGAAGAATTGTGCATGAAATAGTTGTACGATATGCTTAAAAGGTAGTACTCACATCAAGTGTATGATGAAATGTATATAGTGTCGTCCGTATAGTCGATTATGATGTTACGGGTATACGATGATAAGTCGATAGTTGAGTATGGTTGATAGTTGACTTTTGAAAGTCAACTAAGTATAAGAAACATGATTTGACTCATTGTCGTAAATGTAGGTTGATGGGAAGTCGTATGGTACATGTTATAGCAATCCGTGTTAAATGTAATGACATGATGAGTTACATGAGTTTAACGTATACGGATATGATTATATGAAGTTGATTATGTATTTTAATGCTTGTTAGAAATGACTAAGGAAAGTTAAGTGTGAATTATGCGAATGATATGAATGTTACATGTACAAATGAGTATGCTAATAAGAGCGTGGTTTCGATGAAATGAAAGTATAGGAATCACGTCGTGACGGACTCAAGTAGGAGGTGTTAACGGGTCAAGATGAGGCAAGGAATCGGATACGAGCACGGACGCATAAGGTAAGTGATTTCTATAATCACTTCTTATGTTCGGATAGGTGATATGGTGTTTTAATTTACTAAACATGATGGTTGAGGTCAAATATGTGACGTAGTCTTATGTCGTAAAGGATGGGATTTAAAGTTGACCAAAATGCCCTTGATGGGTATTTTGGGCAAACGATCTTAACAAGTAGTTTAGGAACAAGTTATTTGATGAGTATAATGTTTTGAACAAGTATGGAAGCGAAGAGTATGGTCTTGGTATGTCATAAACCAATTAATGCGCAAATACCCATAATGGGTCAAATAATTAGAATGTGATAATAAGTCGATAAGGCGTAAGATAAGAATTTCGTTAATCCGGATGTGGGATTTTAAGTTTATATGATAGAATGTGAATTTACAAGCATGTAGGAAGAAACGGGAGGTTAAACGGGTAAACGGTTCGAAAGTTATGCGCGTTTTAGTGCGTTCGGACGTCGAAACGGATCTGCAGAAAAATGCACTTTAGAGAGGCCGTCGCCGACGGGCAAGGAGGCCGTCGCCGACGGGCAAGGAGGCCGTCGCCGACGGGCAAGGGAAAATCAGTTTTTTCTCCGACGGGTTATCTTCCTGTCTACGGGGTTTTGGCTACGGGAAAAACTACGGGCCGTCGCCGACGGGCCCTAGGGCCGTCGCCGACGACCTCCCTAAGTCCAAAAGTCTGAAAATTGTTATTTAAGTCGATTTATGTATCGTAGGCTTCGGTTTGTTATCCGTGGACTACGGCAGACTTTCTAAACATGATTTTGATCGATCCTTAGATGTTTATGGGCTATAAATCAAAGTTTAAGTCTCATGTAAATAACGTATAAGTATGTAAGAAGTATGGAAGATGTTGTACACGTATGTAGATGCGTAATTATGTATGTATGTAATACTGTAAGAAAGGTATGTACGTATGCAGATGAGTATGTATGTAAGTATAGAGATATGTACGAGTGTATGCATGTATGTAACGCTGTAAGAAAGGTATGTACGTATGCAGATGAGTATGTATGTAAGTATAGAGATATGTATGAGTGTATGCATGTATGAAACGCTGTAAGAAAGGTATGTACGTATGCAAATGAGTATGTATGTAAGTATAGAGATATGTATGAGTGTATGCATGTATGAAATGCTGTAGGAAGGGTATGTACGTATGCAGAGGTGTATGTATGTATGCATAAAGATATGTATGAGTGTAGGCATGTATGTAAAGATGTAGTAAAGGTACGTACGTAGGTAGTTGTGTATGTGTGTATGTATAAAGACATGTATGAGTGTACGCACGTATGTAAAGTTGTAGGAAGGGTATGTACGTATATAGATGTGTATGTAAGTAGGTATGCAAGTACGTATGTATGTATGACTTAGATATGTTGAGTGATAACGTTATTGATGGTGTACCTTGAGAATGAAAAAGTGATACAGGTACATTACTGAAGCCTCACCAGAAAATAGATACGCAGATGAAATGCTTAAAGTTTGAAAGATGACGAAATGTGAAGTGTATGTGAATGTATCTTGTTAATATAATGTGTGCTAATGTTTATGAATGTATGTGGTGAGTGCAGGTTGTGTGGATAACGGGGGATTATAACAAGGATTAGAGATCGAAGATCGAGTCACAAGATAGATTGTACGGGAATAATTGAGTATGTACTATTAGGAAACAAGACTTATGCTTTATCTTTGTAGAAGATACATATCAAAACGACCTTTCAAGTGAGTCAAAACGTTGGTAATGAAAGAAAATTTTATGGTTCGTGTTTTCCGCTGCGACTTTTGTCATGTACGAATTAGGGTCTAACAAGTTGGTATCAGAGCCCTGGTTTGAGAGAATCAAGTACAAGAAAGTAAGTACTTGAACTCAAACTTGTGTGCTCTAATGATAAGGAACCCGTACAATCTAAGACTCGATCAAGATCCAAAGGTAGAAGCGAATGTAAGTATGTACTTATGTATAAGTATAAAGAAACTGACGGTATGTTATGTGCAAGGTAAGTATAAGTGTTTGAAGAAGATGACCCTTGAATGCAGTCTAGGATGAATAACTAAGAACAGTCAAGAGGCAAATAGGCAAATGAGCCCCAGGTACGTGAATTTAATATGTGGGTATATGTAATGGTAAAACTCATTAAGGGAAGGAAAATTTTTAAATGAAAGACAATGATTGTATAGTAATGAAGTATTGAAAGTGATACACGCGCCGAAACCTAAGTCTACGGACATAAGGTGACAATTACATGAAGGCACGAAACTACTATGTGGATTGTGTACCTGGCCAGTACACAAGAAACGTATGACGTTCGTGAGATCATGATAATTGTTACAGGTATGTCCGGTAGGATTGGGTAGCGGGCGGGCGTGTGGGTGAAATGGGAAGTAAGACTCTCGGGAAATTGAGAGTACTATGTAGGAATGAAAAACATGCCTGATAAGAACGAAGAATGTTGAATCCGTAATTAAGTACGGATCAACAAGATATGAATAATGTGTTTGAATCCGGGAGACGGATTCAAGGAAGGAAAAAGGTATGAAGGAAATGTTTGAACCCGAGAGACGGGTTCAAAGAATGAAAAGCGTGAATGCAATGTTTGAATCCGTGAGACGGATTCAAGTGATGAAAGGCATGAATGGAATGTTTGAATCCGTAAAACGGATTCAAGGAAAGGAAAATGTAGAAATGATATGTCTGAATCTGCGAAACAGATTCAACACATGTAAGGAATGAAAGATGTGAATGATATGATTGAAATCCGTTAGATGGATTCAAATCATAGAAGGAAGAAAAGGTATGAATGATATGTTTGAATCCGTGAGACGGATTCAAGGATGAAAGGCATGGATAATATGTTCGAATCCGCGAGAAGGATTCAAAACAAAGAAGTAATGGAAGATATGAATGTAATGTTTGAATCCGTAAGGCGGATTCAATGAATGAAAAAGCATGAATGATGCGTCTGAATCCGTGAGACGGATTCAAAAATATAAGAAGATGAAATTAATCCGCCTAAGAAGATGTCGACAGTTTGACCATGATTGAGTATAAACTGGTCATAGAAATAAGTATAAAGTAAGAAGTGAAAGTATAATAGACGAAGTTTTGTATAAGTTATGTGTCAGATGTGTCAGTAATTGACTCTTAGAAGTCAGAATGATGACGGGCTGTGACCCGGACAATAACTTGAGTATGGGCGGGAATGGTAAGCTTAGTAAGAAATATTGAAACGATGTAATAAGGTCTTCGCATGTAAGCATGAATGGAAGGAAGTACGAGCGTGTACTTCAGTGGGCGAAATGATTAATTGAATGAAAGGATTGCAGGTAAGAAATAGAATGTATGGTACGTTATAGCAGGTACGTAGGAAATTGTAGAAGAGTTATAGGTGGATAATCACCTAGTGTAATGAATGTTTGAATGACATATGCTAACCGCCGATGTTGTTGATGATAATGTTAGAACTATTGATGTGATGAAACCAATCATATTGGTGAAAGGATGTGCACGAGCGGAAGCTCATTACACGAAGGAATGAAAGCTGGCCTATACGGTTAGTACTCGAGGAGAAGATGATCGATCTGGGTTGCGGATCGTGGTTTGGGAAATGAAAAAGAGGTTAGTAAAATGTTTAACTCATGATTGGAGAGATATGAACTATTTATACACGTGAATTAAGTAATGCATGAAGAGAAAGCAATAGTAATGTGAAATGAACGAAATGATTTAAAGATAATATAAAGGTATGCAAGGTATACGTAACTGTCGAAAACGTAGAGTAAGATTAACGTTAGAGTTAAGCACGTAGGTGTGACTATGAAATAGTAAGTTTTGTGGTGGTAACAAAACAAAAGTTAAATGCTATACAGAGTATGTAGAGAATGTAATTTTTTAGAGGTGAGATGGAGATATTAGATCCATTAAGAATGGATCATATTAAAGGACGGAAGAGTATGTGTAATGACCAGTTATTGACAGGTCAAGTAAATGAAAATGCAAATGAAATAGGAAAGAATGATCAGGAAAGTATGGGCTAGTGGTCGTATGGATGGACTGGAAGAAAAGATAATGTGTGTTCGATGAAAGTGAGAAAGGTTTCGGGGACGAAACCTTGTTTAAGGGTGGTAGACTTGTAACGCCCCAAAATCTGAATGTTAATGTTTGTTGTATGTTATTATGTGACACGTCAGGAAATAAATAACTAGGCTATTTAACCTAGTTAAGGGTATGGTCAAAAGTCTTAAATGATTAAGGTAGTGTCAGTTATGTTTTAAAAGTAAACCCGAGGGGCTAAAATGGAACAAATGAAAGTTAAGTTATAAAATAACTAAACACACACATACACACACATACGTGTGTGTTCGAGAAAGATCAGGAGGCTCCCATGGAGCCTCAAACCCTAAATCGCCTTTAAGCTCAAATTGGAAGGCAAGATGAAGCTGAAATCCATAACCGAGCATGGATTAATGATCACCAACACGAGGGGATCATAAGGTATGTCTTAAATCTAAGATTGGTGATCATGGGTGAAGTGGGTTATGTTCTAACCCGTGAGTTAATATGAAATTGATCATGTACAAGGGTTAGAATCCTCGTGTAGAACATGGGTTATGAATAGTTTGCGTTAATTTGATGTTTAGAGGTGACACCCGTTAGTTAGGGTGAAGATGATGACTAGAATCACCTCCTATGTTCAAGTCTTGTTGAAAGATTGATGTATTATGTGGGTATGATGAATTATTGTTAGATGAAAGTATAGGAATATGATGATGTTATGTTTAATGTTCATTTGGAATGATACATGATGATTAGTAGTTGGTTTTGATGGGTTATGTATGAGTTTAGAAGAATTGTGCATGAAATAGTTGTACGATATGCTTAAAAGGTAGTACTCACATCAAGTGTATGATGAAATGTATATAGTGTCGTCCGTATAGTCGATTATGATGTTACGGGTATACGATGATAAGTCGATAGTTGAGTATGGTTAATAGTTGACTTTTGAAAGTCAACTAAGTATAAGAAACATGATTTGACTCATTGTCGTAAATGTAGGTTGATGGGAAGTCGTATGGTACATGTTATAGCAATCCGTGTTAAATGTAATGACATGATGAGTTACATGAGTTTAACGTATACGGATATGATTATATGAAGTTGATTATGTATTTTAATGCTTGTTAGAAATGACTAAGGAAAGTTAAGTGTGAATTATGCGAATGATATGAATGTTACATGTACAAATGAGTATGCTAATAAGAGCGTGGTTTCGATGAAATGAAAGTATAGGAATCACGTCGTGACGGACTCAAGTAGGAGGTGTTAACGGGTCAAGATGAGGCAAGGAATCGGATACGAGCACGGACGCATAAGGTAAGTGATTTCTATAATCACTTCTTATGTTCGGATAGGTGATATGGTGTTTTAATTTACTAAACATGATGGTTGAGGTCAAATATGTGACGTAGTCTTATGTCGTAAAGGATGGGATTTAAAGTTGACCAAAATGCCCTTGATGGGTATTTTGGGCAAACGATCTTAACAAGTAGTTTAGGAACAAGTTATTTGATGAGTATAATGTTTTGAACAAGTATGGAAGCGAAGAGTATGGTCTTGGTATGTCATAAACCAATTAATGCGCAAATACCCATAATGGGTCAAATAATTAGAATGTGATAATAAGTCGATAAGGCGTAAGATAAGAATTTCGTTAATCCGGATGTGGGATTTTAAGTTTATATGATAGAATGTGAATTTACAAGCATGTAGGAAGAAACGGGAGGTTAAACGGGTAAACGGTTCGAAAGTTATGCGCATTTTAGTGCGTTCGGACGTCGAAACGGATCTGCAGAAAAATGCACTTTAGAGAGGCCGTCGCCGACGGGCAAGGAGGCCGTCGCCGACGGTCAAGGGAAAATCAGTTTTTTCTCCGACGGGTTATCTTCTTGTCTACGGGGTTTTGGCTACGGGAAAAACTACGGGCCGTCGCCGACGGGCCCTAGGGCCGTCGCCGACGACCTCCCTAAGTCCAAAAGTCTGAAAATTGTTATTTAAGTCGATTTATGTATCGTAGGCTTCGGTTTGTTATCCGTGGACTACGGCAGACTTTCTAAACATGATTTTGATCGATCCTTAGATGTTTATGGGCTATAAATCAAAGTTTAAGTCTCATGTAAATAACGTATAAGTATGTAAGAAGTATGCAAGATGTTGTACACGTATGTAGATGCGTAATTATGTATGTATGTAATACTGTAAGAAAGGTATGTACGTATGCAGATGAGTATGTATGTAAGTATAGAGATATGTACGAGTGTATGCATGTATGTAACGCTGTAAGAAAGGTATGTACGTATGCAGATGAGTATGTATGTAAGTATAGAGATATGTATGAGTGTATGCATGTATGAAACGCTGTAAGAAAGGTATGTACGTATGCAGATGAGTATGTATGTAAGTATAGAGATATGTATGAGTGTATGCATGTATGAAATGCTGTAGGAAGGGTATGTACGTATGCAGAGGTGTATGTATGTATGCATAAAGATATGTATGAGTGTAGGCATGTATGTAAAGATGTAGTAAAGGTACGTACGTAGGTAGTTGTGTATGTGTGTATGCATAAAGACATGTATGAGTGTACGCACGTATGTAAAGTTGTAGGAAGGGTTTGTACGTATGTAGATGTGTATGTAAGTAGGTATGCAAGTACGTATGTATGTATGACTTAGATATGTTGAGTGATAACGTTATTGATGGTGTACCTTGAGAATGAAAAAGTGATACAGGTACATTACTGAAGCCTCACCAGAAAATGGATACGCAGATGAAATGCTTAAAGTTTGAAAGATGACGAAATGTGAAGTGTATGTGAATGTATCTTGTTAATATAATGTGTGCTAATGTTTATGAATGTATGTGGTGAGTGCAGGTTGTGTGGATAACGGGCGATTATAACAAGGATTAGAGATCGAAGATCGAGTCACAAGATAGATTGTACGGGAATAATTGAGTATGTACTATTAGGAAACAAGACTTATGCTTTATCTTTGTAGAAGATACATATCAAAACGACCTTTCAAGTGAGTCAAAACGTTGGTAATGAAAGAAAATTTTATGGTTCGTGTTTTCCGCTGCGACTTTTGTCATGTACGAATTAGGGTCTAACAGAATGGAATAAAGCAATGATTGAAGAGCTTGAATCCATGAAGAAAAATGACGTTTGGGATTAGGTAGAATTACCCAACGGTGTGAAACCCGTAGGATGTAAATGGGTGTTCAAAACAAAACTGGATCCGAATGGTAACGTTGAACGCTACAAAGCGAGATTGGTTGCAAAGGGCTACACTCAGAAAGAGGGAATTGATTATCAAGAGACGTTTTCACCTGTCTCTCGTAAAGATTCATTAAGGATCGTCATGGCCCTCGTAGCTTATTTTGATTTAGAGTTGCATCAGATGGACGTTAAAACCGCTTTCCTTAACGGAGACTTAGACGAAGATGTTTATATCAAACAACTTGAAGGCTTTAAACCTGAAGGTCAGGAGCGTCTAGTCTGTAAGTTGAAGAAATCCATTTACGGGTTAAAACAAGCATCACGTCAATGGTACCTCAAGTTTGATGAAGTCATGAAGAAACAAGGTTTTATGAAGAATCAAGTGGATCAATGCACCTACCTCAAGATGAGTGGGAGCAACTTTACTATACTTGTCCTTTACGTAGATGATATTCTATTGGCAAGTAATAGTTTAGACATGTTGCATGAGTCGAAGCGGTTACTTTCGCATAACTTCGACATGAAGGATCTCGGAGAGGCTTCTTACGTTATTGGCATCGAAATTCACCGAGATAGACACAAAGGGATCTTAGGATTGTCCCAGAAGGCTTACATAGATCGTGTCCTTACACGTTACAACATGCAACAGTGCAAACCCTCAGTCGCTCCAGTAGTTAAGGGAGATGTTTTCGGTTCATTCTAGTGTCCGACGACAGAGGTTGAGAAGGAGCAAATGAGCCAGATAACTTATGCGTCAGTAGTCGGGAGCCTGATGTATGCTCAAGTCTGTACTCGCCCAAATATCGCTTATATTGCTGGAATGCTAGGCCGTTATCAGACTAATCCTGGCCTAGATCACTGGAAAGCAGCTAAGAAGGTACTTCGATATCTGCAAGGGACGAAATACTATAAACTGACTTATAGAAGAAGTGATCATTTAGAAGTGGTGGGCTATTCTGATTCTGACTTTGCCAAGTGCAAAGATGACAAGAAATCCACTTCGGGCTATATCTTTATGTTAGCAGGCGGCCCTATCTCTTGGAAGAGTCATAAACAACAGTTGACCACAACTTCCACAATGATGGCAGAGTATATTGCTGTTTATAATGCAACCTGTCATGGAATGTTGCTTAGAAATCTGATCACTGGACTCAAAATCGTTAATTCCATTTCTAGACCATTGAAGCTTTATTGTGATAACTCAGCTGCCGTTAGTTTCTCGAACAGTAACAGTTCGACTGGAGCTGGTATATATCTCGATACAAAATATATGTTCGTACGTGAACGAGTTGAGGAAAATAATCTTTGTATCGAGTATATTAGTACTAAAGATATGCTTGCGGATCCGATGACTAAAGGTCTCCCTCCTAAGGTTTACGAAGAACATGTTCGGAATATGGGATTTAGTAAAGACCTTATTTTAGCATATTGTACTAGCTTACGTTTTATGTTAATGAAATTTCCTCAGTTTGATTTTGTATGTCTCTAAGAATATGTTCAACCGGTATAATGACATATAGACAAATAAAGTTACAAATCAAACAAAGGGCTTATGCGTATTTTGATCATGACGATTATGTTTTAAATTAAGGCTATAGTATGACTAATGGGGGTCCTGAATCGCATAATGATTCAACGGCTGTATTTCTCTGCTATAGTACTTGTTTAAAGCTAAAATGAGTGTTAACTCCTGATCAGGCTTATCTAATACTCATAGTAAATGATTACTCGGCTAAGTGAGAGAATGTAAGATTAAATATATTATGTTTAATATTTAATCTAGTAGCCATTATAATCATTTACATAATATAGATCAAAATATATTACAACCTATTAAATAATTAGTTGGTAATTGTTGATGGACCATATTACCCTTATTAACTAATTGGGTTTCCTCTTGGGTGCTTATATAAGGAGACTAATGTAGAGGTTAAAGGGTTACTCAGTTACACAATTAGACATACCCTATTAGTCATAACATCATCATCATCGACCTCCTCTCCTATAGCCGATACCCTTTCGGTTTAATCAGTCACCATCATCAGTTAGCACCCTAAGGAGGAACCAGATCACACTGACAACTATGTCGAATTCCATGGCTTCTTCTATCACTGGATTCTCCACTGCACTGTCTACGGTGACAGGTATGTTTTAATGTTTTCCCTCATGTATAAACAGAACTGAACCAACATACGATAGAGTACAATAGCTTTTTTGTTGCATATTTTTTTATTTTTTAAGACATCCTTCTATCATGAGAAAAAAATTGTCATCTCCATATCTCCCAAAACCAATCAATATTTTGTTATATTCGTCTTCTATTTTAAACCAACCTAAAAAAATAATAAGTAATTCGTGATGGAATAATAAAGATTTATACATAAATAAATCATAATCTACTTCTTGCTTGAGATTAAAAAAAAATCTAAGATCAATATTTTATTTTTAACACTTTTAAGTTTATTATTGATACTCCTTCACCATATGTTATGTTAGCTACCTGTTAAGTACGAACGGTTGTTAATAAAAACAAATTTAAACAAATGTTTGTGACGGCTTGCCAACATCTTCACCTACCGAATATTTGAAGGCTTTTTTTTTTGTTGATCCGTCGCTAATATGAAGCTATCTTTTTGTTCTTTGAATCTTTCGGTTACCTGTCGAACTTAGACTACGATGAGTCTATCGATAAATTAACAGGAAGAGCTCTTTTTCGAGCAATGTATCAAATCTCAAAACATATGTGTTAACGATCTTACAAAGATTTGGACTTCGTGCGTTTTGTACAAATACATGCATTGACAACAAATCATCTATTTAGTGACAAATACACCCACTGGCAACTAATCATTAGCGTTCTTTTTTCGTATTATTAGTATATACTTATAATATAACATCTTGGCTGTTAGCATTTGGAGAGTTCATTTAAACATTTTAGGTAGAATATGACGCCAAAAATTAAACGTTTTTGATGGAAGTTTATGAAATGATAACATTTTTTAAATTTTCCGTTTATTTATTATTTAGTTTATTAGTTTACAAAGTTTGTTTTAGAATAATGGAAATGGTGCTAAAATACGGTAGTACAAAACAAACAAGTATCATTAAAAGTCGAATATGTCAATAATTCTATTCTCCTTTCTTATATTGGTAGTTATGGCTGTGGGTAATCTTATTTTTAACATATTACCGATGTAACATACCGAGCAATCACCAATGGTTATTGACGATTTTATTTTAGAGTAAATTACCTTTTGAGTATTTGTGTTTTAGTGGTTTTAACCACTTGAGTACAAAATCAAAAAGTTTAACACTTCGAGTCACTAACCACTAACCGCTCATTCTATAATGTTTTGACTCCCTGTGTTTTAGTGGTTTTAACCACTTGAGTCCAAAATCAAATAGTACAAGTGTTAAAAAATTGGACTCAAAACGTTATCACATGAGCGGTTAGGGACTCAGAAAGTAAAACACAAAGACTCAAAAAGTAATTTACTCTTTATTTTATTTCTCTTTTTCAACTTTTTTGTTTGTCGTCGTTCGTTGGGATTCTATCCAGTGGCAGACCTACCCTTTGGCCAGGTGGGCGGCCGCACCCCTTGAAAATAAAAATTTATTGTATATTTTAGGCAAAAAACCCGACCGCACCCCTTGAAAATATGGTTGAACACCTCATCCACACCCCCAGCAAATAATTTATGGGTCCGCCACCGGTTCTATCAATAATTGCTGGAGGACAATTACCAACCTGACACCAACCGTTGGTAATTGTTCATCCGATGAGGTCATCGGATATGGTTGAATGTTGGTTACCAAGGTTATGTTTCACATATGATTTAATTGGGTACCAACTAGGTCATTGTAAAATATGTGGCAAGAGATTGGCGACCCAAGGATATGTAGCCGAGTTTCGTTTGGTTTGAGTTGGATGTAGCCCACTGGTTCAAATCGCTTGGGGGTTCAACTTTTGTTATATCCACACATACATCCTTTTTTTTGATGACATGTAACAAATAAGGTGCAACACTCATGAATATGGTCCATCTAGCTAACACCCATCTTGACAGCCCCCCTTCTAATGAACATGGTCCATCTAGCTAAACCCCCCCCCCCCCCCCCCCCCCCCCCCCCTTCCCCTTTTTTTCTAATTTTAGAATGCATATTCTTTATTGTTACCATAAGAATGCTGAGTACTTGAAGAAAAAGGAAGGGCCGAGAATACAAAATATATTAAGATGTACATATAAACACGTCTAACAATTAAGGCCAGATACAATAATGAAAGATGTATTGTACTTGATGGAATAGGATCAAATACAAACAGTTAGGGTCTGTTTGGTATGGGGTAATGGAATGGACGAGGTAATGGAATGGACGAGGGAATGCAATGGATCATTACCATTCCATGTCTTGTTTGGTTACCATGTGTGAATGGAATGAAGTATTATTGTGTATTGCTCGGTAGGCAAGAAAAAAGGAGTAATAAAATCAGCGATGAGTGGTGGTGATGGTCGGTGGTAGTGACTGTGGGTGGTTATAGGTGGCGGTGGTGGGTGTCGGCGGCGGCGGCGGCGATGGGTGGTGGTGGTGGCGGCGAGTGGCGGTGCGGCGGTGACGACGAGTGGTGGTGGCGGCAAGGTGGCAGCAGAGGTGGTGGTGGCGGTTGGTGGTGGCGTCGATGATGGTGGTGGGCGGCGGTGGCGAGTGGCGTTGGCAATTGGTCGCAACTGTGGGTGATAACGGTGGCGAGTGGGTGGCGGCGGTGGCTGTCGGGGTGAGGTGGTGGCGGGTGGCAGCGATGGCGTCGGTGATGGGTGGTGGTGGTGGTGGGTTGTGGCGAAGGTAATGGGTTGTGGTGTTGTTGATGAATGGTGCAAGAGGGGATGTAATGGAAAAAAAACATGGGGGGTGGAAGGAATGATTTTGAGGGAATGGAATGCCTTTTGGAATGGGTGATTCCATTCTATTGACCAACCAAACACCATTTTCTTCATTCACTCGTAATCATCCATTCCATTCCACCCATCATTCCTGCATACCAAACACTACCTTAAGTTTGTAGGAACCAACACATAATTGACAAGTGTCCATCAATAAAAAATTAGTTTAGGGGTAATTTAGACCTTTTGACCATATTTATTTATAACTAACTAAAAATAATTACAAAAAAATACAATCAGCACAACACTATATAATTAGCATAACATCCTTAATCGTTCTCCATTATTAGCACATCATCCTCAATCGTTCTTCATTATCAACATAAACAACATTAGCACAACATCCTCAATCGTTCTCCATTATAAGCACACCAAATGTGCTGATTATATCTATTTTTGGTGTTTGTTTTTATTATTTTTGTAATTAACACATAATCAGCACGTTATTAGCACAATTATAAAACACCTTTTGTTAACTTTCTTTAAAAATCACTTTTATAAATACAAAAAAAGGTATAGCAATATGGTACTCATATTAAAGATAAAAAAATAATTGATTTTATAGTATATTTCTTTTCTAAAAATAATGAAGTATATTAAAGTTATTTTAGTTTAAAAAATCTTGGTGGAATTTGTATTTAATGGAAAATGGTCAAATGACTAGCAATTTTACAAAATTACCCCTAACTTGTTAGTACTAATTTTTAGGGTAAATTACGTTTTTCGTCCTTTATGTTTGTACTGGATTGCAACGGATATCCTTTAACTTCAATAATTACAGTCACAATCCTTTATTTGCAAAACCCGTTACACTCTACGTCCTTTAGCACTAACCAGATTAAATTTTTCAGTTAACTTTATTTACTCAAGGGTATTCTGGTCAATTCATCTCTTATTTAAATATTTAATAAAAAAAAATACATATACACAATTCATCTTCCCCAATTCTCTAACCCTAACCCTAACCATCACATCTTGCCACCACCACCACCACAACATCCTGTCACCAAAACCACCACCACCAGCAACACCAAACAACCATCATCTCCTTTTCATCTCTATAACCTACCCTCTATCTAACACCGCCGGCACCAAGCAAACCACCAACACCACCACCACCACTGAAACTCTCTCTAACTCTACCCTCTCTCTTCTCTACTTACAGGTTCAAGCAACATGATGTTTCTAGAACTTGTGTATGCGATCTAAAAGAGGATTGATGAAAGACTGGTTTCTTTAGCAATGAAATGTCAATTGATAAACTGGAGATTGAAATAAGGATTGATGTTACAAGAACCTAATTATTAAACAGCAAATGAAGAATTGGGCATTAGGGATCTGTACCGATCTATTTTGATTTATGAAGCCTGGTGTGGTTGGTACTTCTCCTCCGATCTACTTCTGACCTGTTTACCGACGGACAATGCCCAATCGATAACTGGACCCTTGTGGTTGCCGGAGGTTGGGTGGTGGTGGTTGTGGCTGGTAGTCGAGAGTTAGGTAGAGAGGGAGTTGAGTGGGAGAAAGAGATGAGTTGAGAACCAAAGACACAGGGATTTATCCTTTTATATATTCTTTTATAATTTTAGAAAATTCTTTTTGTAGTATTTTTTAAATTCATTTTAAATAAAAGGTGTTAAAAGACAT
>JARYGA010055570.1:0-76924 GCA_030545235.1 Helianthus tuberosus | reverse complement strand
AGCTCATGAAAATTGTATTGTAGATGACCACTGATATCGTAGTAATTCTCCCGCTGGAATTTCGTCAATCGGACTCACAATAAATTTTAGATGAATTAATTCGTAAACTGCAATAAGAAAGCGACAAATCTGATTGCAGTCCGGGAAATAAATTTTTATAAAATATTGGTAATGAACTGGACCTCGAAATTTTTACACAATAATATTTGGATCGTATAAGACATTCTGTAAAAATTTGGGATTTTTTGGAATAAGATAACCATTTTATTAAAATGTCCGAAAACAGTCCAGTTTTATATATATTAAAACTGAAACGACAAAAAGTAGTATCTTGCATGTCAGAATGTCGGGTTGATTATTTACGAACGATCTAACGTGTTATATGTTAAAGAAAATGATACGCTACTTAGCATGGACACCTCCATTTACAAAGGAGACTATGGCGAAATTTTCTGAAAATCCTAACACTTAGTAAATATTTTCTAGACAAATGTTTGCTAGTGTGTTCTAAACTATGCTTTTCGAATATAAACCTGGCCATAATTTTTGTAACAAAAATACACATACAAGATACATAATTCGGGTGCAAAATACAAGAAACTTATATTTATTTTTGAGAAAATAATATAAGTAAGACACATAGTTAAAAATATAAATTATTTTTAACACCAGAATACGTATACAAAAGACAGTGACTTGTACTTGTGCGATACAAGTCTAGTGACTAACGTTAAGAAAACACGTATAGGTCACGACGTTAATTAAGCAAATCCGGTGAAGTTTAGGACGCAAGGAACACAAAGTTGTGAGTTCATGTTCCCCCTTTTCTCTTAACTGTTTTCAGTTTTATAACTTCGGGGGTGAAATACATGTTACAAATATTACAATGTTTATAAATGGTATGATACATAAACAAGAAGCACTCTTGGTGATAACTAGTACCAAGTATGATGCGTTTTGAGAAATGATACAAGAAATGTTACAAGAAATTCGTGTCACGAATAGGGTACCATAAGCACCATTAATCGTATACATACTTAGACCGCAGAACAAAAGGTTAGATCTAATGGGTTTCAGGGCAGCCCCACTCTCGGTGGCAACTAGTACCGAGTAGTGTTTTTGTGTCTCCGTCGTGAATCGACAACTAGAAAAATGCCTATTGTTTGGATGCTTCCTATGTTGTGTCACATGTTAATGGCTTTGCAACCCATTAACAAAGTTAATACATACAAGATTACTTGATTTATACAGGAATACTTAAGTTGTACAATATACAGACATACTTGACTTACATGAGATACAGAAATACGTGATTTATACGAAATATATACCATGTTTTCATACAAAGTATACAAACGTGAAATACAAATACTGCATGAATTCACGCCAACATTATGTTGACATTTTTTTTTCTTCCAAAAACTCACATGTATTTCAGGTAACTAGGATGGATGTGCGCGCGGTCTTACTCATGCTCGTGGATGTCGTTTATGTTTATCATTCAATAAAGTTGTAACTTTTCAGACAAAATGTTGTCTTGTGATGTAAACACTAAAACTACAATTTCGGTTATGTAATGTTTGGCATTTGAAGTTATTTTATGAGCATGTAGTTTGTTTACCAATCGTATGCAATGAAAACCTTTCATGATCACACATCGTGCTTCCGCCGCAGAAAGGGGTGTGATAGAGGGGGGGGTTAGGTTTTTGGGTGGTTGTGGTGGTGGTGGGGTGGTGGTTTAGGTTTTGGATAGTGATGTAGTGGGTATAGTTTTTAGGTTATTGAACACTTGTTACTGTATAAATTTTTCTTACACTTGTTACAATTAGATGTGTTATACAATAACTTTAGCATAATGTTATATTCACATTATTTATACACATTATAGGTCAAACTCTATCAATAATGTTATATATACACATTATTTACATAACATACCATATAGAAAAAGCTTAAGTTGTAATAGAGAGAAGTAGGCAAGTAATACATAATTTATAATTTATAATAAAACTGTAGTAGAACTTTGCCGATATATGATATACTACATATAAAGGTATTTAAATACAAAGGTTGGGTTATAATGCTAGACTAGGTGTACACCCGTGTGAACACACGGGTTTGTTTTAATAACGATCGGAAGCAAATACTAAAAACATATTATAATATATTAAATCAATTCTTTATGTTTAGTTACATGTCTTTATAAAACAATGTTAAAGACAATTTGTTTTAGTGTACATGTTTGATATAAAAATAAGGTAAATAATTGATAATATTTTGTAGAAAATGAAAGCATGACCTAATTTTATGTTGTCTAATAACTTCTTATATATGATGTTAATTTTTTTTGACACATTGTTAGTGTAAAATTCAGTAAAGGTCCATTGTTATTGTATAATTCGATAATACTAAAAACAGATTATAATATATGATTTAAATTCTTTGCATTTAGTTACATATCTTTATAAAACAATGTTAATGAAATTATGTGTTAGTGTACATGGTTGATATACAAATAAGCTAAGTACTTGGTAATATGTTGTCTAAAATGAAAACATGAACTAATATGTTGTTTAAAATGAATACATATCTTTATAAAATGTCTTTTTTATACCCTCAAATCTTAATGATAAACATATATGATTAGAACATTCACACTTCTCAATAAAATCATTTTCATCTTCTCTCAAGTCCCAAAACACAGAACTTCATCTTCATCTTCATCTTCAATCATCTTCATCGGATCATCTTCATCTTCATCGAAATCATCTTCATCGGAATCATCTTCCTCTTCTGTAATCTCCACCGATTATCAGCTTCATCTTCATCTTCATTATCTTCATCTTCTATAACAATCGAAGGTAATATCACATACCTAAAACATGATTGACACTATGTTTTTTATATGCTAGAATGTAACAGTTTTTGTGTGAAAATATTGTTTGATTCTTGTGGGTTTTTGTCTCGGGTATCAAAACAGAGGTTTGGGTTTTGTTTATTATGAAGGTTTGTTTCAGGTTTTATATGAAAATATTGTTTGATTCTTGTGGGTTTTTGTCTCGGGTATCAAAACAGAGGTTTTGTTTGATTCTTGTGGGTTTTTGTCTCGGGTAGCAAAACAAAGGGTTTGAATGTGTTTTCGGTTCCTCATATGAGATCAACTGTGTTTTGGTTTTGATTCTTGTGGGTTTTTGTCTCGGGTATCAACTGAGTATATTGTTCAAAATGTATCATTGATTTCTATAGTTTCAGATCTCATGTGATTATTTGGCTGATTCTTGTGTGTTTTTCTCTAAAAACAATTAGAGCACAGATCTAGGTTGTTTATTGAAACTATGATACTTGTGGGTTTTAATTTCTGAATCAAATGCGAAGAAACAAATGATGGAAATTGATAAAGCGCATCAGTGTGTAGTTATTTGAACACATCAATATTGATACTTGAAATGTGAAAATTGATTTTTGGTTATTTGAGAATTGTTTAAAAAGATGAACTAAATCAGAATTAAATTTTATACAAATGAACTGATCGGATCAGTTTCGGATTGATGTGTTCATCATATTGATTTTTGGTTTGATTCGATGATATGTGTTCCTCATATTGGTAATTTGAATGTGTTTATATTGGTCATTTGAGAATTGTTTAATAAGATGAACTAAATCAGAATTAAATTTTATACAAATGAACTGATCGGATCAGTTTCGGATTGATGTGTTCCTCATATTGATTTTTGGTTTGATTCGATGATATGGGTTCCTCATATTGGTCATTTGAATGTGTTTATATTGGTCATTTGAATGTGTTTTATTGTACAGAATGGCTGCGGATGTAAAGATATGCAAAAAACCAAGCACGAAGGCGAGAACACTTGACAACCTCCTAGAAGATGGTGCGGTGCACATAAGGAAGTAATTGATCAGAACGATCAATTGTATATGAATGAATATAACCCCAGTGGCAGATATGTAATTAGCGAGCTCTGGAATTTCAAGGAAAATCGAAGAGCTACACTGGGGTTATATTCATTCATATATGAATGAATATAACCTAAGTGGTAGATATGTAATTACCTACACTGGGATTATATTCATTCATATCTGCTACATTCCGAAGTGCACCCATCAGCAAGGATGCACAATTGCTTGTGGTGATACGACATTTTGTCTCTGTATTGTATGTTACGGTCTTTTGTTATCGAGTCTGTAAGTCCTGTCAAGTCTACGAAGTTGGTATGACGTGTTTTCTCTATATTGTATGTATTAAAACTTTACATTTAATATACAATTTAGGCTTTAATAATTTGTTATATATAGTATACACATAATTATTAGATTGCATTTATTTAAAAAAGATTTGATTATTAGATTGCATTTATTAGATTTAATATACAATTTAAGCTTTAATTTTTCTCAAAAAATTATTTGTTCAGGTTTGATATAGAAATAATCTAAGTAATTGATAATATGTTGTCTACAAATCCGATTATTAATCATTTCTAAATGTTTTCTAACCATTTGTATCTAAAAATCAGATTATATGAATGAATCCGATTATTAATCATTTCTAAATGTTTTCTAACCATTTTTAACATCAGCACCTAAACAATGATTGTTTATTTTTAAGGTCAAAACAAACTCTTAAATAATAAGTCAAGAAGTCGAACACATACAAAAGAGAAATATTGATCATGGTGTTTTCACTTCCATGTTTATAAACTTGCATATTTTTTTCTATTACATATCAAATTAGACTCTACATACAAAACATGGAATAGAGATAACCTTTAACATACCCTAAAAATACCTTACGAACTCACAATTTGTAAACTATGATTCAACCCGA
The DNA here is from genome assembly GCA_030545235.1 of Helianthus tuberosus. Classification (NCBI taxonomy): domain Eukaryota; kingdom Viridiplantae; phylum Streptophyta; class Magnoliopsida; order Asterales; family Asteraceae; genus Helianthus; species Helianthus tuberosus. The sequence continues at coordinate 72,081 of JARYGA010055570.1, read as the reverse complement.
AAACCGACCCAGAATCATTTAAGCATGGCTTCCTCTTTGCTCACTGTTTTGGCAGCCGCAACCATCGCTTATAACGGTTGTTTAGACAGCATTACCAGTCCCAAAACTGTACCTAATTGCATGTTGTTGGTATTCCTTTTCTTGTTTTGTTATGGTACTCGTTACCCCTACTATCCAATGTTATTTGACCACTGTTTACAGCATCGAGGCACCACCCACGCAGCCACAAACAACCCAAATCGTTGCTGCCCCAACACAAGGATTTGCTCCAGAAACCGTAGGACGCATGACAATGTGGTCTGGTTCGCTGCACTTTTATAACAAAGTCCTTATGTTAGTTTTTCAATTATAATTAAATCTCTTTTTACTACACCATTACCTATAGAGTAAACTCAATAGGAAGTATCTAATCGTTAATACGAATCAAGTTACCAGAGACTATCATAAATAAGCCTTGTGTAAATTTACCTGTTTAAATACGTTGATTTTTTTTGTCCAAATAAGCACCAAGCAATATCAAATCCATTCCACAATGAGCATTTTATGCACTTGATTTTTAAGTCCAGTTGAATGTAAAAACACATCTGCATCAACATCAACATCATCAAATAAAGTCTAAGTTTAGCACATGAATGAATAAAATTTCGTTCAAAAAGTTCAAAATAATACACTTAATACTCCAATCAATTCTTAATGTTAAACTATGTTTATAATAATAATAAACGATGTTAAAGCTATATATGGGGTATGTCAGTCAAAATTCAATAATCTCAGCATGTACCCTATGATAGAGATTCATTATCTCTATAACTTATCAGTTTATATTCTACAAACTCTTAGCGACCAATTAGGATGAATTTCATTTTAGAACGAACATAACTAAAAGGTTTAACTTTATCACAATTATAATTAACTCATGATTAATAACAGTTTTAAAATCTAACCATTACCTTGAACCTAATGACTTTCATGCCAAGATCCAGGGATGTTTGGGATACTTAGCAGCAACCTTTCGTACAATATCGTAGGAAAACCCAAACAGTGTTTCTGGCTTTGGTGCAGCCTTTCTTGCATTGTCAATGTCTGCAAAAAACCTAAATCAGAAAGGTTGGAAATAAAATTTGAAATCGGTAAATATAATAAACCTACCACTTACGTAGATTCAGGCCACCTTAACCTTCATAATGCTTTTTCCTAATGTTTTCTTTGCTTTTTAGGGGGAAGATGGGTGCTTCTCTCCATAGGGCATACAAAGCACAGATTGTTGGCGGAAGCCCGCCACATTTAACATATAAAGTTTTTTTATATGTTAAATATGGCGGGCTGCCGCCAATAACCTGTGTTTTGTATGCCCTAGGAGAGAAGCACCTATGTTCCCCTTAAAAAGCAAAGAAAAACATTAGATTTTTGGATTTGATGTTTTTCGATGCTGAAAGGTCATTAGTGATGACTGTGTGATCATGCTTTACCTGAGAACAAATGCACCAAGTTAAGCTCAAGGTTTTTCAACTTGATCAAATGTCACTTATACCCTTTAATAAAGACCTTGTTCGTTTTTTGCACGCCCTGTTCATTTTTTTTAATGTTGAAACAACGTTAAAACCTAAAACCCTATGCTGAAGTGTTGTTTTTTGCACCTGATTGGGCCGAGGCGTCGCCTCAAAACGCTTCACGTGTTTTGACGCTTCAGAGCAAATAAAACGTTTTGCCAAACGGTTAACACTTTAAGCGAGCTTAAAGCGCGCTTTTTTAAACTAAGTTTCCAACACAAGAAAACTACACAATTGTTTTATTCTATTTTTTACTATTTTCTTCTTTAGCACATTAAATGTAATAATTGAATGTGATAAGAAAAGCAGTGTGACTTACAGGAAGTGACTCCCATATGGCTTCATCAGTCAAATGTTCTTCATTTACTGGAAGTAACGCCTTGCACATTCTGTACACATTACAAATCTTGTTTTCAGATTATAGGGTTACTTATTTCAATATTCATTTACAAAATCACCCACAAATAAAACTAAAGTGACCTAATGGTCGGACCATGGGTTCCCTTCAATAATCAGATTAACAAACTTAGAATGCTTGTACTCCAATTACTGTGTAGATCTCAGTTGATATGGAAGCAACCATAACAGAGGATACTCAATGGTATTTAATGCTCGGACCATCGGTTCCCCTTCAACAATAACTTGAGGTAAGCCTACAACAGGAAACAACACGTCATAAACCCAAAATTTTAACCAAATTTTAACGAAACAACACGTCATAAACCCAAAATTTTAACCAACCAGTAGCAATCTTGGATAAAAGAAACTGGTAAAACTAAAATTGCAAAATTATGAAAGCAGTGAAACTTTGAATATTCAATAATAAACCATAGTATTACAAAATTATGATTTAGAAAAATAATAAAAATTAAAAATTAAACATTACAATTAACACTTAATAGAATATCTCGTTCTCTCGTCTTCTTCCATGCAATTTCGTTTTTTGTTTTAATTTGTAGATCTGCTAGCATATCACAGGTCTTCTGATCCTGTTTCAGCAAATTTGTAATAAACTCTTCTGCTTTTTGTTTAAACTCTGTTGAAGTAGAAGAGGCAACTTCATCTAGCAGTGCAATGCTACTCCAGGTTTGCTTATAATATTTATCACTAACAATAGCAACCTTTTGGTTGAGTTCTTCCGCGTTTCTTTGTTCTTGGAGTGACCAGGTTGAAAATTCGATTTTAAGATCAGTGGTATCGGACCAGTGGTAGAAGGTTTTCCTTGCCATTTAGGAAGAATGTAAGTGTTTTTGGACAATTTGTTTTAGGATGAATGTTTTTTTTTTAAACTGAAGTGTTGATGTTTTCAAGTAAAATAATAATGATGCTTTATAGTGTTTAAAATCTTTGATAGAGAAAATGAAGAGACATCTCCTAATTATGATAACCTTTTTTTGAAGGTTTCAATTTTGTTCCTTGGTTTTCTACATATTTAATTTTACTTGTTTTCCCGTGAAAACTCATTTTTCAAAGGTTTTGCATTAAAATGCTTAATAGGATAACTGAACAGGCAATTCCCATATACACGTTTTTTACTCTTAAATCATTAAATGTACATGGTTTTTAAGTATAAATGTTAATTTAAAGTTTGCCTTTAAAGCTGACCTTTGGGCTGTTACATATAGTATATAATAGCATTGCCAATAATTTTTTTTTCATCAAAACAGATTCATTCAGTGAAACAAAAGTGCAACTATTATTGTTTTGCCTTTGTTCTTATAAATATATTAGAATGGAGTCATATACTTTTGCAAAATCTGACGATTTCAAGCAACGCTTTATTAAACAAATCGAAGACCAAGTCTTGGCTGATAGATCTACTCTTCAAGAGTTAAAGAGGTGTTTTAACGGACTGGAACTTGGTCTGCTGACAAGAGACCAAGTTTCGAGGGACTTGAGGGCAATGCCGACTACTTCCGTTCGTGACCTGTGTGTTGCGAGTAATATAGAATGTGGAGAAAGAGATCTGGAGTTCATGAGAAAGATCAATGAGATACACAGAGAGGTTCAGTGCTCCATGGAGTTGAAGTTAAAGTTCCCTGATTCTTGCAATTAGAGTTAGATGTCTCTGATTAGTTTTCTTTTTTATATGTAATTGCTACTTTCTTAATACAGGAAGTATTTATTAAGTATTGTTTTTTTATCACAGTTTAGTTTTACATCTTTTCATGAGTTTGAAGATAAAGAGACGGTCTTCCATTTTCGATAAATTAGAAAATATTTCATCTAAATTTTTTTTCTTAACATTGTTGTTTGGTACCATGGATGATCTGTTTAATGTTCATTTATGTGCTGACTTTAACAATTTTGGAAGCGAAATACTTTCAACAAACACGGGTAACTTTTTCCTTAATTTTAATTAAATTAAGATTATTTGGTACTTGTAGATATTCTGGGGCTAAAGTCAAAAGCTACATTAGGGACAACAGCACTCAATATGGTACTCTTACAGACTCAAGTGTAGTTGTTTGATCAATTGATTCTAATGTTTTATTAGCATTTTATTGATTCTTTGTTAGTTACATTTGATGGTGATCATATGAATAGTTAAGATCTATGAAAAAATTCAATTCAACGAAAGTTAAGTACCTTTTCAAGCTGATGTATTAAAATACTTCTACAAACTTCAATTCGATTATATCTCGGTCACACAGCCACCACAACTTCCGGTCGTTCCCAGCTCTCCTGCAGAATCAAAACTTAATTAGGTATTTAATTAAAAACTTGATGAACACAATTCAAAGAACAATTCTGCCTTGTCCTGTATCTGAGCATAATGTGCAAATTATACAAGATTAACTACTTACATGACAGTTAATTTATACAAGATTGTTTGGTAGTTGTATATATTCTAGGGCTAAAGTCGAAAGGTCCATTGGTGGGAGCAGCAATCAATATGCTAGTCTTATAGACTCAAGTTTATATCTTTTAATATATGTTCGTTTATTTAACAACATATTTTGATAACAAACGAAGTTGAACACGAAAATAATTTTATAGCCCTGAGATTAGAAAAAGACGTATAACAGGCAAGAAAGTAATTTTATGAAACCATGTTGAGGTAAAATGAGAAAAACAACCGTGTAGTCATTTAAGATGATTTTCGTCCTAATTTACAGCACACGGGTGACAATAAAAACCCTAATGAAGGCTACCTTCAACCTAAATAATCCTAGAAATCAACCTAAAACAGTCTACAACACCCAAAAGTTAGAGTTTATACTATGCAGCTTTCTTAAAAAAGCCCTCGGAAACACACAAAAAGATTCAAACTGAAACTAAGTTACAACATAGCAATGTTGAACTTCTACTCTAATCACATTGTTTTACACCATGAATGACAATATAAAGTACACGCGTTTGATACATACCAGAAGTCTTTACGATAGAACAACCATTAGTTGTTGGAAACATGAAGCTTTGACCTATCAAAAAGTTTGATGGTTGTTTTGGTATCTCCAATGGCCTAACTACACTTTCAAGCCATTCAATAGCTTTAAACCTTGTCATAGCTACAAAAAATGAAAAAAAAAATCAAATAATCAACAACGTTTCTATTGTTTTGTTAGAAAGAATTTGAAGGCAAAATTTAAAATTATACCTTAGGGTTTAGGACTTTCCTTGAAGGTAGAGTAACACTAAACAATACCGTTTCAAACTTTAGCGAAAACAACACTAAAGGATACCGTTTCGTAATTATGACATCAGCGAGGACTACATAGCATAGCTGAGAAGTTGACACGTAGCCAATTCTATGTCATTATCTAAGCTCCCTTAATAGATAACATCATGTTCAAGATAACCTCTTTCGTGTTCATGTGAGCAAGAAGAGAGAAAGACACAAACGATGTCTCAAACACAGTTCACATGATACGGATTTGACACCTGAACCTGTATCATCTGAACTATGTTTCACACCTCCTTTGTGTCTTCCTCTCTTCTTGCTCACATGAACACGAAAGAGCTTATCTTGAACATGAGTAATGACACAGCTGTCTTCTACCTCCATCGCTAGATTCAAAGGGCAAATATGGTCAAAATCAACAAACACAAGATTCATAATATTTAATGTTTTGAATGTGATGGTTCATACCTTTAAGATGAAATCGAAGTTGGTGAACAGTCTTACATCAGATGCAATGTACCTACGCAAGAGACATCAATTAGTTTGAGCAAATAGAAAAAACTCATTTAAATTACCTAAATACCTAATTTCATGACCTAAACTCTACACAATTTAAATTATCAACAATTTTCATCATCCAGAAATAAACCAATCTGACGATTAAACAACTCCTCTTAACAGTTTTAATAGAATTAATAGCACACGCGAGTTTTAAAACAATTAATAACAGTTTTAATAACAATTGCAGCAATCTATATAATATTTACCGTAGGAAAGTATTGACAGCCCAATCATCAATGTTCGTTTCATCGTCACTTCTTTCTTCTTCGTTCTCGGATCTTTAGCAGGCTGCACAACAATTACCATAACTTTACCTAAACAATAATCCATGGGCATATTAAAAATCAAATCTTTTTTAACCCCAAATCGAAAAACATCCAAAACACGATGGAAAATCAATAAGAAGATCTAAAATCACCAATTCTATTAACAATTTATGATAAGAAGATCTAAAATCACCAATTCTATTAACACGATGGTCAAACACCAAGATTTATCATAAAAAGAACAAAAGGTTTAATTTTTTCTATCTTTTCAGTCAATAAAAAGAACATAACAAAAGGCACAATTCATTTACAGAAAACCAAAATTACCTGCCCACATGACAACCCCACCAGCATTTTCAATTCTCCCCCTTTCATCACTAAATCAAAGGTTCTCGCAGGTTGGAACCACAAAAACCTCACCCCTAGACTCATTCATTCAACCTAAAATCAATATAAGACAAATAGAGTAGAGAGTGAGGTTGGTTTAAATATAACAATTGATTAAATGAGCTAAAATGAGATAATACGTACAACTGTCATACCTTCTCCACTTTTTCTTGGTATAGATTTGTTCAGTAATATGCAGTCGAAAACAACAAATTTGGATTAAATTAGCTTGTATCAAAGTTGAAAGCTCCTAAATTAACTGTCATAACAGTAGTATTTACATTTAGAAGACTTGTAAATGCTCTTTTTTAAAACCTCCTAAATCCTTTTTTATTAGAAAAAGTTAAATGCTCTTTTCAAATTTTATTTCCAACCTTACTGAACAATATTTGGCTGATAACCACCCCGAAGACTCGGTTTCCACCCAATACAAGCAATCAAATTGAAACATCATACAATTGTTTTTACATATTTTAATTTACATCAAATAAACAACTTAGAGGTGACAAAATAAGCGAGTCGGGACTCATTCACCTATAAAGATAAAATCCAACCCAAATGGACTAATTCATAAGCAAACAGGTCAAATTTGCCACCTTTAAGACAGATATATGACAATATGAGCAACATAAATAAAACTTTGGGATCTACGTAAGTACCATGAAAGAAGTTCACGCCTTGAATCCCTTGCACTTTCACTGTTCGGCTTAACATATCTTCTATGGTTGAGATCAAAATTTCTACCCCTATGCCTTCTCGGCACATGCTTTTTTATTCTTGGACCTATCTCTGTCTTGGTGTACATTTGGAACACATTTCTACTACTGAAAAATTAACCAGTTAGACGCCTAGAATACAACAAATCTCATCACAGAATAATTGTAGTAGCTTTCAACATTAAGAAAACAATTCACTTGTTTCAAAGCTACAATTTCTAAGAAACAAAATCCGAAAAACAACATACTTCCCATAACCTCATGAAACAAAACCGAATCGGACTACTAAACTGTATAATTCACACCTCACACTAAATTCAGCATCAATCAATCGAGATTCCTAAATTTTACATTAAGAAACTGAATCTTCAAATTATAAAACAAAATCATATCAACTAATATACTGCAGTAACTCTCGTAACCTTAAATTGATACTATAAACAATTCGTTCATCTTCAAATAATATCATACACCATCAAAATAATAATCATGAACAAAATATTGACCTAATCAACAAAACAGCCAAGATCAAATCTTTTTTAGGTTTGACTGAATACCCCACAATCTTAACTCAAATTCAAGCAAAACCCATATCACAGAAACTCCAAATTCCTAAATTTCTACAAACATATGTTATGATCAAGAACACAAACCCTAGAAGCAAAATCAGAATGAAATCAACAACGAATGGAATGAAATTGATGGCGCTATTGATGCAAACCTGAAGAGAAAGTAGAAGAAGATTTGGGTTTGGAATGTCTGGTGTGAGACCTAGCTGATGCTGCTGAAATCTTCTTCTTTACTTCATCATCATCACGATTTAACCCTATTTTTCCAACAAACTCAACTGAAATCATCATCATCATCACGATTTAACCCTATTTTCTCCATAAGCGATGAATGAGAGAACGAACCCTAACGACAGCTAGTCCTGTTCTTCCTCAGCTACATTTTCACCACCGCCTCCTCCTCCTCTTGTTAGCATCACCATCCCCGTCATCTCTCTCTCTCTAAAAAAACCTAAAGTGCAAAACAGAGATTGAAGGAGAACAATGAGATTGAAGGGAGTCAGTTTTAGGGAACAGAATCAAAGGCGAGAATGATTTGGGAGGTGGAGCCTAGGGATTTATCGAGAACTTCTATCAGGAACTTGGATTGATGGAGGTTTTCTTGTGGGAGATCTAAAATCAGATTTAAGAGGGAGAGAGAGAACGTAAGAGAAAGAAGGCAGTGGGTTTCTATTTTGAAATGAGAGAGAGAGAGATTATATGAGACCTGATTTTGAAAAGTATTGAAAACATTGTTTGAATTTGAAATTTAAAAGACCCGCTTTTTTTTCAACTTACCTTTATTAGAGATTAATCTCTAATATATATATAGATATATTAACATTTTAAATTGTGATTTATGACATCAGCGGAGTGACATCAGCCGAGTCTATGTGGCATATCTAAGAAGATGACAAGTAAGCAAAGTGAGGTCATGCTTTAAGCTCCTTTTATAGATAGTATAGATTATTAATATCCATATAACTAAAACCAAACCATAAACTCGGTAAATTTTTTGATAATTAAACTTTTACTATATTTTATGATTATGAGATCCTGTTTTTTTTTTTCATCTTTTAAACTATATTTTATAGTTTCGTCTTTTCATCATCATCAACGTTCATCAACGTTTAAACTGAAATGTGATGATTGTTTGCAGGAGGGACGCAAATAAAAAAGTTTGTAAACCACGTGACCGCAGATTGCAAAAAATGAAAGTGAAGGATAAATAGTAATCCCACCATATAACCACAAAGACACAAATTATCAATGTTTCAAATGGCGGTATTGTCACACCCCAAATTTCCAAGTGTTACCGGTGGGCCCGGTAGGGGAGTAACGTGACGTGGTTGGCAACATCATAGTCAAACAACACAATATATAAATGCACAGCGGAAGCAAAAGGATAAATATATTACAATCCGTAATAGTGTAACATCAAAGTATTACAACGGAAGTAAAGGATCCACAGACGGATCGTAAATAAAATAACATGGTTCAACAGACTTTAGGCATCTAAGCTTGCGAGACTCTTTATTGATGCTAGGAGTAGCCAGCCAATTCCAATTAGTACCTGCACTTAGCCTTTTTGGGAAAATACGTCAGTTTACACTGGTAAATACAATCAACCGACTCATTTTGAAAAGGGTTTAAGAAAATGATTGATTTGAATGCACATGGCACAAATAATATTTTATAACTTGGGATAATTATTTAAATATATAATACTTGTAGGGATTTACATGTTCCTTATGCGTTCAGTAGCCCGGATCGAGCCGGGTTAAAGATTAATCGACACACCACTATAATTAGGAGACACCAACGGCGTACGCCTACGCCGGGTGCTGAGGTCGTGGCCATTCGTAGAATGATGCCAGGGATATCCGGGACAACGGTCATTAACCCCCCAAAGGCTTTAAGTAAACAAAACAATATTAAACGAGGCATCTCAATACTTTCATTATCATACATTCAATCAAAGATTCAACGCCCCGACCAAGCGGTATTTTATATACCGTACCCCAAGCCCGTATAGGGAAAATAAGTTAAAAGTATTTACCTGAGCTAAATATAAATTCAATCCCAGCCGTATCAAATCAGCAAGTACAGATAGCTTTTACTGGGCTCCTAAATCTGGAACGAAGGTTTTTAATAACCTATTAGAATCCTAACGGGTCTTTGAATTTAGCCTTGACTTAGACCAATTAGTTTTCAAAAGGAAGATACGGTTCAAACGCATGATAAGGCGAAGACCGGAATAGAATGTGATTTAGACCCGAAAAGTTCAGAGACTTGTATAATATGGGTATTTCATACACATTCTGGATTTTGAGATAAAACCGATAAGGTTTGACCCGTTTCGGCTAATTTATGTAAACTAGTTACATGAACCGAACCGAACGCGTGATAAGCGTAACGGGTAACCGTAAGAGTCCTAAACAGGTTTCCTAAGTTAACATGCCCTAAATATGTTGTGATATCAGTAGGATACCTTCCATAATGCCCAAAACGAGTTAAATCTTATATTAAGCCCCGTAGGGGTATTTTGGTCATTTTAAAGAGTATAAAAGGAATTAATTTATCTCCTGTGATCCGGGTCTGATTAAATCAGTAAAATGGTTTATTTTAATAGGTTATAACATTTGGTTATAAGTCTTATATGTCAAAATAGTTTTAAACCCTAACTATGCGTATAATACGCGTATAAAGCCGTTTTAAGCGACGTACGGGTCCAAATACGATTCTGAGTTTCCTGATCAGTTAAACAGGTTCAAAACACTCTATTTAATATTTAAAATCAGTAGCAATTGGATTGGTGTCAAAAGGATTTGTAAAACTCATTTTATACTCGAAAAGGGTATATTTGGTATTAACCGAATCAAGGCGATAAACCTAGCTTATGATCAGTTAAAAATAATTAAAAATCTTTAAAAATCTCAAAATATTATATTACATCAGTGGGTAAAAGGTTTGGTGTCAAAAATTGGGTTTAGATAGGCTTTACGCTAATGACGCCGTTTAATTAATAAAATTGTTTATAATTTCGTCATTAAGCATAACTCCTAATCTAGACTTCCGATTGGCGTGAAAATTTACAGACATGATTAATAATCAGTATTAAAGACTTTTGCACTTTTACATTTTCTAAAATCTCGTTCTGAGGTCATAAGGGCATTATGGTCATTATTAGGCATTTAACGGAAACGTCGGATAGTTACGGATTCGGGTAGTATAAACGCAGAGGATTATACTAACATGTAACTAGGTCCTAATGGAACCCTAAGGCATGTCTAAATCTATTTAAACTGGGTCAGAACTGAGGTCAAAGCAAAAGTCAAACTTTTGCGTCTCTCGGTTCCGAATCGGTTCAAAACATAAAGTTGTCGAATCAAACAAGCGTATACAAGTTTTTATACTTATTTTCAGTTGGTAAGAATGATAAAATAGGCTATACGCCATTTACATCGCTAATCATGCATTAAACCAAACATAACAATTCTGTTGACTTTTTCGGAAGAAGTTTGACTCGATAAACGACCTAGTTAGGATTCGAATTAGTGAGTGCCCTTTTAGGGGTTTATCAACCATATAAATACCAACTTATAACAACCTTTGATTCGACTAAACTCTGGACCGATTATTTAATATCGAAAAGTCAAACCGTAGTTACGACGGTTTGATTTCTAGGCCATAAACTAAGTATGAATGAATTTAGAAAGATCAAAGGCACATACACACGTCTAATGGATGATATAGAATGTTTGTGGCCTGCTTGAATGATCCAGAAATGCTCAGAGGGTGAAATGAATGATGAATGAACAATGTTGCATATTGTGGGTCATTTAAACAACTTCAAACAAGCTTGGATGATTGACAACTAAGTCTAGGAGGAAACAATAACATCCACAAGTGTCCTACTAGCTAAAAACCATCTTAGGGCAGCCCAAGGTATGCCAAAAATCGATCAAAGTCGGTTAACAAACATGCAGGACACCTGCACATGTTTTCTGTCCAGATAAGGCAGTCGCGTAGCGCGACTGCCAAGCCTTTTAAGCCTCGCGCTACGCGAGGGTGTGAGTGACCTGATCAACAAGTTTCATTAATTGCAATTTCAGTCCCTGGTCCCCCGAAAGGTCGTTTTCACTTGGTTTTCTTGCATTTTGAGACTTTATATTTGACATGTGGGGCTTTAAGACTTATACCATCTTTGTTAAGTCCTCGGGTAACTTTGTGATCACCCGAAAAGCCCTAAATTTCAATGTTGCCGATTCTAACCCTCACACACGAATTTTATCACAACTTGCTCATACTATAACAAAACTTCATGAAATTTTTGTGGTACATTCTAGTGAGCATAATTAATCGTTACAAAGCTTCGGGTTTGTTAAAAGGTCACTCAGAGGTATAACTTAAACATGTTGGCACATTTAATCCCTGTAGTTTGTAATCTCTCACTTTCTTTCACAATTCTCTTCGTATGATCCATGATCTATTCGTTTAAGGTTATAAACATCATGTAGGGTTATTGTAAAGTATATTTATTCGTTGTTGACACTTTGAACCCTTATATTTACTTAGTTTCATTGTTTGTCAACTTTAGTCCCTCTAAAGTATTCTTTCACACGTTCAAAGCTTATGACACGTGTCAATACATTGTTGGACGAAATTTTCGGGGTGTTACATCCTCACCCCCTTAAAAGAAATCTCGACCCCGAGATTTACTGAAATAGATGAGGGTACTTTTCTTTCATCGTGGATTCAATCTCTCACGTGAATCCGGGACCTCTACGGGCATCCCATTTTACTTTACAATTGGTACTTGCTTCTTCGAAGCTTCTTAACCTGTCGATCCTTAATCGATATAGGATTTTTATCACATCGTATATCCGCATACCAATTTGTGATAGTGCTCCTTGACTTATTGGCGGAACACCTCCTTCTGTCACTAGTGTGCAATGTATTTCGAGCTCCGTCAAACTCCTTAAATAAGTTTTAGCTTATAAGATACCTGATCTTGATACATTCGATTTCCTTCGAATGATTCTATATATTCAGAGCTTAACTAGCCTAATAATTTCACAAATTTGGTACACCCTTCCTGGGTGATATCTTTTGTTAACCCATATTCCTTAATAAGAACTTAGGAAGTTTGCTATTTTCATAACTCCTCGGTTTCTTGCCATATACTGGCAACCTACTATCGATTATGGATTTGTATAATCTTATTTGTTGTCCCCCAAGCAACTTTCAGATCTTGATAATTGGGCTTACCAATTCTCTATCTAACACTAGACATTTAACATTCCATCTATACAAGGTCTCCCAAGGAGTAGCCTTAATACTTACATATCAATTATTATAGAAAAGCTTATTTTAGTGTGAGATGGTTATTCCAATCACTATTCTATACAAATCTTAAGGGACAGCTAAGCCTTACAGTTAGTCGAACAAATCGACGATCCGGGGCAACTGATGGGGTTCTTAATCGTTGCCTAATTAGGGTTGCGGTGATAATGCATAAGCGAAATGAACCGTCTTTCATATCTAACTATACCGAACTCTCAGGACATTGAGTTAGGCTATATGAATCTATATCTTAAAACTTAATTGACCAGGGTTTTCAATTCTGCCCAAAAATGGTACTAGCTGTCTTGGAGGTCTTATAATAATGCAGCCCTAAATGGAATATAACCTTTAACTCTACCTGTCTCTCTGGGGTAAACAGGGTAATCTTAGAAGAAGATGATCAAGATATAAGGAGATTACAGAGATTTTATAAATCTCTAACTCCACTTCATCCACCATTGTTTGTGTCACTTAGGTGACACATTTATGTTAGGAGTCCAAGAACTCCTTTATCGGGAACACTTACTTAGACAATTCCATTCTGAACATCTCCTTTGAATACCATTAGTTGACTTTAGTATTCTATGACTATCGGAATATCTTTGTGGTCCCATGTATTAAACCTCCATACTGATCAGGCATGGAAGTAATCTATGGAATTTATTAAGATACCCAATCCTCATATGATGCTTTTATCAAACATAGTTTGGCATTCGCAGGCGATAAAAACAATGAGAAAATAATTAAAATAACATATGTTGTCGTACTCTATGCAAAGAAAGAGTGCTCTTAGATTTTCAAAAGGATTCCTTGCCGATCTATAAGAATCGGTTACTATGGTTTCCTTGGTAGTTATACCTTGTGGATGATAATAAAAATTTTGCTAAATTTATGGTTCATGAAGATTTATTATTGCCTGTATTAAAACAGGACACTTAGCAGGAATTATCATTGATAAATGATAAGGAAGTTTATTGTACAAGTGCTTATATCTAATAAATAATGGAAGTTTCACAAACTAGGCACCTAGCTCAGTTGGCTAGGCGCGCGAAAGGGTGTGGCCGGCCTAGACCCAGGTTCGATTCCGGGGATGGCCAGTTCCACCATTTTTTTTTTTATGATTATTAATAATTAGTCGTACGGATACGTGTAATTACGAGGGTTGTCTCATAAGGAGTCTTGATAATTAATTGCTTATTATTACCCAAAATATGGGCTTGGTCACAAGACGACCAATCCATTCCTATTACTATATAAAGTCCTCTTATTAACGCAACAAGGACAGCGGAGAAGAGTAATTCCTAATGGATATAAAATATCCATTTAATATTGCTGCAGTAGTCTCTGAGGTATTATCGACCAAAATTTTTACTTCATACTTAACGCTTAGAATTTTAGCAGGCAGATTTAAAGATTTACAATATCTATTGTCTACAAGAGACCTATCTGAACCTGTATAAAAAGTACTCTAGCTTATACATCATTTACAAGAAAGGTACCTGTGCTAACGTTGTCATCCTGAACGGCTTCCCTTGCATCCATTCTGAAGACCCTCGCATTGGTCTTCTTGCCTTCCTCAGGCTTTTTAGCGTACTTAGGGCAGTTGGTCTTAATGTGCCCCTTATCATGGCAGTTAAAGCATGTTGCATCCTTTATCTTCTTGCACTCTATCGTCTTGTGGTCTTTAGACTTGCATAACCCACATGCAGGTGATCCTGATTGAGACTGGGTCTCAAGCCTGCATTTTCCAAAGTGGCGTTTTTGGCAAGTCGAGCACCTTGGCTTTCCCTCTGTTCGCTGATTACCCTTGTTAGATCCAGACTTAATTGCTTTTCCCTTGGCAGCCGTAGGGCAATTAGTACTGATATGGCCCTTTTTGCCACAGCCATGACAGGTCGCATCTTCCAATTTCTTGTAATCCAAGGCCTTGTGACCCTTGGTTTTGCAAATTCCACATAAATTAGTACGTGGGTCGATTGTGCATTTTCCAACATGTTGCTTCCTGCAGATCTTACATCTGGGTTTTTCACCTGACTGTTGGTTGTTTTTCAATCCCTTGCATTCATGGGTCTTGTGTAGGGCTGGCAATTTTACACGAATACACGAATACACGACACGAACCTACACGACCTTAACATGTATGTGTATGACCTTAACAGGTAACAGGTACTAAACAGGTAGACACGAAAATACCTGTTAATTTTCGTGTCTAAACAGGTCAGATACCTGTTTACCTGTTATGTACATGTTAAGGACATGATAAGGTTTTAATTTTAATTAAATAAAACATATATGATAATATATGGTGTACGCCAGTGGAACTTTTCAGAATCTTCTTTAGTTCAAAAAAATGAAAACCCTAAGTCTCTCTCAACTCTCTCTACAGCCGACATCGACAGCTCCACCGCACCGGCATCCACCGCTCCACCGCACCGGCATCCAGCCATCCACTGTCTTCTCCGGCCTCCCCTGTCCGCCGACCATCCACCGCACAGCCACTCCGCCGGCCATCCACCGCACCGACAGCTTCAGCCACTCCGGCATCCACCGTACCGACAGCTTCAGCCACTCCGGCGTTCAAAGTAAGCAGATCTTCCTAATTTTATTGTACACATGAAAACCTCTTGTTAATCACAGTTTGATTTTTTTTTTGTAGTTAACTATAGTTTATTTTCATTATTAATTGTTTGATATGTATGATTGCTGTTATATAATCTTTAATTTATGAGGAGGTTTCGTGATCTTGTTGATGTTAAATCTAGGGGTTTTCGATGGTGTAACTGTTCGTAGACTTTGTTTGTTATTTGAGGATTTTAACGCTTTTTTATGATGAATTGTGAGTGTTTGGCTGTTATGTTTGAAGAATGATGTGGAATTTGATGAATTTTGGTTGTGGAATTTGTGATTTTTATGATTTGGGCTCAATTTAGACTAAAGATATATACATCTGTTATGTTGATTTGAATTAGTGTTGTTAGGAATATGGATATCTCAGCTCTGTTATGATTTGCTCAATTGGCAAATTATATTCATATCTAGGATGGACTTTGGTACTTTTTTGTTTATAGTTTATGTTATGAATTTGATGCAGCCCCTTGATTATAATTTCTTGTATGCTTTCTAACAGATTGTATGCTTTCTAACAGATTAAGAAATTCAATATGAGTGATTCTCAAAAGAAGGTGGGAAAGAAGGATAAGAAGGACAAAACAATGGTATGTATGTTTATCTAGCTTTTAGGGCTTTTAGTTCAAGTTTGGTATTCTTTTTTGTGTAACTTTATTTGTTTTCTCTATTGTAGCCGGAGTCAGATATAATGTCACTTGATATTAGTGGAGAATCAAATGCTTCAAACTCAATGAACAATTCTAAGGTAACCACTCCAAATGCTTCGAGTAGTGTTGCTAAAAAACAATGAACAATCATAAGGTACCTACTCCAAATGTTTCAAGTAATGTTTGATAAATTAAAATTACTCGCTTTATGTCCAATTGTCAATGCTAAATATGAGTACAATTATGTGCAGGTTTGAATTGTTGGAACTAAAGATCTGAGAAGAGAACCATGGGAAATTTGAAGTTGTTTTTAATGGATGTTTTGAATTATTAAGTCTTTTGTGATTTGTCGTTTATGGATTTTTGTTTTAAACTTGTTAAGTATTCGGTGTTTATGGATTATTTAAGTTGTTTGTGAACTTTTGGCGAGTTTTGTTTCACTAAACAGGTTCTAAATATGTGATTATTCTAGTCTTTGTTAACAGGTACTAACAGGTAAATTTCGTGTATATCGTGTCGTGTTCGTGTTCGTGTTCGTGTTTGAAAAAAAGGACACGAAACCTTATCGTGTCGTGTTCGTGTATTGCGTTTCGTGTATCGTGTCTTATCGTGTCGTGTCTTATCGTGTACGGGTATACACGATATGCCAGCCCTAGTCTTGTGATTCCTCTCTTTACAGATACCACATCCCCTGATCTGTTCATATATACATTTACTGAAGTGCCTCTTCTTCCCGCAAATCTTACATTCGGGTTTAGCCTCCTTTGGCTTGGACTGGTTATAGTTTAAACCGGTCTTACCCTTTTTACAAATTTGAATTAGGGTATTATTGCCCTTTCGCTTGTGATCCTTCAGTACCCGATCCACAACGTTATTTATGGCTGTATTTAACACAGCCTTTAACTCGGTGCTCGTTATGTTCAGTCTTACATCATCATTCTGATCAACTGGGCGATTGTGAGCTTCAGAGGAGTCAGCCATGGTGAAGCTTTGAGGCTACAAACCAAGAAGTAATAATTTGCTTTAAGTATATGGCGAATTGTCGAATTTAATGACTAATTAGCCATGGTGTAAATAAACCATATAGGCCAATAGATAGTACTTAAGTTAATTGATTATGTTCTGCCTAGGTTTTTAAGTAAACCATCCTTGGCTTGTAAACAGAATATAATCCTTCATATTTATTAGACAGGGGACATAAATCACGACTGTCAATGTCGTATTGACATTTTATATAGCACAAGAGCTTGTTCCCAAGGACTCTTGATGGCACAGGGGCCTTGTCATTAGGGAAAAATCTAAAACATAATCGATGATTCCTTTGGATCGGAAAATTCCATAGTTCCTTGTCTTGACAAGACTTTATGAAATAATAACTATCTTTTCATATATACACCTTTTCCCATAGGTACACATCCCAAATGGATGTTTTGATGCGTACATCATGCTCGACGTTTACCAGTCATGATTCCTATTGATCACTTACACTAGCTAAGAGATATGGAAAAATCTTAATATAGGGATGACAAGTGTGATTTTATCATATCACTGTTGTCGGGAGTATCAACACATTTTAAAGTGTTAACAATGATCTGAATCTCTTTTTAACCAGGTTTTACCGTCTTAGCAAGGTCTACAATAACATTCAAGCTAGGTCAAACCTTTTAAGATTCTCTTTTAATATTTAAACTGACAGGAAGAGAATGATATTTATCTTATTCAGGATGCTCACTTATTAATCCTAAATTATAAGTTAGTAATAGTACAAAAGGCTTAGTCAAGTAGACGAGTTTAATTTATAAGCCATGATTTCAGAGAATCAAAGCATTTAGGTTTGAACATAGTTCATTATCTTTCCTGGACAGAGAGTCAAAGACTACCACTGTCGTTGTCAAATTGACGATACAATATGGCCCGTAGGCGGATCAATTGACATTACAAAACGATGTTTTTAGAAATTAATAATCATCACACTGATGATTGTAGTCATGATAATATTGATCATATTGACTATGAGGCTTGGGCAAAGCCCACTACCTTAGACAGGAACCCTAAGAGTTACAACTGTCATTGTCGTATTGACAATATTATAAAGTATAGCCAGTAGGCACTTCATCACTTAGGATGTCGATAATATGATCATCATATTGATGATATTAGTAATGATCACATTGATCATATAGATTAATAGGCTTGAGCATAGCTCACTACCATAGACAAGGAATCATAAAGATCACAATGTCAGTGTCTCAGATGGACAATACGTTATAGCCCGTAGGCACTTCCCTTCTAAGGGATGGTTATAACATGATCAGCTTATAGGATGATATAAGCTATGATTTCTAAATCAATAGACTAGATACGAATATTGGAAAAATCCATTATTTAAAAAAAAATAAAAGTACAGAGTTGCCCTAAGCGGGACTTGAAAGGAATAATGTTGTCCTCGAAGGGACTGAAAAGGTAAATACGTCCTTATAAGGATTATTGAGGAAATGATCTTCAGCAAAGGAGTTTCTTCTTCATTCAATTCCTGAATGCTTTCTCCTTGGTTGCACGTTTCATCCTAGCCGCTGTACGAAGGTCAGCAATTTAAGGCTCTGG
Organism: Helianthus tuberosus; assembly: GCA_030545235.1. Classification (NCBI taxonomy): domain Eukaryota; kingdom Viridiplantae; phylum Streptophyta; class Magnoliopsida; order Asterales; family Asteraceae; genus Helianthus; species Helianthus tuberosus. Next base: position 53,203 of record JARYGA010055570.1, on the reverse strand, counting down.
GTGTGGAGAATTCCTATTACGGTTTCTTCGCTTGGCGACGTATCCAATATATAAAAATTGGAAGTAAAATTCCCAGATGAGGATTGAGAGTATTCCTATGTTAAGTCTAGACTCAGAAGGTCAAGGAATGTGCAAATGTGTCATTGAGATTAAACACAAAAGATAGTGTTTAATTCACTCAATGTTGGCTCTGATACCAACCTGTCACACCCCAAATTACCAAGTGTTACCGGTGGGCCCGGTAGGGGAGTAACGTGACGTGGTTGGCAACATCATAGTCAAACAACACAATATATAAATGCACAGCGGAAGCAAAAGGATAAATATATTACAATCCGTAATAGTGTAACATCAAAGTATTACAACGGAAGTAAAGGATCCACAGACGGATCGTAAATAAAATAACATGGTTCAACAGACTTTAGGCATCTAAGCTTGCGAGACTCTTTATTGATGCTAGGAGTAGCCAGCCAATTCCAATTAGTACCTGCACTTAGCCTTTTTGGGAAAATACGTCAGTTTACACTGGTAAATACAATCAACCGACTCATTTTGAAAAGGGTTTAAGAAAATGATTGATTTGAATGCACATGGCACAAATAATATTTTATAACTTGGGATAATTATTTAAATATATAATACTTGTAGGGATTTACATGTTCCTTATGCGTTCAGTAGCCCGGATCGAGCCGGGTTAAAGATTAATCGACACACCACTATAATTAGGAGACACCAACGGCGTACGCCTACGCCGGGTGCTGAGGTCGTGGCCATTCGTAGAATGATGCCAGGGATATCCGGGACAACGGTCATTAACCCCCCAAAGGCTTTAAGTAAACAAAACAATATTAAACGAGGCATCTCAATACTTTCATTATCATACATTCAATCAAAGATTCAACGCCCCGACCAAGCGGTATTTTATATACCGTACCCCAAGCCTGTATAGGGAAAATAAGTTAAAAGTATTTACCTGAGCTAAATATAAATTCAATCCCAGCCGTATCAAATCAGCAAGTACAGATAGCTTTTACTGGGCTCCTAAATCTGGAACGAAGGTTTTTAATAACCTATTAGAATCCTAACGGGTCTTTGAATTTAGCCTTGACTTAGACCAATTAGTTTTCAAAAGGAAGATACGGTTCAAACGCATGATAAGGCGAAGACCGGAATAGAATGTGATTTAGACCCGACAAGTTCAGAGACTTGTATAATATGGGTATTTCATACACATTCTGGATTTTGAGATAAAACCGATAAGGTTTGACCCGTTTCGGCTAATTTATGTAAACTAGTTACATGAACCGAACCGAACGCGTGATAAGCGTAACGGGTAACCGTAAGAGTCCTAAACAGGTTTCCTAAGTTAACATGCCCTAAATATGTTGTGATATCAGTAGGATACCTTCCATAATGCCCAAAACGAGTTAAATCTTATATTAAGCCCCGTAGGGGTATTTTGGTCATTTTAAAGAGTATAAAAGGAATTAATTTATCTCCTGTGATCCGGGTCTGATTAAATCAGTAAAATGGTTTATTTTAATAGGTTATAACATTTGGTTATAAGTCTTATATGTCAAAATAGTTTTAAACCCTAACTATGCGTATAATACGCGTATAAAGCCGTTTTAAGCGACGTACGGGTCCAAATACGATTCTGAGTTTCTTGATCAGTTAAACAGGTTCAAAACACTCTATTTAATATTTAAAATCAGTAGCAATTGGATTGGTGTCAAAAGGATTTGTAAAACTCATTTTATACTCGAAAAGGGTATATTTGGTATTAACCGAATCAAGGCGATAAACCTAGCTTATGATCAGTTAAAAATAATTAAAAATCTTTAAAAATCTCAAAATATTATATTACATCAGTGGGTAAAAGGTTTGGTGTCAAAAATTGGGTTTAGATAGGCTTTACGCTAATGACGCCGTTTAATTAATAAAATTGTTTATAATTTCGTCATTAAGCATAACTCCTAATCTAGACTTCCGATTGGCGTGAAAATTTACAGACATGATTAATAATCAGTATTAAAGACTTTTGCACTTTTACATTTTCTAAAATCTCGTTCTGAGGTCATAAGGGCATTATGGTCATTATTAGGCATTTAACGGAAACGTCGGATAGTTACGGATTCGGGTAGTATAAACGCAGAGGATTATACTAACATGTAACTAGGTCCTAATGGAACCCTAAGGCATGTCTAAATCTATTTAAACCGGGTCAGAACTGAGGTCAAAGCAAAAGTCAAACTTTTGCGTCTCTCGGTTCCGAATCGGTTCAAAACATAAAGTTGTCGAATCAAACAAGCGTATACAAGTTTTTATACTTATTTTCAGTTGGTAAGAATGATAAAATAGGCTATACGCCATTTACATCGCTAATCATGCATTAAACCAAACATAACAATTCTGTTGACTTTTTCGGAAGAAGTTTGACTCGATAAACGACCTAGTTAGGATTCGAATTAGTGAGTGCCCTTTTAGGGGTTTATCAACCATATAAATACCAACTTATAACAACCTTTGATTCGACTAAACTCTGGACCGATTATTTAATATCGAAATGTCAAACCGTAGTTACGACGGTTTGATTTCTAGGCCATAAACTAAGTATGAATGAATTTAGAAAGATCAAAGGCACATACACACGTCTAATGGATGATATAGAATGTTTGTGGCCTGCTTGAATGATCCAGAAATGCTCAGAGGGTGAAATGAATGATGAATGAACAATGTTGCATATTGTGGGTCATTTAAACAACTTCAAACAAGCTTGGATGATTGACAACTAAGTCTAGGAGGAAACAATAACATCCACAAGTGTCCTACTAGCTAAAAACCATCTTAGGGCAGCCCAAGGTATGCCAAAAATCGATCAAAGTCGGTTAACAAACATGCAGGACACCTGCACATGTTTTCTGTCCAGATAAGGCAGTCGCGTAGCGCGACTGCCAAGCCTTTTAAGCCTCGCGCTACGCGAGGGTGTGAGTGACCTGATCAACAAGTTTCATTAATTGCAATTTCAGTCCCTGGTCCCCCGAAAGGTCGTTTTCACTTGGTTTTCTTGCATTTTGAGACTTTATATTTGACATGTGGGGCTTTAAGACTTATACCATCTTTGTTAAGTCCTCGGGTAACTTTGTGATCACCCGAAAAGCCCTAAATTTCAATGTTGCCGATTCTAACCCTCACACACGAATTTTATCACAACTTGCTCATACTATAACGAAACTTCATGAAATTTTTGTGGTACATTCTAGTGAGCATAATTAATCGTTACAAAGCTTCGGGTTTGTCAAAAGGTCACTCAGAGGTATAACTTAAACATGTTGGCACATTTAATCCCTGTAGTTTGTAATCTCTCACTTTCTTTCACAATTCTCTTCGTATGATCCATGATCTATTCGTTTAAGGTTATAAACATCATGTAGGGTTATTGTAAAGTATATTTATTCGTTGTTGACACTTTGAACCCTTATATTTACTTAGTTTCATTGTTTGTCAACTTTAGTCCCTCTAAAGTATTCTTTCACACGTTCAAAGCTTATGACACGTGTCAATACATTATTGGACGAAATTTTCGGGGTGTTACAGGTATGGACCATTCGGTAATATTGAATACTGAACACGGGTTCGGTACGATAATGGCCGGTAAAACCATAAACGGTTCGTCTTATATACTGGCGCTAAATCCGGTTCTACCGATTCAAACCATTGAACCGTTTGCATTATCTTAAAATTTGATTTTTTTAATTTTAATAAATTACGATATGAAGGTTGTTGATTACAGGTTCTCCCCCCCCCCCCCCCCTCTCTCAAACTAAGTTATACAAGTGTTTTTTAGTGATCCGAAACTCCTTATAACATCTCAAGACCAAAGAGCATATGTGTGAAAAGTGGGAGAGGAATGGTTGGAATGAGATGAGAAAGTGGGCAGACAAAGGCCTCTATTTATAGGCTGAAGAGGCGCAGGGGTGCACGAGAGTGCATGGGGATGCACGATCATGCCCCATTCTTTCTCCTAAAAAGTGGTTGTCCTTCTTGTCCTTTCCCAGTGCATTCCGTTGCAAATTCTGCGTTAGGATTTGAGTATCTAATTTGTGTTTGTTTTGAAATGGAACATTGAAAATAAGTGAAGTATAAATGTGAAGAATGAATGCAGCGGAATTAAATACAAACACAAATATGGAAAGTTGTCATAATATTTTCAATTCATAATCAAAAGATTACAATATTACAATTATAACTTTCACTCCCACTCAGCCTGATCATACAACTTTCTGTTTGTACAAAAGGATGAAAAGTGATAACTAGATCTCTAACATGTGAGATCTATTTATATACGTACTAACATCTTTTGGCAACCAAGGTTGACATAACCCTAAAAGCGACATCTAACATTCCTAACATAAAAGATTCCAAAGATGTTAGAAACATCTGATAGAACCTAACATCTGTTCTAAGACATACAAGTACTGTTATACAGACAACTGTTCTATTGGTTGGCCTCTTTTCTTTAACTTCTAACAGATGTTTGGTCTTCTTTATCAGTGCTTCAACCTTCAATAGAGCTTTAGCCTTGAACAGACTTTTGGTCTTCTCCAATGGTGCTTTCATGTCTTCAATAGATCTTTGAGTTATTCAAACAAATGTTGTGTCAGTGTTTAAAATTTACTATATTTGGGAGAGATGATCATCATAGCTTGCTTATTTCTTGATCAAGATAGCATGTTTTAGCTTTTGCAATCATATATTCTTTTATAGGTCCAAGATTCTATTATAGGCACGAGCGTGCAAGGCTGTGCATGGACTGATGTCCAGATAGGGGTTGAACAAGTGTCATTCTTGTCATATCTCAAAGCTTCCATTATTTGCTCATTCATTCACAGGCGTGCATGGGCATGCATGGTCGTGCCTCCGAACCTCGTGGACTTTTGTTGACCATTCTTGGGTTGACTTGTTGACTTTGTGCTACTTAGTGTCATGAATGGCCATGCCCATAGTCTGGCATGACCTTGCCTATCTGACAACTTGCTGATTTTCTTAAAATCTTGGACTTTTTGGCTTGGTTTTGCTCGTTTTTCACCTTTTTTCATCTGGAGACCTAAAAAACCAACAATTACCAAATAGGAACGATTTAGGTAGTATTTTCAACTATAAAGTCATAAAAATTACTTGAAAGTGGGGGTAATTACCAATTAATGGCACATCACCCAGACCACGCTGGATAAATGGTGCGCATCATCCCAACTTAGTTATAAAAATGATCAAAACACGACCACACAGACCAATAGATTACTTTTTCTTTATGTACTTGCTAATAAACTACATTTTTTTTTGCTAAACTACACCTTACCCAAGTTTAAAGGTGGGTCTTCACCGAATAGGCTTTTGCCTCTTTCCACTGGATACAAGCCTAACCCCCAAGTGGCGACCAATAGATTACCTACCAAACAAGGCAACAACACCACCGTGAACTTTATGCGGTGTAGCTAAAAACACCAACCTAGAAACTAGGGTACCAAGGACGAACATAGGATATTGTTTGTTGTTACAAACAATATAGATATTCAATGTAGTGAGAAGGGAGTTAATATACTTTCTTCGGTCAGAAACACAATTTAGTTTTTTTAATATATTGATTTGGAGTAAACCCTTGCAACCTTGACCCTTTATGCGAGATGTAACATGGATGACAGAAGTGCAATTTTAGATTATACGCAGCCAAACAAATTCACTCTATGCTATAACATCATGGAATAAACAATGTGACATTCTACAATAAAGGTCTAATGCTAACATGTAAAATTGATATACTTGTTTTTGTCATTACACGTGGTTGAAAGTGATGATTAATTCTTCTATTTATAGAAGAATTAATCTTGAAGACAATGGGGAATGATAAGGAACTAATTGATACAAATTTCTTTGATTTAGGTGATCACATTATCTTTATTTTCTGGATATTCCTTGGCTTTCCATATTATGTGTAGATATCTCATTGATTTCGATATTTTTGGTTTCTTTATCAATATGATATCTATCTTGCAATTGATAAGTCTTCATCGTATTTAGATCTTTAGGAAGTCTTTACCAATTTTCTCAAACATATCAGCTATACTCTTTTAAATCTTCAATGTTGCTATGACCCTCCAAGTAGTGTTCTTTTACCTTACCTAAAGACAGTCTTTAATATTGTTATAGTATTGTTCTTTTTGCAATAGCTAAACCCAAATGTCTCCCTCGAGTATATTTAATGTTGTGTCCATGGTCATAAGTGTGAGAAACACGATGATGATGAATAAAGGTTACATGTGGAATAGTCGAGCCATACATAGATTGGCGATTTTATTCATGACTTTCATCTTGAGAATGAATCTCGCATAATGAAGGCCAGGGTTGGACAACCTAATGAGCAGAAGAGAAGATCTTGAATGATGGTGCGCGTCCACAAATAAAACAATGGTATGTGTCCACATTTGCAACTGGTTGAACCCTGGTCGAACATAGATTTGAATTTTCGAACATATTCCAAGACAGAAGAGGTACCCTTCTAAAGTTGTCACATGGAGTCACAAAGATTTTGCGTGCGTTCAATCGAATCATGATTGTATGCAACCTCCAGAGCACACCACACAAGAGAGGTTGTTTTTAGACCAAAAGTGATAGGCATTGCTTCTACGGCGAGAACACATTAAATTCACACAATATGTGTAAGGGGGCCGGTAGGGGTGGGATAACTCACAAACAATTCCATCACTCACAACATCCAATCAGGTTCTGTCATGTCATCAACCATTATTTCCATCACTCACAACATTTTTTAGTGGAAATGGTCATCACTCACAACCTTTTTATTTATTCCATCAATGTACAACTCCTCAGCACTAGAGTACAACCCACCATACACAAAGTTCCAAACTTTCAACGCGTGACCACCACAACACGTTAACTCTTCCACGCGTGGTGGATGTGAGTGGCGGCGGTGTGTGGTATTGTTCCACGTGTGATACTTTGGTATCACGTACCGCCCCCCCCCCCCCCCCCCCCCGGTCACCTAAGCACAGGCCAGACTCGAGGTTGAAAAGGTCAGATATTAGGCGACATAAAGGCCGAGAGGACATCTAAGAGGTTCCATGGTTAAACGGAAAGAGGCAAGGAGGGACCACGACAACCTTATTATTTGGTCCCTTTTTAAGGATGGTTTTGAGCAGTGTTGTTGCAGGGATGACTGATGAGGTCGTCATAAGAAACCAAAAAGATTAAAACACAATAATTTATTTATTTTTTTGTCAAATAAATAATATTATAACACATGTCTTTTATTGGCAGGAATAAAGTTTAGCAGCTAAAAAGACAAAGTATAGAAATACAAATTACTCTCTTCATCATCGAATTTGTTGTTTCCAACTAGACAACTTTTGGTACCATTTTTTTCAGAAACTTCTTTTCGTATAAAAAAATTAATTTATGGAATATATAATGGGAAAATTACCAAAATGTCGTTTGACCAAGTGCACTTGCGAATTTGTCACCTTCCTGCGTCGTTGGAAGGTCCTCACAGCCTCGGAAGCGTCCGTGTTTCATGTTGATGCGTCCATTTCCTACAATCTGACACCTGACCCACACGTGTACAATATGTTCAAGCGTCTGTTGATTATTGTTTATGCGTCGGTGACGCAATGATTCCACGGCTTGCGTCCCTGGTTTCATATCGTTTTTAAAGCGGCTGACGATGTATATGGCTGACGCACCGTAATGGTCCGGCTAACTTACCGCAATGGTCTGGCCGACGCTTTCCCCAAGCGTCCCGCTGACGCACCGTAATTGTCTGGCCAACGCCTTAAAAATGACTGGCCGACGCTTTTAAAATGATAGGCGGACGCTTTAGCTTAGGCCGACGCTTTAAAATTTTCTGGCGAACGCTTTAGAAAGTCTGAACGTGTTCAATTTTTAAGGGACCCATTTTTAAATTTTTTGAAGTTAAATTTATTTGTTTGTTAAACGGTTTTTAATTTGACATATTTATCATCTCCCCATTAAATTATTAACATATAACAATTTATTGTTAAATCGTTTCAAGATTTCTTCCCTTATATATACCACCAGTTCTTCATAAAATCCTCATTTTGCATTGAACATCTCATGAAATTTTTTTTTACCCCCGTAGATTTCACACCTTCCAAATATGATCAGACCCCCTGAAATTGATTTGTGTGAAGTTCCTTTTATTGAAGATGACGTTTTCCTAAGCTTTAGAGTTGTCGTTTTTTGTAATCGACAATACTTGTCTGATGTCACGGGTGTCAGCCGATTTCCCCGTCCTCTACCTCTATCACTACAAAGTGTTCAATAGCTCATCTACAAAGAACACGTGATGCATCAAACGGGTTGTTTGGCACATGGCGGTGAAGAAACTGCGAACAACTCGTCCCATATCACTTCTGCCAAAGCGTAAACAACGTGTCGATGGAACTTACCATTTCAAGATACATCGTTTATCTTTGGTCGGTGTTTTGATGCGAATTCCGTAAGCAGAAATAAATTCATTCTTAATTTAATATTTCTGTCCGGATCTTCTACCCAGAAGGAATTAGCAGTTTGACGAAGTTATTTGAAGACTATTTAATTCAGTTGGAAAAAGCAGTTCGGCGTAGTTTATGTTTGTTTGTAGCACTTGATTTCAAACACGTCTTGTAATAAATATCTGTTTTTAGGTTATATTTTTTTGTCTGTAAACGTAGAAAAGTAAAATTATTTTGTCGTTTAACCGATCTGAGTGTTTGGCAAAATCAACTTTATTTATTATTTTTATGACATAAATTTCCAAATAGAAAATTAAATTAAAATATAAATTAATCAACAAGCGTGCTGTACAATCAGAAACGGTCCGGCTGATGCAATCGAGAAGTCCCGTTGACGCAATAGAGAAGGCCCACCGACACTTTTTATGGTCGACGCTTTAAATAGACTGAACGGACGCTTTAGCTTTGCCCGACGCTTTAAAAAGGTCTGGCGGACGCTTGAGCATTGGACGACGCTTTAAAAAGTGTGAACGTGTGCAATTTTTAAGTTCAACGCTGTTTATATACATACAATCTTTTGTTCAACATATCCTCTAACCCCCCATTAGTGTTCTTAGTTCACAGCTTCAAAAAATGGGTAGACCCCCTGATTTCGAATTCAACAAACGGGTTTAAGAAGTCATCTACAACGGACACAGATCTTCTCCGATTTAATCGGATGTGATCGGATATCCTCTTCCACGTGCTCTGCGGGGTCGATCGGGTTCAAGAACTCATCTACAACGGACACGTGAAGAGTCCAAACGGGTTGTTCACCAATGGGTTTGCCAGATCTTCAAATATCATTGAAGCTGGCGAACTGTTGAAGAAAATGTGAACAACCCGTTACATATCACCTAGGCCAATATAAAGGTGGGTTGATGGAACTTACCAGTTCACGACCCATCTTTATCATTGCTATGTGTTTTGATGCAAATTTCGGATTCCAAATCCGGATCTCCTACCCAGTTGGAAGTAGCGGTTTGGTGTATTCTAGTTCAAATGATTATGTTTGTATTTTTTTGTGTTATGTTTTTTATGTACTTTGTATTGAATCATAATAAAGTTATAAAATTTACTGATTTATGTTTTAATTGTAGTTCAATTGTAGTAAAATTTTAAAGTTACAATTCATTGAACTCAACGCCGTTTTAAGTTTTTAACAGCCATTTAAAATAATATATATTCATTTAAATAAAGTTACATTAAATATTAATTTAACCCTCCATATTAACTAATATCCAAACTATTATTTATTTAGAGTAGTATTTATAGTCCTATGAATATTAAAATATTGGAAAAAATAAATAATTTTCTTATATAATAATTATTTTAGCGAATTATTTTATAAATTAAAGACAACATTCTGTACATCTCCATTAATACGAGAACGGTCTGTCTGACGCAATCGAGAAGTCCCGCTGACGCAATAAAGAAGGCCCGCCGACGCAAAAGGAAGTCCCGCCGACGCAGTAGGAGACTACCGACGCAACCAGAAGTCCCACCGACGCGAAAGGGAAGTCCCGCCAACGCAGAAGGGAAGTCCCCGCCGACGCCAAAGGCGTCAACGTACCGCCGACGCAGTAGGAGACTACCGACGCAACCAGAAGTCCCGCCGACGCCAAAGGGAAGTCCCGCCGACGCAGAAGGGAAGTCCCCGCCGACGCCAAAGGCGTCAACGTACCGTACGGACTGACACAACCTGATGGACGCTTTAAAATTGTACGAAGGACGGATAAATCACGTGTGGACGCTTTAGATTGTATACGGATTTCATAAACATTTGATTCTTTTAAATAGGCAGTATTGGGACCTAGGAAGTGTAACAAGAGACATCACGTGTGATTTTACTCTCAATTATGGGTTTTAGATTTGTTGTATACCTTGGTGGAAACTGGAAAGTTATTAATAACAACATGGAATATGTTGTTGATTGTCAATCAGTAAGACGTCTTTTAGAAATCCCGAACAGTAATATTTCGTATAGTGAATTTGTAAGATATCTTTTTGAGATTTTTGGTGTTCAAAATATCACACGTGTGTCATACAAAATGTCATCTTTTACTGATCCCATTGATTTAACTAATGATTATGATCTTTCCTTTTTTTTCCAGCTTATTGAAAAAAATCCCTATGATCTTTTTAAATTATATGTTGTTCAAGAAATTGGCGTTGGTTCGTCTTCTGGAAGTCAACGCAATAATTTCAAATGCCCCGATTTAAACGATAATGTTTTTGAAACTAATGATTATAATGATTGTGATAAAGGTAATTTTGAAATTAATTCTGAAAAGCAATCACCTGTTTCTTTTAATGTTATAGAAAAAGTTGGGTCATATTGTCGGTTAAAAGAATGGTATCTTTTTAGAAACAAAGAAGAGATGAAAATCGAACTAGGAAGATTATGTCTTGAAGAATGTTTCGAATATAAAGTAAAAAGGTCATCAAAAAAAAAGTTATGTCGCATCATGTGTAAATGACGACTGCGAGTGGCTTTTTAGAGCTTGTAGTCGTCAATCTAGTGATGTATTTTATATAAAATATTTTAACAACAAACATACATGTTCTAAGACGCAGACGCATCCACGTCTGCGTCAAGCAAACCCGAGTGTTGTTGGAAGTTATGTAAAAGAACAATTGAAGGAAGGCGGTCGCATTTACCGAGCTACTGATATTGTTAAAGATTTTAGACAAAATTTTGAAGTTAATTTATCTTACATGCAAGCTTGGCGGGGTAAATGTAACGCGTTACAAAATATGCAAGGAACATTGGGGGATTCTTTTGCCGAACTTCCATTATATTGTCACAATTTGAAGAAGTCAAATCCAGGAACTGTGACACATATATTGACAGAAAACGAGAGTCGTTTTGAAATGTTATTTGTCTCCATTGGTGCTGCGGTAATTTTGGTCCTAAATGTACATAAAAAAAATTATATAATTTGTGCTACATATTTATATTTTTTTATCTTTCAGGTTCGGACTTTTATTAACAACTTAAGACCTGTTGTTATCATAGACGCGGCTCATTTGAAAGGGGAGTTTAAAGGCACAATGTTTTTGGCAGTTGCCATGGATGGAAACAATCAGATTTTGCCTATTGGCTACGGCATTGGTAAATCTGAGGACGGGCAGTCCTGGACCTGGTTCTTGTCCAAATTAAGAGAGTGTATCGGTGTTCATCCGGAGTTGGCCATCATATCTGATCGTGCAAACTCCATTCACTTAGCCGTACGTGATGTTTTTCCAGAAGCCTTTCACGGCCTGTGTTGCCGGCATTTGATGGTCAATCTTCGTTTACCGTCCAACAAGAAAAAGGAACACGAGAGCCTCTGGTGGAAGACTTGTAAATCCTATAGGATGTCCGATTTCGAAGAATCGTTCGACGCGCTTTGTGCAGCTGTACCGAGAATTCGACAGACTCTTATAAGCATTGGCTTTCATAAATGGTGTAGAGCACACTGTACTGGCAAAAGATATCATTATATGACATCTAACAGTGCAGAGTCTATGAATGCTCTATCTAGACACCAGAGGAAAATGCCAATAACCCAACTGGTCGAATTTTTTCGACACTCTGTACAAGGTTGGTTTTATGATCGCCGAAATCAGGGTATCCATGGTAAGCAATTGCTTACAGAATGGGCTGAGAAAAAAAAATAGAAAAAAAAATAGAAAAAAAGATATGCAAGTCTAGGACGTGGACGGTTGATGGCATTGGAAAAAATACTTTTGACGTTGAAGATGGGATAAAAAGGGGCCTTGTCGACTTCTCGAACCAAACATGCAGTTGTCGGGTGTGGCAGGTATCTGGGTTTCCGTGTGGCCATGTGATTGCCGTTTCCAGATTTCTAGGTAAAACGAGTTGCAGTCAATATGCGTTTTCTTGTTATAGCAATGAGGTTTACAAGAGAACGTATGAGGAAGCGGTATGTCCACTTCCGCATAAATCTGAATGGGAAGTACCTGATGACCTTATTAATCTTCTGCCACCACGCATTACTAAACGTCAAGCCGGTCGTCCAAAGGAGGGGAAAAGAATCTTATCTATCGGAGAAGAACCCACTCGTTTATATTGTAGTAGGTGTAAAACGTACGACCATCATCGTGACAGTTGCACACTCCCCATGCCTTCCCAGAATTCTTCGCGTCGAAGTTCAAAGAAAAAATCGTCTACCAATCCTGAGGTTGTTCAAGTTGAAGCAGAAGAGTTTCAGGAATATGTATTTCAAAATACCTATCCATCATATAATCTTGGTGACTTTTAATGTTTATTTAATACATTCAATTATTTATTAATTAATTTACTACAAACCATTCACATTCACACACATATATATATATATATATATATGGATGCATAGAACCATTCAAGTTTGTTCATATCAAACAAAGCCTTTCAAGTGTTGAATACCAAAACGAATTCATTCAAGAAAAATGTCTACCTCATCCTAAAATTGGTCCAAAGAAGAAGACGTAGAATTGGCGACGTCTTACGGCGAAGTGGCTGATTTAGCTTTATATGCTAGCATGAACGAGGCATTTTGGGAGCGGGTTTACTATCATTTTTGTCGTAATATTGTGCAGACAACCCGTCAATTGGATGAAGTTAAGAGGCGGGGTACTTTAGTCTACTTAAGATGTTCCTTGTTTTCTTCGATTTACAACAAGGTTCCAAATCCTGATAATGATCGTTCTAAAAGTGAACTTATCAAAGAGGCGTGCTTTGACTACACCGAGAAATACGATGAGGTGTTCGAACACGCGGATGCTTGGGAAATTATCAAAGATCAAATATGAAGACGAAATTTACTTTTAAATTTGTGTTTTCATGTTTTACTTATCGTTTATGTTTATGTATAAGTGTTTATGTTAATGTTTATGTTTGAGGTTACGATAATATGTTAATTTTATGTTTATGTTTATATTGCTTCTTACATTTAATGAAAATACATTAGAATCAATGAAAATGCATGTTTTAGCTTCTTAGATGTAACCTTAAAACACCTATTTTGATACTCAAAAACAGTTATTTTAACACTGCTAAAACGGGTCTTCCTGGTGTAGCCCGCCCCGTATCATTTAACGGAATGAAAGTCCCACTTGAGGTTTTCATCTCGGCCCGGTCCGTTTGCCCATCAACACTCGGGGCTGGCAGAAACGGGGCCGGCTTCTGAGGGGTGATTATACCAAAAAAACGCACAATATATGACAAACTAATAATTAAAAAACTCTTAATAAACGGCTTGTAGATGTTATATCAAAAAGACTAGAAATACAATACCTTAATCCGGAAATAAATTTTTGTTAGCCTCATCGACTATCATTTGGCTAGTCGACGCCATATCAAAATTGTCTTCCAAAATACTATCATACAATTTGATCGCGAGCTTGTGTCGCCATATCAATTTGATCCCAAGCTAACCGATTTAAAACTATATGGGTGTGTAGTTTGAACCGTAATGGTTTCGGATGTTTTTTTATTTATAATACTAATTTTCTGGCCGTTGAAAAAAACAAAAAGATAGCAGGTGACAGCTAATTTTGTGCAAAAAAAAAAAGGTGACATCTAATTAAAAGTTTATTTCATAAACTACATTAATACCATACAAAAAACCTAATCTACTAAAAATAGCCTTAAGATCTCCCACTCCGAGATACGTTTGAAATCCCGCCCAAGCTGGTGCCGATAGTTGATGAGAGCGACTTGTAAAGTGACGTCCTCATCGATGTCACCACCCAGGTACTCAACCTGGTTGTGGATATGCTCAAACCGCAGACAATCTGAACGTATCACCCTAAATCGTGAGGACAAAGCATCCACGGTTCGGTTGTGTGCCCCCGTATGTGCTGTGAAATCTTGCATTACCCTCCTCTATAAACCTCCTTGTCTACGACTTTGAGGAGTACATACTGCCTCGACAAATGACTCGCAAAGGGCCAGATCTTCCTCGGCTGTCCAGGGGTTATTTGCCATTGTTTGTTAATTAGGAGTTTAGTGAAAGCTTTGCGTTTGGAAAGTGGTAGACGGCTCACGTGGAAGTGTTTATGTTTATGTAATGTGAGCATGCAATTTGAAAAAGATATGTTGCCAAGAGTCCGTCTGACGCAAGACGCCTCCGAAACGTCTCCCCGACGCAAAAAAGTACTGCCATCTCGTCAACCTCGAGGAGTCCGTCTGACACTTCCCCAAGCGTCCGCCGACGAGTCCGTCCATTTACTTTTTTTTTAGTTTATCCACTTTTAAGGTTAGTCTTTAATTTTCCTTTAATTTTCTATTATCTTTAATGCTAAGAAAATATCCATTCCAAAAAAACTAAAGTCATGTAACTTAAAACATGCATTCAGAAAACATAACAACTGAAAAAACATGCACTAGCTAAATTATTTTTATTATTTATTTATATGAATTTCAATTGGTTCTTAGGTTTGGAGAATGTAAGTTGCTTTTAATGGTAAATCATAAAACATAACTCTAAATTAAAAAAAACACCAAATACAGTAAAAATTACACATCATACCACTAAATTTTATTATACAAGTAAAATTACACATCATATCACTAAAAATTACACATCATACCACTAAATTTTATTACAAATCAAATAACCCCCTTTGTAAGTGACTTCTTCAGGAGGTGGAAGACCATACCGATAACACGGTGTTATTCCATGTGTTCTTTGTAGATGAGTTCTTCCCATTTCTGATAAGTTAACTAACCCTTTTTCATCAACACCGGTTTCCATATGTCCTTTGAAGATGAGTTCTTCCCTGCTACCGGTTTTTATCAACACCGATAAAACGTCATTTTAAAAACATGTAAACGCCTTTATTTCTATTTGTAGACTATCAAAAGAAAACATCTGATTTCCAAGGGTATTTATATACTGAAAATTATAACAAATATAAAAATCAAATAATTTGAAAAAATATGTTGCCATGCGTCCGTCTGACGAAAGACGCCTCCGAAGCGTCCGCCGACCCATTAATTTAATTTTTTACTTCTCTTTTTTGAATTTTTTATTGTAAACTTAATTAAAAGTAAAACATCAAAAAAAATGACGGCAGCGGGACTCGAACCCACGTGCCTACCGTGTCCAACCCAACACTAACACACACATCAATTATATTATTTATTTTTGTTAACATTTGCTAAACATAGCGGCCAGCATACAGTTGATCAGCCATAAATCTTCTATATCTCATACAAGCATCTTGAATGTTTCCTTCTTCCCATTTCAGTGAACGGTTTTCAACCAGATTTTGTAGTAATATACATACGATAACCCCAGAATTTCGCCGAACGTGACGAACACACATAGGCCATACAACATCCCCAGCATATTCTAATGCGTCAACCTCGCTGACTCCATTTTTTTCCCAGTAACCTATACGTTCTAGAAACCATAGGAATGCCGACTCGAATTCAATAAGAGTTTGGTATATTCTCTGGTGGACGCAAAACGAATCACCACAATTAATTGCATCACAATTGTTTGTATAATAAACAGTTATAGTTAGTGACGGCATTTCAATCTTAATAAGGATCCAATTTTCTTCGTCTGCTGACACCGGTAGATATACCTGACAAACGTTAAGTTAACATTAATATTGTAGTTTCAGAAAAAATTACTATTATTTTTAGGTCCCTTTTTTCTACCGTATCGACATCCCACAACGCAGGATATATTCCGCTAGAGCCATTTACATATCCGTAAGCATCATGATGTTATTCTAGAAGGAGATTGAGAAATTGAGGTGGGAGCACCGTCCACCGATAACTAACTGATGAAGTCGCAATTCCGGGATTTTCATTTTTCTTCGACTGCACGAGCCAGTTACACCATGCTCCGACATGCTGTGTACAAAATTTTCATATTTTAACCTTTTAATTAATATAAAACTTAAATATATTACACAATTACCGTTTGTTGAATAAAACCGTTTCCACAAAAACCTAATAGGCCACCCCACCAGTGTTTATCTAGAGCTTGGCTCCCAATATAGCTGGAACAACAGGAAGAACAATCACCCTCATAATAAAACTCAAGAACATTTGACGACCAATTTTCATGTTGTTGCTTGTCATTGACCCAGATAGTGTTTTCTACTGATTCCGGTATGTTACTGGAACGCCTCCCGGTTGCCATCATGCTCATACACACTAATGGACAATATGGGGCAATATATATAGGCTAAAAATTTAAAAACTTATATTTAACTAATATCTTTAGGTTGTAATTTTTTTACATTGGAAAAATTTATGTTTAATAGAATAAAAAATCCAAAAAATATAAATTAGAGAAGCCGAGCCAAACAAATTCAAAGAGTCGGCCAAGCCATTAGAAGCGTCGAGGAAGCCATCGGAGGAAGCGTCGGCAAGCCGTTCGAAGCGTCTGGGAGCCAAAACTTTTAGGAAGAGATGATGCGTCAGCGAAACACAAAGCCGGACGCATAAATATACTTTTTGGTTTTGACGCGTCGGCCACCGACGCTTGAACACGTGTGGGACACGTGTCACCTTGTATGGAATGGACGCATCAACATGAAACACGGACGCTTCCGAGGCTGTGAGGACCTTCCAACGACGCAGGAAGGTGACAAATTCGCAAGTGCACTTGGTCAAACGACATTTTCGTAATTTTCTCATGTATAATCCATAGTTTTTATAACTTTCACTTTTACATATAATAATATATACTATAAATAATAAAATAATATATGTTTATAACTCATTTAATTTTTATTTAATCTGCTTTTTCTCAAATAACATTCAATCCTTAAAATGTTTAGAAAACTTCAATTTGAAGTATTTACTCTCACGACATTTTGGTATAAATTTGGTTAAAAGCAGAGTCATGATCAAAATAGAGCGTTTTCTTCGCATTTTAAGTCATACGATCGAATGCCGGTACCATAACAAACTAAATCAATTTTGAGCTAATAACTTCGGTATTATCGAAATCAATATAGGTTTCAACTGATAAACAAACATGTGTTGATATTATTTTGGGTATATCACGACTTTATTTTTTGGGTTTATATTTTCGATTGGTGTAGACCTTCACGAATCAATGATGACCAAAATCCCATGAGATTGAATAAAGTAATTCTACTAGTTTATATTTTTTAAAGAGAATTACTGTTTTTGTACTTGTGGTTTGTCAAAAATCACTATTTCAGTCCATTAGTTTAAAAATTGCAATTTCAGTCCCCGTGGTTTCACTTTCGTAACCATTTCAGTCCACCTCGTAACCATTTCAGTCCCTGTACTTCACAGAATAATGAATTGAAATGGTTACGAAAGTGAAACCACAGGGACTGAAATGGTTACGAAAAGGAGACCATAGAGACTGAAATCGCAATTTTTAAACTAATGGACTGAAATAGTGATTTTTGACAAACTATAGGGACGAAAACAGTAATTAACTCTATTTTTTACTTTAGAGTAAACTGCCATTTTGGTCTCTGTGGTTTGGGCACTTTTGCCATTTTAGTCCAAATCTCAAACTTTTTACATCTGGGTCCCTGTGGTTTGCATTTTGTTGCCATTTTAGTCCAAAACTCAAAATCCCTGATTTTTTACTGTTTTAATGTCCCTTTTTTGTCTTTATCTGAAGGGGTAGTTTGGTCATTTAATTTTCATTAAAGCAATTCTTTTATTAAAAAATCCTGATCATCATCATCTTCAACCTCATCATCTTCAACCTCTGCACCTCAAAAAACTCAAACGCCACCACCACCTCCTCCACCATCACAACCCACCACAACCTGCAACTACCTCCACCACCATGAGCTTCCAAGAGATTCAACAGTGTCAAGTCAACATTCAGCGACAAACCTTGTTGTGTCGGTCACCAAGCACCACCACTTTATTGCTTCAATTCGTTAATTGATAATGAATTTAACAAAATAAACAAACACAAAAGTGTAAAGAGTCTGGATTTAAAAAAAATCATATTTTCAAGAGAAAATAAATTAAATGCAAGGAGACAGGCTCAGATCTGTAATTGGGGGATGGGGACAAAGAAGAAACGAGTTACGCCATGGCTGCAGAATACACAGTTGCTTGGTGAGAGAATGTCAAATTCTTCTTCACTATGCCATCTGGATTTTGCCCCGCCAAGATGCGGGTCAGATCTTCAATGTCCCTTTAATTTTGCTCAGGATACTCTGATCATCATAGCCTTGAAACACCAGCCATCACCACCACCGATCAAAACTTTTTACCCTGATGACGACGGCTCCACCAGCAGCAGCAAACACCAGCCACCACCGCCCCCATCTGCCGCCACCGCCCCCATCTCTCTACACCACCTCTCAATCCCGCCACCTGCCATCACCCACTCCCACCCCCACAACCACCTGCCACCACCACCCACCTGCCACCACCACCCAACCTGCAACCACCAACACCAGCAAACACCATCCACCACAACCATCGTGAAAACCCCTCAAATCCGAAAACCCACCATTCACTAGAAACAAAAACTCAAAAATCCCCAAATATTCACTAGAAACTTCATAAAACACCCAAAATCCCCAAATAATCAGTCATCGTCAACCACCCCTATTTACAGATCTGAAAAGAAAGAAGGATGGAGGAGAGATCTGTGTAGAGAGTGAGAGAGAAATGCGAGAGAGAGTGTGTGTATGGCGATGGTGAACGGTGGTGATCTGTCGTGATGATGGTGGTGAACGGTGTAGAGAGAGAGAACTAAGAGAGAGAGAGAGTGTGTGTGTGTATCTGTGTTGAACTGAGAGAACTGAGAACGTTGGTGAACTAATATATATTATATATTATATAATATATAATTAATTTTGTTTTAATTTATTAGAAGAGTAAAATCAGAATGACCAAAATGCCCCTGCACTAAAGGACAAAATAATTAGGTTTCAACAGTCAAAATAGAAGGTTTTTGGATTTTGGACTAAAATGGCAACAAAATGCAAATCACAGGGACCCAGATGTAAAAAGTTTGAGATTTGGACTAAAATGGCAAAAGTGCCTAAACCACAGGGACCAAAATGGCAGTTTACTCTTTACTTTATGTTTGGTAATTTATATTTTTTTGAAACGACTGCTATTTTATTCAAACGCATAAAATAGAACAAGGGGTCAACAAGCGACTGGGAGACCCAAAACAATGTCACGAATATTGAAATCACACCATCTCTCTCACTTAGGGGTTGTTTGTTTAGCTCTTAACGATGCTCTTAATGGTTCATACATCTTGCTAGTTCAACACTTAATGGTTCAGACTGTTTGTTTCACGAGCGGATGTCTGAATGATTAAGACCTCTTATCTGAATTGGTTAGACATTTGTTTCTGAAGAGGTATGGTCCCAATTCCTTGCCTACATGGAAAGGACCACGCCACTTTTTAATCCTACATGGCGTCTGCATCAGCAAGCGAATCCAGAAGCTTCTAGAAGCTTCTGGAATACGTCAAGGTGGCACCAAAGATGCTCCTTCCGACATAAAGGACAATACGTGTCACCACCCATCGAGCGCCATGTAGACCTGCAGCAAATCAAGGAGCAGACCGACAACAACGGTACGATGTTTCCAGCATGGACAAACATGGGCGCGCCACGTGTACCACTATCCTGACCACAGCAGAGGAGACCAAGAGGATATTCCCCTTGGTCGGACAGTTGGCGCCCCATAGCAGCTGGCAAGGTCGCTCCTCCCTCTCTCACCCTCCGGCTATAAATAGGACCCTTCATCATTCAGGTTAATCCCATTCTATTCTCCACTCTCTCACTCTTAACACACACTGTTTATTCTCACGCCGGAGCCCGGTTAAGAGGGAAACCCCCATATTCCCCTCTTAACGAGCTAACGGTGTTGTTGTTTTGCAGGACCCGTCATTTGGCGAGTAGCGAAGGAGATTGAACCCCACGAAAGAAATGAACCGGCTAGTTTCACCCTAGGTGTTAACCAGTGTTTCATCAGTTTCTAAATGGTTAAACATTATACTAGCTCTTAATGATTCAAACATCTTACTGGTTAATTACTTACCCATTCAAAAGTTGCCAATCAGCCCCATAATATTGATGAGACAAGAAAAAAACGTGGTTTAAGAAAATAATTAGGTAAAAAACCGTTTTAATAAATACATGTTGTCAAATTTTGATTCTTCCAAGTTTCAAACCACAAGAAACCGCACAGGTAAAAAACCGTTTTAATAAATACATGTTGTCAAATTTTGATTCTTCCAAGTTTCAAACCACAAGAAACCGTACAATATACAATTCCAGAGAGAGAAAACTAGAGGAGAGAGAGAAAGAGGTTCCTCTATTTGACCCGGTTCCAACTCATTGCTTAGCTTTCAACTCCACCAAAAACCCACCATTGATTCAACATTCTTCACACAAAATTCACAATCCAAAACGATGGGGTTGTTGAAGGATGAAACAAGCACAAAAGTCTTAAGACTCATCCGTACAGTTTTCTTCTTGATCACCATGATCATATCGTTTTTGTTCTTCTCTGCACCGTTACTCGTATCCATGGCGGATATTCTGCTTCCCACAGCTCTGCTATCAGCTTCGGTTCCATATTCACCATCCATTGATTCGTCATATGATAAGAGTTTGTTCATCTTCTTCCAAATGATATCGTCTCAGTTGAGCAGTTACGACTTCCGACACTCGCTTATTGACATCCCTCTCGTGTCGATACTCAGATCCGGCATCATATTATGTATGCTATCGTTCTTTATGTTTCAATGTTTCGACATGCGCTGTCCGTTAACTTTAAAAAGGCTAAATTGCACTTTTAGTCCTTTAATCATTACTTTCTTTATAAATATTATATTGATTGTGATATATTTTTGAGATATGCGCAGGTGTGTACGGATTGTGTGACGGCCCCGGGTTGTCTACGGGGCCGTACTTGGGAATAACGACAGTTTGTTCTGTGATGTCGTTATTGTTTGTATCGGTTAAGGCGTCGTACGTGTTTGGTGGCGGTGGTGCTGCTGTGGTGGAGTTGGCGTTGTTTGTGTGTTCTTCGGCGTTGGCGATCGGTCATATCGTGGTGGCGTATCGGACTAGTTGTAGAGAACGACGGAAGCTTCTTGTTTACAAAATTGATATTGAAGCTGTAAGTCGGATTATTTATTTATTTATTTATTTTAATTAAATGGCTTGTAGTCTACGAGTACCAAAGATTGACGTTAGGAAAAAAGTTATTTTTTTTTTGAATTTATAAATGCCTACGAGTACCAAAGATCAAAAAAATCGTATTAAGCGGCGATTTTTTTAAATAATCAGCAGGAGTTGAAATTAACATTTAAACTATGTTAATTATTTTCAATAATTATAGATTATAGTGACCCGGTTCAATTTGCGTTTGTGGTGGGACCCGGCGGGCTAAACATTTTTTCTTTTGTTTGCCTTTCTTGACTCTTTGAATTTATTTTTTATTGTTATTTTGTGGTTTTAAAATTTCATAATTTTAAATAAATATATGCCCATGTGTTTATGAAACAATTGGTGTCCCATTTTTCTAACGTATAATGTTTTGTCATAAATTGATAATACGAATATAAATTAACCGAAAACATTGACTTAAATAATAGTTAAGTGGGCCCTTTAATGTCGGACCATACCTGCAAACTGCAACAAATGTTGTTTGTGAAGGCAAGAGAGAATGTCCAAATTGCAGGCTTACTATTCATAACAAATGTTATTTTACACCAAATTTTAATTACATTTTGCCTTGTCTTGAACCTGAGATTTTTGTTCTATAACTTATGTGTCTTTATCAAGTGGGATAGATCACTTTCGTGGTTAAATGGTTACGGAACTTTTTATATATCATAGTTATATTAAGCACATTGATTTTGTAGGCATTACCTAATAGTATAGTTAGGGCTGCAAACGAACCAAACGAACGCGAACAAGACCTTCTTGGTGTTCGTTTGTTAAAGAATATATGTGTTCACGAACTGTTCATGAACACTTACCGAACAATATTTTATGTTTGTGTTCGTTTGTTAAGAAAATAAACTTGTTCATGTTCGTTTGTGTTTGTTTGTTAATTAATTTAGGCAACGAACGAAAACGAACGTTGATGAACACAAATGGAAACAAACAAACACAAACACGTGTTCATGCGTAGATCATATAATACAATAACACTTATTAAATATTTTATTTGTCGGGATCTTGTAATATTTAAATAAAATATAAAAACAAAACACTAATGAACTATTGAACACAAACGAACATGTTACCAAATGTTCACGAACATAAATGAACGAACGCAACCTTTGTTCATGTTTGTACATTTAGCTAAACGAACGAAATTTCTTGTTCGTGTTCGTTTGTTTAATAAACGAACGAACACAAACGAACTTCCCGCCAAACAGTCCACGAATTGTTCACTGAACGTTTGATTCGTTTACAGCCCTAAGTATAGTGGTATGATGTTTGTCTTTTATACAAGTGATATGAGTTTACATACTTTTAATTTTCAAGTAAAATATTAGGTGTGCAAAACATTGTTAAAAAGGTATGATGGCTTTGTATTGAACGACGTTAACATACATTATAGTTTTAGGGAGACGTTCATTTCAGAAACAACAATATGTTGATTAATTCATAATACATATTGTTTTAAATATGATATACAAGATGCTTATATTTTTTTATACATTAAGTACAATATACAGTATATTTGATGGTTTACGTAGTTTTCAACTTACTACTATGAATACTCTAACATGTGAGAATTTATTTTAGAGTTAATTACATATTTAGTCCCTATGGTTTGCACAAAGTAACATACTTAGGTACTAATAGTTTAAAATCACATTCTAGGATATTAACTTTTCATTTTGTAACGTTTGGATGTATTAACGTTATTTGTAGGTTTAAAAGCACATTCTATTAGTACTTAAGTATTTTATTTTGTACAAACCACAAGGACTAACTATGGTAATACACTAGAAGTTAATACCTCCAAACGTTATAAAATGAAAAATTAATGCCCTAGAAGATAATTTTAAACTATTAGTAACTAAATATGTTATTTTGTCCAAACCACATGGACTAACTATATAATTAACTTTTTTTTTTTAATTATAAGATTAATGTCATTTGTAGGTATCCACATTCAAAAATGGGTTTCGAAGGTACTCCAAGATGCTTCACGATGCAAGGGTCAAAGTGAAACTGCAAAACTAAAAGGAGAATCCAAAGTCAAAACAGTTACTATTTGACCAATGAAGTTAACATTATTTCATTTATATTTTTCTAGGCCCACCGCCCCAGCCCATTTTTCTACCTCCAAGTTGCAGGTACCATATTTTTCCCTTCTTATGCATAATCTACTTGTACCGTACAACTCAGCAATGCATCAAGATTTTCTTTCTTATATTTTTTTGGGTCCAATAATCATACATTCTAAAATCTTAATTTCACACCCATGTATACGGACCGTATAGAATTTAACATGACAAATATTTGGCCGTATAATGTTATATGGCTCGTATACATAGAGAAAATATTAGACCGTATAACATTATATATGGGCCGTATAACATTATACGGGTCGTATAACATTATATGAGGTTTGGGTCGTATAACATTCTATACATGTTGTATAATGTTATACGGTGCGTATACATGGACAAAAAAACATTCCCTGACATTTTTTTGTGCAACGATCAGTTGTATAACTGTATATGGTCTATATAACTTTATACGGACTATATTATACGGACTATATAATTGTAGAGGTGTGAAAATAAGATTTTAGTAAACGAGATTTGAATTACTCAACCACCTATTTGGCGTGACACCCACTTGGTCGTTATGAGACTGAGTCCGGATGTATTAGGAACATGTACTGTACAACACAACAATGCAAGAAAAACAGTTTTTTAAAGCCATGAACGTGTCAAAATGGTGGGAAGTGGGCCTTGGGATGCATTAATGAGTTGTACCTCAAACATTGATGCAGAAAACAGTTGTACATGTCTGCAAAAAGATCTAAAAAGAATCTTTCTTCTGCATTCCCTGTCTTTTTATTAACCAATTTCAGCCATGACCATGTGCAACCCTTTGACTTGTGCACATTGTTCAGAGATTGTTACTCTACTTTTTATTTTTATTTTTTTCTTAACTATACAAAATTAAAGATAAAAAATACATCTAAATGTGATAAGAGTAATTATAACTTAGGATTAGTAATAGAGAGCTCAAATGCTTAACAATAACAATTGTTTTGCAGGTTCTTAAAAAGGGGATTTGTAACTTGGTAAGAGACATTCAACATTCATTTTTGGTTTGTGTAGAGGTCGTTCAATACAAAATCAATTTTAAATAGAAAATTACAAAAACTATATAATCGTGTTTGTTTCTGTCTTTAATAAAGTCAGAATTACGTACACGTATTCATGTGGTTTTTATGATTTTCCACTAAAAATTGGTTAGGCATAAAACGCGTCATGTATTAATTATTTTAACATCGTACATTGAGATTATAGGTCGGGTATGAGTTTCGGGTTTTTATCTATCGCAGAAAAAACATGTATATATTCTTTTTATGTTTGTTATCGAACTAGTATTTAAGCCGCGCTTCGCGGCGGTTTCATAGTTCTCATTTGATGTTAATACAGCTTTTACCATAAAAAATTAGAAAGTTAAAATATGTGGAGGCCATGGATTGGAACATTATTTTCACATAAAACTATTAATTAAATGGTCCCCCCCCCCCCCCCCCCCCTCCCCCTGATTGATGGTGGTTCCCATGGATTAAACCACGATTACCATGACCTTCCAATTTGATAATTTTAAGACAAAAATAAATTAAAACATTAAAGGAGATAGTGGTTTGGGTCATGACCACACCATTAGGCTGGAGAGTGTGGGATGGAGCCCTTAGGGGCTTTATCAGGACACGTAAGCGACACGTAGGATCCACGTCAGCCAGGGGGCTTTATCACGCCCCCTTTAACATGCAGCGTGTAGGATGGAGTCCTCTATTAAACAAAATTAAAAAAAAGGATTTCATTGGATTAAATCAAGTGGGCCCCACCTGAACATCTCATTCTTGGCGTTAACATGATGGAGCCCCCTCCTATAGCGCCCCTTGTTAACATGGTGGGTGTGGGTGTACCGTGTATGGCGCCGGGTGGCGCTATTGGTGATGAGGTGGCACGATGGAGCCCCTCACACCCTCCGGTGTTAGGGTATTGATTTTGAATAATGGATTGAAGATGGATGACATGGTGCCTATGTGGAGTGCTATGATGGTCATACGGGTCATGATGATCATGCGGGCCATAACCACACCCTATAGCCTTATATTCGTAATTTACTGTTTTATAAATTTGAAACGTTGAGCACACTAAAACAAAATGTGAAGTAAGGGGCTGTTTGGTAGCCTCTGAATGGTCATTAAGAGGCTACCTCTTCATGGAACCATTAAGAATTTTACCAATGAGAAGGTAGAAAAATGTGACATGTGATGATTTACCATTTAGAGGTTACCTCTTAACCATTCAGACTTGAGGCTACCTCTTATTCATTTAGAGGTTTTAAATCATTAAGAGGTAGTATCTGAATGGTCATTAAGAGCCTACCAAACAACCCCTAAATTAAACCTTAAAAAAAGGTTGGAAAAAAACATAACTAAAAAACCATGAAAAAGTTAACAAAATGAGATTGAAAACAATTAAATATAAATATGAAAAAAAGAAAAAAATCAAGAGAAAATGAACACCCACAGGTTTTGAACTTGGGTTGATTGAGGGGAAGGCTCTGGATATGCAAGTTTAGCAGTGGGCTACTACAATCATCTTGGTGGATTTCATTCAAGTTGTATTGTAGCAAAAAGGAAAAATATAAAGAAAGGGGTTTTCTAATGGCATACCCCCTGTCTATTTGCATACTTTTTTTTATTTCAATACGCATTGTATAGGCCTATACGATGCGAATTGAAATAAAGTAAAAGACATGGCAGATTGACAGGTGCAAGTTATGTCTGGCGGCGGGCTTTATACGCATCGTATAGGCCTATACGATGCGTATCAAGGCCCTGATTTTTTTATTTTTTATTTTTTGATGTGTTGTGTCGAATGCGAACCCGAGAAACGAAAGGGATTTCGAGCAGTTAGTCGATGACATGATAGATAAAGATCTTGACATGATAGATAAAGATCTTGACACGATCAGATGACACATGATAAAAGCGCTTCTCTAGACAATCTGGAACAGTTTCTTCGTCGCTGTGTCATATGAGTGTAATAAAACGGAAGCTATCAAGGCGGGGATGGGTACAGAAACCGACATGTCTTCCTGAATCTGAATCTGAAAGTTAACTTTGACTTATAAAACCCACTAGCAAAATAAGCGTTTTTATCATGTTAGGGAGAATGTTCTCGAAATTGAAGGAAAAGGAAAAATGGTTGCTGATGTTTTTCAGTATTCGGATTTTGTTGATTTGTTTCCAGCTAGGGTTTAGAATGGTTGAAGGAATGTTGGTTTTTCAGTATTCGGATTTTGTTGGTTTGTTTCTTTCCTTTTCATGAGGTAAAACCGGTTTCAAGTTAAATCGTCGATCAATGTATGTTGGTTAATTCAAATGATCTAGAAAACTCAAAATCTTATGAATGCACTCAACGAATTTGACAACTGTGACAACTTATTAAAAGAACAATTCACCTCCAATCTTTTCCTGGTCAAATCAAACAGTGAAAGTTATCAACACATCTGCTCCCTGAATCTGAATCATCTGATTTTTTGAAGTTTATTTTTTTATGTGTCATATGGTAACAATTAAAACTTAACGGAACATAATCCCAGATCGTCTAAAGAAGCGCTTTTATCATGTGACATATGGTAACAACTACCAAGGGGATATTCAGATCTTCCATGGAGTCACATATCCGACAAAAGGGCCCATGGATCTTATGCCCACCCGAGACCGACCTCTGGATTACAAGTGTTGAATGATCGAGAGAAACTTCTTCGAGCTAACTGCCGATATCTCATCCTTCTTATCTTGCTATTAAACGAGGTTGTTCACCACAACGACGATACGCTTGTTGACTGTCACATGAATAAGTTAACGCATATTCTTGTTTGAGAGAAGAAGAGTCGCATTATGCTTATCAAACCAGGATGCCACACAAGAGTATGTTGTTCCAAGATCAATACCAAAGATTCTGTCCGGTTTCAAAGCCGGTTGAGGATTATAAGTGTTCTAGACTCGTTCAAGGCATGCTTATTTGTTCGATTTTTACAGAAATAATGATGCATTCTACGGTAAACGATGCAACTGGTGCAACTGATGAAACCAAAAATATCGTGTGTTATAGTTTGGAAAGATGACCGAATAGAGATCTGAATAACAAACTGCGTAGAACTTGTTTGTGTCGGGTTCTTTTGCTAGTGGTTTGGAATGTTTCGGATCATCACTTCTGCGGAGAACTTGTTTGCACAGTGGGAGAAAAGACCAGCACCCCTGTGTGAGCATTGGAAGCCTGGCAAACAGTCTTTAGTTACATCTTCAATCGAGACCGCATTATTAATTTTAATGAAGCAATGAAGATTGAATGTGCAAACCGCAACCGTTTTGTACTACGGAAACGGTGGCTATGGGAAATACAAACCCAACCTTTGTGTATTTGCTTGCTGATCTGGAATTAGAGGACCGTTGTGTATCTGAATGAAGATTGAATGTGCAAACCGCAACCGTTTTGTACTACCGACATGAACCACAATGGACTCAGACTCATACTACTCTAATATGACACATGATAAAAGCGCTTCTTTAGACAATCTGGGATTATGTTCCGTTTTATGACACATGATACGACACGATTACCTTAATCACATCTTCCATGGAGTCACAGATCCGACACTAGGGCCCACGGATCTTATGCCCACCAGACACCGACCACAAATCTTACAAACCGCAATCGTTTGTGACTATGGGAAACACAAGTTTTCTTTTTGAGCTTGATGGATGTCTGTTATCTCAACGTTTCTCCTTACATTACTGATCTGGAATTGGAGAACCGTTGTGTATTTGCTTGCTGATCTGGAATTGGAGGACCGTTGTGTATCTGAATCAGGTTCTCAAACAAACACTACTAAATATGAGTTGGTATTGAACCAAGAATATGAAGATCACGGTGCAGACACGGGGAAATACAAACCCGACACGAACCACAATGGACTCAGACTACTATAATATGACACATGATAAAAACGCTTCTTTAGACAATCTGGGATTATGTTCCGTTTTATGACACATGATATGGCACACTTACCTTAATCACATCTTCCATGGAGTCACAGATCCGACAATAGGGCCCACGGATCTTATGCCCACCCGAGACCGACCACGGATCTTACAAACCGCAATCGTTTGTGACTATTCGTGGGGTCCTGCTCCTGCTCCTGTGATGGGGGGGGGGGGGCAGGGCCTTCGGTACTTTATACTATTCGTGGATGATTGCACTCGCATGACATGGGTGTATTTTTTTAAAAAACAAGGCCGAAGTTTACGAGAAATTCCAAACTCAATTCCAAACTCAAACCCAAATCCTTCGATCCGACAATGGGGGGGGGGGGGATTTGTCAATACATCCATGAAACAATTCTTTAAAACCAAAGGATTAATTCATCAAACCTCTTGTTCTCATACCCCCGAACAAAATGGTGTTTTCGAACGGAAAAACCTTATTATTCTTGAAATGACTCGAGCTCTTTTAATTGAATATTAGGTACCTAAATCTTTCTGGCCGGAGGCAGTTACTGTAACAACTCTCATTAAAAGTCCTATTTATTTTATTATTTTATCCAATAGGAAACCCTAATTAAGACACCCAAGTGATTCTACATAAACCCTAAAATTTTCAGAATCATCAGAATCAGGATCAGGACCCCTAAAACTCAGGGGGGGTAAACCCTAGTTACGATTATCCAAATTAAACGCTGTCAAAATCGAAATTTCAAGAATCGTCGACTCAGCAAGCCTACACACACACGTGGCAAACCTATAGTGAATACGTGTCCCTTACGGACCGTAAGGGATAAGGCTTACGGACCGTAAGGGATAAGGCTTACGATCCGTAAGCTTGTCAATTTTCGTGTATAAATAGCAGACTTTGGGACTGGAATTTGGGCGCTTGAACGACGTAAAAAGTCGAAATATACACTGAGTTATGTTCTGTTTACTATCAAAACACAACACGAAACGCTGCCGCAATAATAGGGTATTAACTTGATCGCTGCTACGATTCAATGTCCGATCGATTGAAACTATCCGACAGGATGTTTAAGCGCTATCCTTTGTCATTAGTCGTGATTCCGACAGGATGTTTGAGTACCACCCGAACTCAGGGAATACTCTGTCATTCGTTGTGAACCCGATGGATGTTTAAGTGATTGCACTTTGTCATTCGTTGTGAGGGTTTTAATCTCGTGAGTTATCGTAATTGTTGTATTAAGTTACTTACCTAGTTCGTGTGCACTAGATTACAAGGCTAAATCAATAGGCTAAGCTCTGCCTGTATAAATCTGCAATATATCAAGGCTTATCTGTAGACTAAACTTTGGCCGTATGAATCTGCATGTTTATAATGTGAGTCATTCTATTTTTATCAAATTACTTTTAAAATCATGTTTATTTTCAAAAGTTATAATTACAGTGATTAAGTTTATGTAATCACCAAATTACAGCCGGTATGTGGGGTTTTGTGTACATTACTTGATAATCGTCACCATTGGGGCAGCCAATAGGGGATATGACCATAGTCACAGATCCGGTCGAGTGACAAATACCGTGGGTAGTTGGTTTGATATCAGAAACATTGTAATCTCTCTTAATACTGTAAATTATAACAAACGTGTCGTTTTAGTAAAATGAATGAACTCACTCAGTATTTCCTGCTGACAAAACCTTTTTAAAACGCGTTTCAGGTAATTACAGTAGATTGAACTAAGAGATGGATACGGCACTGAAAGGCTTCAAGAAGTGGCTTATTTTATTAATTAAATCAAATTAAGAAATATTGTTTTATGTAATCAAATTTATCTTTATTAAAGCTACCATTGTAAAACATGGGTTTATCCCATCTATTTAATAAAATCCGGTGTTTTCTAAACTTTGATATTTTTCCTAACTCACGGTCCTGATGAAATTTCCGCTGCAACGTTTTCAAAATAATCACCGGTACCACGTGGCTGTTCGCTGCTCCCGATTCCGTCCAGGGTGGGTCGGGGGCCGTGACAGAAGGTGGTATCAGAGCCACTGATTTAAGCCAATAGGTATTGTAATAAAATACCTAAATTTAAACAAAGAGTTAGGAACTTGGTATTTTATGGTAGCACTCAGGATAGTATTTAGACTTGAACTTAAGAAAAGATGCCTTAGTATAAGCTTCAAAGATAAGCTATTTACTTATGAAAATAAAGTGTGGTAGGTTCTGGTATGCTATAAGAATGACGATTAGAATATTGCAGGCAATAGCACTTAATTGCTATTACTTATTGTTTAGTAATATTACTTGGTCTAAAATAAGATATGTTACGGGAATACAATTTTCCTTAATTCTGGATAAAAGTCCTAACAAAAGAGGCACCTTTAAAATCTTGAAAAGATACTATTTATGGGAAATAGAAAATTTTCTCCGACAAGACTGGGTATGGTGTAGCAGACTCTCCAGTTTGTCCAGATATACTGGGATTACCTCTACGGCGCGAACCGGATAAGACAGGGTATATAATATGTCAAACAAGTGACAAGATTTCCCTAAATAGTATCATGGCCAGATATTTGACTGGTTCTTGGAAATACAAACCTGTTAAATACATTATGAAGTGTATGTATATCACAGTATGTGAAAAATATGATTATATAGATATGTATATCTATAAGAATTCCAAAAGTCAATTAGGAATAAAGCACAAGCTTTTGTGTCTAGATTTCTTTATCAGTAATTTCTTTTCCGATATCAAACATTAGTTCGTTTGATCATCTACCTCGTAACTCGAGCGACAATAATAACAATGGAAACCCATTAAGTTGGGACACCATCAAAAGTTACCAAAGCATTATCATAGACTATTAACACAAGTAAGAAGCATGAAAAGTTGTGTTAATGCACAAGAAAACACATGAAAATTTAATTATAAATCCACAGACGTTGAAGTATATTACACACGACTTCCAAGGCAAGATCTTTGGAAAATATAAATTAGGCACGATGACACTAATGCTAATTCCATCAGTAGAAGAACTAATAATAAAAAAGAAGCACTTTGCCACGCGATCCTACAAACGACATGAAAATCGCTGAGGTACGTTGTAACAAGATTTCACAACCATCGGTGCACAGTCTAATCAGAGTCATAATTATTAGTACTACAAAAAGAACTCACATACCTTTGCAAATTCCCTATTTTATTCGACATTCTCTGGTAATGTCACTTAACAACGGTTATCACACAAAATTCCAGATAAAAGTTCTTATATTTCTTTCATTGAAATTCTGATTTCTGCATATAATAAGTTGACTTTCGTGTTTCTACTCCCTTAACGGTCATCATATCATGAGGATTTCTTTCATAGTAGTGAATATTGATTTATTTCATTTCTTGGTAAATCCACACGTTACACATGCACTGTTTGTTGCGCATGTGGTTCGTTTGATTTATGAAGACCACTGGAGAGCTTCATTCCGATTTGTTATTTTATCAAAAACTCAAATATCATTTCACTATACTTGATTTTTGGTACTGTAAACCGCATTATTACAAAACGATAACTCTTTGATATCGAGTCAATGAATTTCTTGAAAAAACTCAAATTTCTTTACATGATTTTTGTTGTGACCATGTCCGAACTTAATTAAAACTCATTTTGTTTAAACCGAGTTCAATTATTTGAATTTGCTCGCATTACATATTCAATTCAAGGTTCCATATGATGAATTAAAACCATCATATTCGAAATAATCTTAACAAGCATTTTAATTTCTTAAACTATAACATGCTTGTGGGATCCTCGACTTCATTAAATCATCTTTGATCACGATCACCTTGTGGTGATGTTTTCACAAAATCTGAAGCTTGCGCTAATCTCGGATTTAATTATTTGATCATTTATATTGAATCCGCTTGGTTGATTTATTCTATACAAGCAATCTTAAAACAATCATGTGCTAAGATAATGATACGCAAATTCATTTCATATTTCAGTGTATCTCTTAATAATTCTTACAACATCAATCGAGCCTTTCGTGATGTTATTGCTTTATCATCGTTGATCGAAAAAAAAAACATTATATATATATATATATATAAATTTAATTGATTAATTACCTAATTTACAATATAGTATTCCTATATTTAAAATTCTTGTTAAACCATTGAGGTGAAGAATTTAGATTTTTATATATATACAAAATTATGTTTAAGGTATACTCTTATTTAAATTTATATTTAGTTTTATTATTAGTAATAGTAGTAGTAGTGTTAATATTATTTTTAAATACTAGGATTATTATTAAGGGCAGGTATTGGATAGCCTAGCCTTAGTTAGGCATGGACTGATCAACTATGTTTAAACAAGGCAGCACTAACCAATATCCAACCATGATAATAACTAGTTAATGTATATAAATTAAGTTATCATACTTATTTAGTAAATCTTAATTATATATAAAAATATTTTACTTTGTACTATAAGGAGAAGACATATTTTCATAAAATAATACAAGAATTAGAGGGACGAATAAAATTATATAATTAATTGTCTATCACATGTTTTGTGGTAACTATGTACCATAACGCTTTAGCAAGAAAATGACCATATAAGAATAATATGATAGTCATCAACTACGTTGGGTTAAGGGAACATTGTAATATATAAGAATAGTCCTCGTTTTCACTTATTTACAACATTTGTAAATACATTCACAACGTTATATGGTTTCAAAATGAAAATAAATAATCACATAGAATCGACCCATTAAGTGTTATATATTTACAAAATATTTTACAAATACTTTTGTACAATAAATATTTTTACACCTTTATTTACAACTTTCATTTAACGTTATAATTAAAAAAATGATTTCTTTTACAAAATAATAATACTAAAATATTTTGTAATGTAATAACTTCATTGCGGTATTTTGTAATATATATTACATAATAAATATAAGTTATTTTACATAGTATAGTAAAATACTAAAATAATATTTATTTAAAAGTAGTGACCATTTACATATAGTAAAAATGCGTAACAAATAATATATATTACATAGTATTTATATTTGATATGTAAGATACGGTTCAGACAGGGACACAAATAATATATATTACGTTTGCTTTACAAATATAATATAATGGTTGGTGATGCCAAAACAACTTGTTCTTATTATATTTCAATCTCTAGGACATAGTATGAAAAATATGGTCACTAATAAGTATACTATCACATTGTTTCACGACTAAAACAATTTGGTACTCTAAAAACAATGATACACTAACTCTATTGTCTTTTGATGTATCTTTGCAATTCACTCATCTCAACACTTTGATTTTCTCATATCATAAATATTTGACAAATCATTTTTCATGCTTTTATTTCATTTTTGAACCCGTCGATTCTAAGTCTTCCTCAGTTGCCAATCAAAGTAAGCTTTCTTTTGACAAAGAATTTTATTGATTCTAAAAATCCTTCACATTCATTTTAAAATATCTATTGATCATATATCTTTTGGCTAGTCACCTTGGAAATTATATCATTTCATTTCATTCGTTTGTCATCGATTTCTTGAACTAATTCAGTTGAACCATTGAATCCTACTTATTGTACAACTCATAGTCACAAAATTTGATATTTTAATTTTGTGTCATCTACCTTAATATTGTTTTTATTGATTAAAATATGACATAAATCTAAAAGAAATATCGTAACCCAAATCTCGAGGACGAGATTTTTATTAAGGTGGGGAGAATGTAACAACTCTCATTAAAAGTCCTATTTATTTTATTATTTTATCCAATAGGAAACCCTAATTAAGACACCCAAGTGATTCTACATAAACCCTAAAATTTTCAGAATCATCAGAATCAGGGTCAGGGCCCCTAAAACTCAGGGGGGTAAACCCTAGTTACGATTATCCAAATTAAACGCTGTCAAAATTGAAATTTCAAGAATCGTCGACTCAGCAAGCCTACACACACACGTGGCAAACCTATAGTGAATAGGTTTCCCTTACAGACCGTAAGGGATAAGGCTTACGGTCCGTAAGCTTGTCAATTTTCGTGTATAAATAGCAGACTTTGGGACTGGAATTTGGGCACTTGAACGACGTAAAAAGTCAAAATATACACTGAGTTATGTTCTGTTTACTATCAAAATACAACACGAAACGCTGCCGCAATAACAGGGTATTAACTCGATCGCTGCTACGATTCAATGTCCGATCGATTGAAACTATCCGACAGGATGTTTAAGCGCTATCCTTTGTCATTAGTCGTGATTCCGACAGGATGTTTGAGTACCACCCGAACTCGGGGAATACTCTGTCATTCGTTGTGAACCCGATGGATGTTTAAGTGATTGCACTTTGTCATTCGTTGTGAGGGTTTTAATCTCGTGAGTTATCGTAATTGCTGTATTAAGTTACTTACCTAGTTCGTGTGCACTAGATTACAAGGCTAAATCAATAGGCTAAGCTCTGCCTGTATAAATCTGCAATATATCAAGGCTTATCTGTAGGCTAAACTTTGGCCGTATGAATCTGCATGTTTATAATGTGAGTCATTCTCTTTTTATCAAATTACTTTTAAAATCATGTTTATTTTCAAAAGTTATAATTACAGTGATTAAGTTTATGTAATCACCAAATTACAGCCGGTATGTGGGGTTTTGTGTACATTACTTGATAATCGTCACCATTGGGGCAGCCAATGGGGGATATGACCATAGTCACAGATCCGGTCGAGTGACAAATACCGTGGGTAGTTGGTTTGATATCAGAAACATTGTAATCTCTCTTAATACTATAAATTATAACAAACGTGTCGTTTTAATAAAATGAATGAACTCACTCAGTATTTCCTGCTGACAAAACCTTTTTAAAACGCGTTTCAGGTAATTAGAGTAGATTGAAGTAAGAGATGGATACGACACTGAAAGGCTTCAAGAAGTGGCTTATTTTATTAATTAAATCAAATTAAGAAATATTGTTTTATGTAATCAAATTTATCTTTATTAAAGCTACCATTGTAAAACATGGGTTTATCCCATCTATTTAATAAAATCCGGTGTTTTCTAAACTTTGATATTTTTCCTAACTCACGGTCCTGATGAAATTTCCGCTGCAACGTTTTCAAAATAATCACCGGTACCACGTGGCTGTTCGCGGCTCCCGATTCCGTCCAGGGTGGGTCGGGGGCCGTGACAGTTACAACCTCTTTGTATCTCCTAAATTGGCTTCCCACAAAAGCTCTTAAATTTAAGACTCCCTTAGATTGTCTATCTAAGTCTGCAAGTATTCCCCATCTTCTTACACTTGAACTTCGAATCTTCGGGTGTATAACGTTTGTCCACATTCCCAAAACCAACCGAAACAAGCTTGGCCCATGTGCTGAGAAATGTGTATTTGTCGGCTATAGGATCGATCAAATAGGTTACCAGTGTTATAATCCAAACACGCATCAAATATTCACCACAATGAATGTTGACTTTCCTGAAACAAAATACTTTTATAACACCCAACTCAGTGGTCAGGGGGTGAATGAATGTATAGACACTATGAGTTGGCTAACCCAACTTCCCTCATCTGAAGAAGTAACAACATAAAACCACCACAGTACTTTGAGTCCCTCAAACACAGCTACACAATCTGCGGAGCACAGTACCACTGAAGGAAGTCCATCCAACGTGATACCAGAGGTAAGAAATACTGAGAACCCTGAATGCCTTGCGTTTTATAACTATGAGATAACAGGGGAACACATAGAACCGACAACGACGGAACCTACAAGACATGTTGAACCAAATGTGGAAGAGGTTGAACCAGTCGTTGAACATGTGGAACCAGTTGTAGCAGAGACAACCGGAAGATACCCTCTCCCTCCTAGAGCCAATAGAGGGGTCCCTCCAAAACGGTATTCCCCAGGGAGAGAAACCAGAAATTCAAGGTATCCTGTAGCTAATATGGTTAATGGGAACTTATATAAAAGTGTGAAAGCATTTGTCACCTCACTATACTCCGAACAAATACCTAGTTCTGTAAAGGAAGCGCTAGGTAAGAAGAATTGGAAAGAAGCAATGGAAACGGAGATGAACCCCAAAAATACTACATTCGATTATTATGCTTAAACCTAATAATTATCATGATGTATAATAAATGTGAATGTTTTAACCTAGTTAAAAGACTAGTTAATCACTAGTTGTGTTTAGTGGGTATTGAACCAAACAAAGCAACTAATAAAGTACAAGGGCTGAATGTGAACAAGTAGCAAACTTAAATGATTAAAAGCTGAATTTTATAACATTACACACATGTGTGTGTGTATCGTTCCAGTGAGAGAGAGAGAGGAGGGTGAAAACCTCCCTCCAAACTATCAAACACAAAAATATGCAAATCAAAGGGAGAAATCAAGGTTATTCTCTTGCATGTTGGAGAATTTTGATTATCTAACATTAATCAAACTTAAGGTAAGTTGTAATTTCACTTTTGGTGAGATTTACTTGTTTAGAGAATCCATGAAATAAGAGGATTTAATGATTTTTGCTACTATAAAGATGAGTTTTGATGATTGTAGAAGTGTTTATGGCTACCATGATTATTGATTTTGTGAAGTAATTGATATATGACATGTTTAGGTGAATTATTTAGTATGAAGTGAAGTGGGTTTTTTTAACCTAAGTATGAAAAACCTCAAATTGATGTGTAATAATTGAATGTAATAGTCTTGATGAACAGAAATTACGTGTTAATTGATTGTTACTAGAAGTATGAAATGGTTCTGTTGTAATGAGATGGTAGGAAGTTGCCAAATTGAGCTAGTAAGAATAGCTTAAAAGTTATGCTCATAAGGTGTTTGGTAAAATGCCTAAGCGAAAACTAGATACTAACAATTTGTCGCCACCCCCGATCCCTAATCCCCGGGAACGGGCGGCCGTGAGCCAGTTTCGGTGGTATCTCGTATTGTCTAATTTGGCAGCGGAAATTTTTTCATCAGGACCGTAGTTAGGAAATATTTGATCAGAGTAAAATACCACATTTCCATAAGATTAAACATATGGGATAAACCCAAGTTCATAGTACACACGTTTTTATAGGAATAAATCCTATTTTATTAATAAAAACATCTATTTTATTTTAGGTAACTTTATTGCCACTTTTCCAAGCCTTCAGTGCTGTCCAGCTGGCTTCTATTTGGCTTTCACAATTTGTTACCTGAAACGTGTTTTAAAAACATTTGTCAGTGGGAAATACTGGTGAGTGAATCCCAGTTTAATCAAGTTTAAGTAAAACCCAGTGTACAGTATTGAGGGCGATCCCGCAATTATATTTGTTTCCAAGACATATCAATTAACATCCATGGTACTGTCGAACCCGACTTGTGGAAATGTTACTCCTTGACCAGGTGGTAACAAATTTTGTATACAAAACCCCAACATACTCATGATAATTGTATTCTTACAAATACTCAATAACTGTTATTCGCATGGAAAAGTATTTAAGGTTTTGTAAAAACAGTTAACAAAAAGGTTTACAAAAGTGGATCAACTCACATTGCTGTCTTAGATTTTCCGTAAGGGTTTCCTGGTGATAATCTAAAATTTACACAAATGCACACGCGTTAGTATAATAACCCATTTTAACATTAGTAATACCCTCCCCGAGATGGCATTCCAACGACTACGTCGGGCAGAACCACGACAGCCGTTACGGAACCCTAGATCAATCGGGCATCGTATCTAATACGTATCCAGGGGTTATAATACTTACAACGGAGCAGAACTTCGCTATTTAGGGGGTAGAATACCCGATTATATTGCCTAATATCAGAGAATTCATTGAGAATGAAAAGATTTGAGCGACGGAAAATGAAATCCCGAGGCTTTCTTATATAGGGCTTGAATTTGAGTTCTACGCTGCCCGCGTAAGAGTAGACAAGGGTTTACGCGGCCCGCGTCAAAGCTGGTCAACGGGCTAGCTTATCCGGGTCAGCGTATAGACCTGCCGTGTGTTGGGCCACGTGGCCGCACCGGGCTGCGCCACCTTTTAAGTTCACGCAGTCCGCGTAAGGGTTAAGGGTCCTTTACGCTGCCCGCCTCAACTTTAAAAATTCAATTTTTAATTATTTTAATAATATTTAATGTTTTTGAGGCCCGTTTTCACGTATGAGGTGTATTTTGGGACATATTGGGATATTTTAAAATATATTAGGGTGTCGGAAAAATTATGAGGGTGTCGGTTTTATTGAGGATTGTTATATCCTCCCCACCTTGTTTTAGAGCTCGTCCTCGAGATCTACTGGAACAAGTGTGGATATTTCCTTTGCATTTTAGATTCAAGCTCCCATGTGTACTCAGGTCCTCTTTTGGAGTCCCACTTCACTTTGACCAGAACTAATCTCTTATGTTTGAGATTCTTGATTTTCCTGTGTTCAATCTGTAGAGGCCTTTCTACAAATTTGAGTTGTTCATTTACCTCTATATCCTTAAGAGGTACCATTATAGATTCATCCACTAAGTATTTCTTGAGATTTGATACATGAAATACATCATGTATTCCTGCCATTTCCTCTGGCAGTTGTAGCTGATAGGCTACAGGTCCTATTCTTCTAATAATCTCAAAAGGTCCAATATACCTGGGACTTAGCTTTCCTCTTTTGATGAATCTTACTACTCCTTTCCAAGGAGAGACCTTTAACAATACTTTATCTCCTACTTGAAATTCCAAGGGTTTGCGTCGGTTATCAGCATAACTCTTTTGTCTATCATGTGTTGCTTTCAATCGTTCTTTGACTTGAATAATCTTGTTAGTTGTTTCTTGTACTATCTCAGGTCCAGATAGTTGTTTTCCCCAATTTCTGCCCAACAGACTCGGGTTCGGCACTTTCGTCCATAAAGTGCTTCGAATGGTGCAGCATTTATACTTGTGTGATAACTATTATTATAAAGAAAATTCTATTAAAGGTAAGTGATCGTCCCAATTACCTCCGAAATCAATTACACAAGCTCTAAGCATGTCCTCCATTGTTTGAATTGTTCTTTTGCTTTGTCCGTCCATTTGAGGATGATAAGCTGTGCTTAGATTTAACTTGGTTCCCATTGCCTTTTGGAAACTTGACCAAAAATGAGAGGTAAATCGGCTATCCCTATCAGAAACGATTGATAAAGGAATTCCATGTAATGAAACTATTTCATTTACATACAATTTAGCTAGCTGTTCCATACTGA
Source organism: Helianthus tuberosus (assembly GCA_030545235.1). Taxonomy (NCBI): domain Eukaryota; kingdom Viridiplantae; phylum Streptophyta; class Magnoliopsida; order Asterales; family Asteraceae; genus Helianthus; species Helianthus tuberosus. The sequence continues at coordinate 13,171 of JARYGA010055570.1, read as the reverse complement.
AAGTTTCCTTCATCGGTAGGAAATGAGCTGACTTGGTTAGCCTATCTACAATCACCCAGATTGTATCATTACCTTTCTTTGTTTTGGGTAATTTAGTAACAAAATCCATTATGATTAATTACCATTTCCATACTAGCATTTCTAACTGTTGCAATAGACCTGAGGGTTTCTGGTGTTCAGCTTTAACTTGTGAACAGGTTAAACATTTAGAAATATAGGCTGCTATGTCCTTCTTCATTTCTATCCACCAGAAATTTTTCCTTAAATCCTGGTACATTTTATCACTTCCTGGATGCATCGTATATTTAGACTTATGGGCTTCTTCTAATATACGATGACGTACGTTTCCTAATTTAGGTATCCACATTCTCTTCATATGGAATCTCCAAATTCCATATGTTCATTGTTCTAATTCTTTTAACATACCTTTTAATTTTTCAGTATCATCCTTGATTACTGATTCTTGTGCTTTTCTGATTTGTTCGTTTAAATCTACTTGTAGATTTAATTTAAGAGAACGTACCCTTTTTGGCTTTTCATGATACTTTCGGCTTAAAGCATCTGCCACTACATTTGCTTTTCCTTCATGATACTGGATATCACAATCATAATCACTAAGCATCTCCATCCAGCATCTTTGTCTCATATTCAACTCCTTTTGTCCGAAAACATACCTTAAACTCTTATGATCAGTGAATATGGTAAACTTATTACCATAAAGGTAATGTCTCCAAATCTTAAGGGCAAAAATTATAGCTCCTAATTCCAAGTCATGGGTTGAATAATTTTCTTCATGATTCTTAAGTTGCCTAGATGCATAAGCTATAACCTTTTGGTGTTGCATTAACAAACATCCATAACCTAATTTAGAAGCGTCACAATAGACTACAACGTCTTCAGTTCCTTCTGGTAACGCTAGTATGGGTGTATGGGTTAATCTTTGCTTAAGAATTCTAAAAGCTTCTTCCTGTTTTGGTCCCCATTCAAACTTAATGGATTTACAGGTTAACTTAGTTAAAGGAATGGCTATTCTAGAAAAATCTCGAATAAACCTCCTATAATAACCAGCCAATCCTAAGAAACTTCTAACCTTGGTTGGTGATTCAGGGGTTTTCCATTTGTTAATCGCCTCGATTTTTGTTGGATCCACATGAATTCCTTCATGGTTAACTAAGTGTCTGAGAAATTGTACCTGTTCTAGCCAAAACTCGCACTTTGAAAATTTAGCATAAAGCTTTTCCTTTCTTAATAGACTTAAATGTGCGTTCAAATGCTTTGCATGATCTTCCCTATTTTTAGAATAAATGAGAATATCATCTATGAAGACGATTATGAATTTATCCAAATATGGCTTACATATTCGGTTCATCATGTCCATAAATGCGGCTAGGGCATTGGTTAAACCAAATGGCATGACAGTAAATTCATAATGACCATACCTTGTTCTGAATGCGGTCTTAGGAATGTCCTCTTCCTGTACCTTTAATTGATGATATCCTGACCTTAAATCGATTTTAGAGAAAAAACGAGCTCCTTGCAGTTGATCGAACAGATCATCGATCCTTGGTAATGGGTACCGGTTCTTGATCGTGGCCTTGTTTAATTCACGGTAATCAATGCACATACGCATCGATCCGTCCTTCTTTTTGACGAATAAAATCGGTGCTCCCCAAGGCGACGGACTTGGTTGTATGAATCCTTTTTCCAACAATTCATCTAATTGTTTCTTTAGTTCCTGCATTTCTGCGGGTGCCAATCGGTAGGGTGCTTTGGCAATTGGTGCTATTCCTGGTAGCAGATGGATTCTGAATTCAACTTCTCTGTCTGGCGGTAGTCCTGGTAATTCTTCTGAAAATACATCTGAAAACTGAGATACTACTGGAATGTATTTTAGTTCTTTTCCTTTAGTGTTAGTGATTATAGAAATCAAATACACTATAGATCCTTTTCTTATATAACTTGCAGTTTTCATCACAGAGATGAATTTTGTAGATCTAGATGGTTTATCTCCTTTAATTGTGATCGTTTTACCTTTTGGTGAATTTACTTGAATTGACTTTTGATCACATAAAATACTGGCTTTATTGGCTATTAACCAATCCATTCCTAATACAATATCAAATCCTGCCAGATTCATAGGATAAAGGTTGGCCATAAACTTCTGATTTAAAAATTATATTCTTGCTCCCTGCAAGAATTCCGAAATCTTAACTGTTTCTCCATTAGCTGTCTCTATGAGACATTCGTGTGGTAGTTTAGTTAATGACTGATTTAGAAGTTTGCAAAACGAAGTATTAATGAAACTTTGGTTTGCACCAGAGTCAAATAATACCTTAGCAAAAACATCATTAACTAAAAACGTACCAACTATCACGTCTGGAATCATCTTGGCTTCATCTGCAGTTAGAACAAATGCTCTAGCATTTTTAGTGTTCTTGTTGTTCACAGCTGGAGCCAATTTTGGACAATTCAGCTTGATGTGACCTTTTTCTCCACAGTTGTAGCACAATCCATTACTGGATTTTCTCCTGCAATCTTCTTCCTTGTGTCCTGGCATCTTGCAAAAATTGAAAAGAGTGTAGCATTTTCCTGAATGCTTTTTCTTGCAGGCCTTGCAGAAAGGTGCAGAGGTAGAACCCATATTCCTACGGTTGTAATTCCCAGAACGGAATTCTTGAGTAAGCCTTTGGGTTAGGTTTCTCCTCTGGTCTTCTTCCCTAGTACGGATTAATTCATCTGTCAATGTATTTGCTAGTTCTACAGCTTCTTCTATAGTTTGAGGTCTAGCTGCCCTGTCTACATGTCTAATCTCTCCGATTAATCCCCAGATGTAACGTTAGATTAATACTGGTTCAGGTGATGCAAGGGTTGGTACTATTCTAGCATATTCAAAGAATGTGGTAGTATAACCCTTACTATCTACTCCGGTCATTCTTAAGTTTAGGAACTTATTAGCTATCTGTTCCTTTTCATTAGGAGGGCATAATTTCCTTTCTATCGTATTTTTAAATTCTTCCCACTCCATGTTGTATACCCTATCACTTCCTCTTGACTGGAGGATAGTGTTCCACCATTCTAAGGCTGAGTTCTTAAACAGATTAGAAGCAAACATTATTTTGTCTTCTTTAGCACATTTGCTTATTTTTAAAACAGCCTCAGTCTTCTCTATCTAGCGTAGGGCTGCAATGGGTCCTTCATTGCCTGAGAATTCTATTGGTTTACAGGACCAGAATTCTTTGTAAGAACAACCATAAGGCATGGTTCTTCTTCTTTTGGGAATGGGCACTTGAAGTACTGGTTCATTGTTCACATTGTGTTCTGGTTCGATTGGTCGCTTACTGCTATGTTTACATTTACTATTCACTTCTTGAATCGTTTGAATAATAAATGGCATTGCATCTATGATTCCTTGTGCCACTATATGTTGAACGGCACTATTATCCATTTGGTTTCCATTGTTATTGATGCTCGGATTTTCATTAACCACGTTAATGTTACTCTGGTTATCATTATTCAGATTTCCTTGATTTCCTTCATCGGCCATCTGAATTTTAAACATTTACCCCGTATTAATATCACAAAATAATAGCTAATATAGTCAATCACATGACATGCAATTTAGCCAAAAGCGTCGATCATTGCGACTTTACTCTATTCATCTACTATGTAACTATTACACACCAGTACTGAAATAAAATTACAATACCAACTGAAATAAATAATAGTAGGCATCCGTACACACATATTTTATTATTTTATTATTATTACTACTAATACCGTCTCCATTCTCACATTCACGGATATGGATTTATCCAAAAATCCATATTGCGCTCATCGTACTTCCAGACGAGTCGCTCTCCCACCTGTCTCATTATCTCACTGCTCTCTAAAATTTCCTCCCCAAAAGTCCTAAGTTCTTGTACGTTTTCTGCACTCCTTGGAGGTGCAGGTTCTAGGAATGGGTTCTGAATCTGGGGTGCGGGTTCCTGGTATGGGGGTGTAGGTGCCTGGAATCGGTAAGGATCTTCTAAAATCTCCCTAACGTATTCATCGTGGAAATAGGGATCTAAAGGATCCAAACCTAGGTAAGCTCCTACGTTCTGCATGGGTGTATCTTCATGTATCGGGTAGCGTTGCACATAGTCCCTAACGTCATCCCACCAGGGGTCGTAATTTGGGTCTAGGGGGTTTGGTGCTGGTACCCTAGGGATTTCTTCTGGATTGAAGTCATGTATCTCTACTTGGTTTTCAGGGTTTTCTATCTCCATGGTTTGGTCAGGGATTGGTGGCTGTGGTTGGGGTGCTATTATTTGCTCCAGATTAGGGTCAGCTGCAGTGGTTGCTAAGATGTGAATGTTGGCTATACCCCTATTTATCATATCCTGGGCATAGGCATTGGTTTCTCTCTTGGCTGCCGCTAGTGCTCTCTGGTCTTCTAACTTTTTCATACGTTTTCTACGCTCGTGTGCCCCTCTACTGAACCATCCCCTCTTTTTCTGAGGAAATGGCTCTTCTGACTGAGCCTTAAACACAAAGATTCCTTCTTCCGTATCAGCAGAGTACCCTGAGAGGGCAGGCTGAGAAGAGGAGGTGCCTTCGTTTCATGGCGAACCAGACAATTGACGATACGCGTCAGATGGTCCTTGGTCGCTCATACTGTAAACTAACAAATAGTCAAATAACACATAACAATTAAATACAATTATGCACATATTTCCATAATTTATTTCCTAACAGATTGAATTTTGATGTCAGCAGAACACTTCTGTGGCTGAATCAGTGGCTTAGCTCTGATACCACCTTCGGTCGCCACCCCCGATCCCTAATCCCCAGGAACAGGCAGCCGCAAGCCAGTTTCGGTGGTATCTCGTATTGTCTAATTTGGCAGCGGAATTTTTTTCATTAGGACCGTAGTTAGGAAATATTTGATCAGAGTAAAATACCACATTTCCATAAGATTAAACATATGGGATAAACTCAAGTTCATAGTACACTCGTTTTTATAGGAATAAATCATATTTTATTAATAAAAACATCTATTTTATTTTAGGTAACTTTATTGCCACTTTTCCAAGCCTTCAGTGATGTCCAGCTGGCTTCTATTTGGCTTTCAAAGTTTGTTACCTGAAACGCGTTTTAAAAACATTTGTCAGTGGGAAATACTGGTGAGTGAATCCCAGTTTAATCAAGTTTAAGTAAAACCCAGTGTACAGTATTGAGGGCGATCCCGCAATTATATTTGTTTCCAAGACATATCAATTAACATCCATGGTACCGTCGAACCCGACTTGTGGAAATGTTACTCCTTGACCAGGTGGTAACAAATTTTGTATACAAACCCCAACATACTCATGATAATTGTATTCTTACAAATACTCAATAATTGTTATTCGCATGAAAAAGTATTTAAGGTTTTGTAAAAACAGTTAACAAAAAGGTTTACAAAAAGTGGATCAACTCACATTGCTGTCTTAGATTTTCCGTAAGGGTTTCCTGGTGATAATCTAAAAATTACACAAATGCACACGCGTTAGTATAATAACCCATTTTAACATTAGTAATACCCTCCCCGAGATGGCATTCCAACGACTACGTTGGGCAGAACCACGACAGCCGTTACGGAACCCTAGATCAATCGGGCAGCGTATCTAATACGTATCCAGGGGTTATAATACTTACAACGGAGCAGAACTTCGCTATTTAGGGGGTATAATACCCGATTATATTGCCTAATATCAAAGAATTCATTGAGAATGAAAATATTTGAGCGACGGAAAATGAAATCCCGGGGCTTTCTTATATAGGGCCTGAATTTGAGTTCTACGCGGCCCGCGTCAAAGCTGGTCAACGGGCTAGCTTGTCCGGGTCAGCGCATAGACCTGCCGTGTGTTGGGCCACGTGGCCGCACCGGGCTGCGCCACCTTTTAAGTTCACGCGGCCCGCGTAAGGGTTAAGGGTGCTTTACGCGGCCCGCCTAAACTTTAAAAATTCAGTTTTTAATTATTTTAATAATATTTAATGTATTTGAGGCCCGTTTTCACGTATGGGGTGTATTTTGGGACATATTGGGATATTTTAAAATATATTAGGGTGTTAGAAAAATTACGAGGGTGTCGGTTTTATTGAGGATTGTTATACAATTCATGAAAAACTTTGGTCAAAAACCCCATTGATGGTTGTTAGCAAGTATTGGTAAAATGACCATATATGATGGTGTCCTAATCATCCATTGGGTTGTAAACATAAGCAACTCAAGTGATACACTTGGTGACCAAGTGGGAAAGGATACTCATCTCAAGGGAAAGCTTTAAGGTACGTAGCTATGATGTTGCGTTATTATTTCTGTTATTCGTTAATTTATAGATGTTGCCAAGATGAACTGCCGTAAGTAAAGAAAAACGAGCCTTTAAAACAACCTGGGCCAAAGGCATGTAAAGCTGATGTATAAATAACCCGCGGGGTCAAAGAAGCGGAGGTGATGCCCAATGCATATGAACATGGTTAAGGACCATGGTAAAAATGATTAAAAGTGATATATGTATCTGGTGGATGATGAGAGCCACAAGGGTTTATGGTCTATAGAGCCATAAGCTAGATGACGGACAAGTAAAACCAAGGTATAAATAACCCGCGGGGTCGTGGAATCCGAGGTGTTCTTCGAGTTACCAACCATGATTCTTGATCATGGTTGGAAAATGATAAGAAAATCTTGATGAAAGAATGCGTATGATTTGAGTTATAGAGATTAAATCTCATAACAGGTCAAATGAGTAAGAAAATAAATCTAAAGATGGCATTATAACGCCATAGTTATTATAAGCAAAACTAACCATGACTTTGGTTGTGGTTGGGGGAAATATTGAAAAGCCTTTTTGAGAAAGTAGAAGACTTGAGTTAAAACGCTCAAAGTCTCATAACATGTTAAACAAGTAATAAACCCAAACCGAATAGCAGGAGCGAAAAACTCAAGGAATATGGGCCCGGGTGGTGAGTTGTTTTTTAAAAGTGTAGACGAATAAACCTATAAAAAATATTATTGGGTCTGACCGAATTACATATGAATTGGATTGGATTGGATTGTAGAGGAATAAACCTTGAAAGAATAAAATTGGCTCTGGACCGAATTAGATATGAATTGGATTGCAGAGGAATAAATCTCTAAAGAATAAAATTGGATCTGGACCTAAACGGTTTGGAATTGGATTGTAGAGGAATAAACCTCTAAAGAATAAAATTAGTTCTGGACCAAATTGGATCGTAGAGAAATAAACCTCTAAAGAATAAAATTGGGTTTGGACCAAATTGGAAAAAAATGTTGTTTTCGTTATTAGGTTAAACCATTTTGTTTAAATGTCGTGAATACTAATCATTTAATTGGATTTAAATGCCAGGTAATACCCGTCCTAGGAAACCGGATGGAAGATCAAGCTACGCAAAGAACCAAAAACACTGTAAAACTTTTTCTCTTCTGTGTTTTAGTTAATTATGTTTCTAAACTTAAAATTTAAGGACACGTACTTTGAATCGAATCACAGCTACTTTGGTTAGTTTAGGTTTTGTTGAAACTTGTAATCTTTTTGTGAATTAGTTCGTATAAATTATTAGTTTTTACATATAACGAGACAGGTTTTACAAGTGGTATTCAGAGCTCAAGGTTAAAAAGGATGAATGTGTTCAGTTCGAGACTTGATTGCGAAATCTGGTAAGAAACAACAATAAAACAATCACTAAGGAAATGTTCAAAATAATTGTGGTAAAAATGCTTGGGAGGGGGTGCACTTATACATCTGAACCCGAAAAATGCATAAAGAATATATGGTTAAGGAAAGTTAAAAATTTAGCCAAACCAAATAAGAAGGATGCATAGTGTGTATATTAAAAAACGATGCGGTTAAATTCCCATACACATTACGTGAATAGTAAATAGAAATGTTGATTAACCTATTGTGAACATTTTAGTGAAACAATTTCGGGAGGAAGTGGTGATGCCACGGTATCCCTCATGAATGAGAAGATATGTGAGAAGATTGTCGAAGAAGTTGGAAAGGCTACAGAAGCTAGCATACCCGAATTTATGGATAGGCTACAAACTACCATATTAACGGTCATCAAAGAAAGAATAAATGAACTGATACAGAGAATTACCCAGAGAAGGATAAGGCCAAAGAAAAGAAAACTTGCCCCTACGACAAGTTCGTGGCGTACAAGCCTCCGACTTAGAATGGAGAGGCGAATCCGGTTGTTTGTCCAAGATGGATAAGCGATGTTGAAGGTGTTTCCAAAGAACCCACTGTGACCTAAGTGACTTTGTGGCTTATGGGACCGGCCAACTAAGAGCTCAAGCAAAGAATTGTTGGGATAACAGTAGGGTTGAAAAGGGAATTAAAGCCGCACTTGTAATGACTTGGGAGGAATTTAAAATGCCCTTCCTCAAACACCATAGTCTTAAGGAAATGGTGAACAAGATTAAAGAAGAGTTCATACAACTAAGGCACAAAGGTGAAAACATCGGTAAGATCACGAGGATCTTTCTCGATAAGCTTGTTTTCGGGTTGTTTCTAAGCTTCGGTTTTTTTAGCTTTCATTTTTTATTTATGTAATCTTTTTTTTTAATTATGTAATCTTTTAATATTTAAATTAGGTAATCATTTTTTATTATTGTTAATTATTATATAGGCATTTAAAAAAATTAAATATATTTTTTTATAGTTTTGAATAATAAAAAATAACAAAAATTAAGTACCACGTGTCGAATAACGTCACTCTTCCACGTGTAACGCCCTGCGTCCCTAAACTTCTAACTTTTGGCAAGTCTAGTCCCTATACTATTCGAGACTTAACATAGTTAGACTATGTGAAACGTTTGTGGAACTTTGTGATACTTGAAACTTGACTCTTGATGCTAGATAGTTATGAATCTTGATTCTTGGTGAAACTTGATACTAGATACTTGATACTAGATACTTGATTCTTGACTCTTGATACTTGTGGAACAAGATTCTTGATACTTATGGAACAGGAAACTTTGAGACTTTGTTAAACAAGAAACTTTAAACTTGACACTTACTAGCTAGCTTATGTAGACTTGAAACATGGAAACTTTTATGTCAGTTAAAATCTTATCATGTGATCGCACAATAATACGCAACGCAACGCTTAATCTAGCTCAGAAAACGAACTGAAATCAGAAACCTAGCGAACGAGGATTGGCTGTCTGGATGGACATCCGATCGGATGACCATCCGACCAGATGACCATCCGATTGGATGGCCATTCGATCGAACTGTCATCCCGATCCAGCTATCCCACCACCTTATCATCTTTGTCACCTATAAATACCCGCTGTCAGATCACTATTCACTGAGGTGACAACCTCCTCCTATAAGACGCACTCTCTCTCGTTCTAAGGCACTTTCCCTTCGATTTCAAGAGATTCTTGTAAGTTTTCTCCGTAATTCTTGTACAACTGTCATCTTTACACACTTTCTCACTAGATTTTCCATCAAAATCATACTTTTCACTATGGAATCACCCGATTTGGGCTTCTTGAAGATGACGTCATCAGGGCTGTTGGTACAATCGGCTATGTGATGTCATCCCGTCAAGATTTAGTCCAGATCTAAGAGATTTCTACATGTTTTACCACAAATATTTACAAAATCTAGACATTTTCAGTTGATTACATGTTTTTCTTCAAGCTTTCTTAACTTTTTACTTAAATCGGTGAAATCTGGATCCAAACAGGCTGGTGACTATTCTTTAGTCTGGAGTCTGCTTGAAAACGGATTATCACCGAAGGGATGACCAAATTACGGGTCAGACATGAAACTCTGTCGAGAACAGTTACCCTGATCGAACGGGGTGATTCCCATCCGATCAGACAGGCTGAACCTTGATGGGTTTCTGTTGTCTTGATACGTTACCACGTCGTCTCCGTTTAACACCCCGAAAACAGGTTTGGTAATAAAACCCCGTTAATACTAAAGAGCGGGTGAAATACCATTAGTGGTAAAGATCAACCCGTAATTATTAGGATCTAAACAAATAAACCTAATAATAATAAATAAAAAGAGAGAAAACGCTTTGAGAAGAATAAGTTTATAAGGAGCCCGAGTTAACGGGACTTAAAATAAAACGGGTTATAACCTCCCCGAACTCACTAAGTCAACTAGGAATGTTTAACCAAGTTAACAAGACAAAATATTGTTGAAAATAAGTAGATTGTAGCCTACTTACTAATTAACAAAACTTGAGGGGCTAAAGGTGGGATAACTTAAAAGATTAATTATTAAAAAAAAAAAAAAACACACACACACACACAGTGTGTTCGATCGACCAGGAGCAAGAGAAAGGGGTTATAAACCCTAACTCAACAAAATCTTCAAATTGAGGGATCAATCGAAGGCCAAATTCGGAATTGAATATATACAAACGATTACCAAGTCAAGGGGATCGTAAGCTATGTAGAGTTTTTGACATTCATGAAATTGTAGAATTTTGATTTACACTACAAGATGCGAATTATGCATGAATAGTAGAAGTTATGGCTGAATTAGTGAAGTGTGATTGCTTAGGAACAAACCCTAAGTAGAAATTTAAAGAAAAATTTGCCATGATTAGGTGTTTGGGATGGATTACCACACTTAGATAAGTGGGTTTTAATGTTATGATGAAATTGATGATATAACTATGCTTAGAATCATCATGCATGATAAGTGTTTTGGTAAAAAATCAGGCTAGGATAATGCAACCAAATCTTTGTTGTGAGGAATGATGCTTGAACAGATGTATGAATAACTTGCAAATGAAATGAACAAATGACACTAGGATTTATACGAGTTATAAGCCCTTGATCAAGAGTTGATCTCCGGCATAAAAAACCTCGGGTGATGGAAACTACCGATCACCAACTACAATTAAACAAATGATTGTTACAACTCGGGATGATAACAAGCTTGTTACAAGGATCACTATAGTGTAATGTGTATGAAATCGCCAAATGAACTGTTGAGAGCTATTGAGAGCGGTTTCGAGTGTGGGTGTTTGCTAAATTAGCCAAGTGTTCTAATTCAAGCTTGTTATCCCCTTTTAAAATTAGAAATAACTAAAACAACTAACTATCCGCTGAATGTGCAAGCTTCCCACGATCTCCATAACGTTCACAAGGCCATGCACGTGCGGAATATTGAGGGCATATTCTCCAAGAATATCGGCAAGACCAAGTCCAAGGCGTATACTCCTGCAAAACAAACTTATACATAATGAAGGCAACCGTTAGTATAAGGATAACAACAAGGATCCTGAATCCTGATCCTGCAATGTCTTATGAGGATCCTTAATTCAAACAGAATTGAGGATCCGTGATCCTGGTAGTGCTTGAGGATCCGTGATTCTTAGGATTGGAAAATCCTCCCCTAACAATTGCCCCCAAAATATAAGGAGTAAAATGTAATTTAACGAATTGTATTTTTGATCTTATCTCCAACTGACTAACGGATATATATCCGTTTGGATCGAACTAGCCGTTGCTGGTCTTACGTCTTTAAAGTGACAATCCTACAGAATCATCATTATAAATAGGTTAGAGATAAGGATCGATAGGCATTTAAATTCGTGCGTTACTTCCTTTAAATCCTCATTCAAAGATCAATCAGGTATCTTTCTTCTCCTTTTCTCTTCATCTTCTTAATCTGTTTTTCTTCAAAATCTTTAGATCAAAATGAAGTTACGATCATCCCCCGCCAAGGATCACCAGAAAGATAGTCCTTTGAAAAGCCAAGGGATTATCAAAAGTACTCCGAAGGAACTCTGCAGTTTTACCGATCCGGAGATCGACCGGATTCGCCATTGTTTTCCGGCGAACACCGTCTTCAAACCCTTTGACCCTACCACCAAAATTGATTTTGTTTCTGAAACCTGGGTTGCTTTTCCGTCTACTCCATTCCTGATAGGATACTCCTATCCTTTCCTTGCCTTCACTGAATCCTTCTTTTCTCTCACCGGCATGTGCTACATTCAGGCTATGCCAATGATGTGGAGGGTTTTATATACCCTAGAGAGAATCATTGAGTAGGAAGGTACAGAGTTGGGGATGTCGGAACTGGCTGAACTGTATAACCTTGTGAGCCATGGTTCACACCGCTTCTTATTCAAACATAAACCCGGTGAAGCACACCCAATCCTCAAGACCACAAAGAATGACACCAACTGGAAGAAGCGTTTTTTCTTCGTTAGGAGGGATTCTATCCCGGATGGGAAGGATCTTCCCAGAGAGTGGGCCACCCATGGTAGGATAGAGGATCCTTATAGAAGGATCATAGGATAACCCTGTTCCTGCTGAGGATAACTGACCCCTTTTTGTGTCTTTTTGTGCAGCTATCTCTGTTTCTCATATCATTCCATCACCCGCAAAAAAAGAGAGGATCGCTGCTTTCTGGAATCTTGATGCTGCAGTAAGATCATTCCAAGCAAACACCAAGGATTCTCAAGAAGTATCCTCCGGCTCAGTCACAATGTCAAGTAAGTATCTAAGTTTGTATATAATTAAATGTTTAAATGAAAATAAAACAAGAATACTTATCTGTTGTTTTGGATTGGTAGGCGTTGGAAAATCTTCGAAGTCAGCCTCCCACTTTAGTGTCAGTGATCTTAGCACTGTGGCTCCCCGGTCCGGAAAGAAGAAGTCTGCTGCTAGCCCAAGAGCTCTAATCCCCTAGCCCATCACCTCCAAGGGAGGAAAGAAGAGGAATGCCACTGAAGCTGACAATCTTGAAGGCCTGTCCCTCATCCATCACCAGTTTGAGGAATACTTTGCTGATGTAAGGATCACTGATCCTGACTGATTATCCTGCCCATTTGAGGATAGCGGATCCTGAACCCTACCTTTTCTTTTTGCAGAAATTTGCCGAGATCCAGATGCTCTTCGATGCATACGTTGAAGAAGCTGAGCAGAAGCATTTGGAGTTTCAGAAGATCTTCATGGCCAAGGATCAAACCATCTCCTCCCTAGAGAAAGATCTCAATCTGGCAAAGAAGCAGGTGGTCATGACCCACATTAATGCTGATCATGAGAAGGCTGAGGTGATGGAGGATGCTAAAGTCTCTGTTGCCATCACTATGTACAAGATCAAGCTCCAGATGGCCCAGGAGGCTGAGGATCCTGACTTTGACA